>KK113796.1:134478-193824 GCA_000611955.2 Stegodyphus mimosarum
TTGTTTAAATAATTTAATTAATTGAATTATTTAAATTAAATAAATCGTAATTTTTTATTTAATTACTAAATTACATTGAGATTATTTTAGTGAATCTATTTATGTTAAAATTTATTTTAGTTTATCATCTCTTACACAAAAGTCTATTCTGCCGCTTGTTTTCTTATAAAAGGAAATATAATTCATGTAAAAGAAATAAAATAACATTTGTTTTGAATTTGTCTGTTCTCAGAATGTTGAACTATTCTTTGCTATAAAAAGACGAGGATATCTGACGAGCTTCCTGTTAGATACCGGAAGAGATTCTACTTAGATAAAAGTTTTTCATTTATAACTCAGTGATTGAAAGAACGTGAAAGCAAGCCTAGTTTTTACCCAATGCTGAAAAACTTTACTCCCTAAAAATTCTTATTTTTATATATTGTCGCTACATTTATGTTTAATAAAGCAGTATTAAAGTATTATAAAATTTTTGTGTTACAGAAAAGATGCACATTTGAAATGTTAATGAAAATATAGTTTTTGGGTTTAAATTTAAATAATAAAGATAAGCAAATTATTAGTCCAAAGGGATTTAGTCCCGAAGGACTATTACTTTCGTTTGGGCGTTTTGCGTTGAATCATTAAAACGTTGAATCACTTTTCAAATTGTTGCCACTAAATGTTATCGCTCTGCATTAAATTTTAAAAAAGGAAAAATCTGCATAAATGTATGCATTTTTTTTTTGACGTAGCTTTCTCTTCAAAAATCGTCTGCGTGCGTTGCACGGGAAAATAAAAAGGAATTTTAATTACAGTTCTAAATAAATAGCCAAATAAATGTGAAATTCGTAACAATATTCTCTAAAACTTTAACGACGTTTTCATTAACAAACTCAAAGATTTCAAAGCCAGCAATACCAACGTTGTACAGAAAAACATTTTTATCTCCAGCGCGTGAGAGCGTGTACCGAAATTTCTAAAGATATGCTCAATTTAAAATTATTTTGCGATATTGCTGTTGAACTGAATTTTATGGTTTAAGTGCGAAGAACATGGTATTTAACAAATAAAGGTAACACACAAAATGTTAAATAAACGTCTCTTTGGACGTAATTTAAAATCTGAAACATTTCAGATTTTTTTTTATCTTTATTTAACAGTAATTTTATAGATAGTGTTCTAAAGAACGGCACTTCGACTTACTAAACTTGGTATATTATTAAGCATATAATAAAAATAGTTTATTATAATCTAGAATAATATTCATAAAAATTCATACAATTGAGGGCTTTTTACTTATTTTTGGAAATTAAGTTTTCAATTACTTTTAGTAACTAAAAGCAGTTTAAAGAAGATCTGAAATTCACTCGCGACAAATATGCGTTGGAAACAGTATATCTTAAAAAGATCCGCAAAAGAAATTATTTTGCTGTCTTAATAAGACGTTCTTACAAAAAACGATCCTGTATCTTATGCGAGATTTTGTAAGAAAAACGTAAGCTTTGGCACGAAAGACAGCTCATGTGCATATGTTTGACACACAGAGTAAAATAAAGCTAAGCTGTCTGAGCACCATATCTCGAAAATTAACTAAACTTGTTCTCTTTTAACATAAAAGTTAGAGAAGTAGAAGATTAGCAATAATTTTAGAATGTTTCAAACAATATTTATGAATATTGGGCTACAAACAATCATAGTATCAGAAGAGATTTCAGCTTAAACAAAAATGCATCGCATTTTATTTGGGTCAATACGCTTGTTATCTTTAAAATACAACTTTCAAATCTGTATGATTTTTATTTGTTATGCACCGTTACTTATTTGTTATGCACCGTTATAAAGTGGATTTAATAATATATGTAGCAAAATCAAATGCTTTATAATTAACTAATAAATGTTTAAAAAATTGGCTATTGCAGCTATAATTATATTTAAATGCTTAAGAGAGGGAAAATAACCTATTCATCTTTACTTAATTTAATTCAAAATTTTTTTTTCTAATATTCATCGTTAAACATGATGGATGGTGCCATAATTGTTTTATTTATTTCCTGCTCTATTAACTGAATAATAACTGATGGTTAAACGGTAATAACCTAAATTTCATGATTTACACGTATTTTTGAAATCCGATGAGAAAATTCTCCGAGTTTAAATATTTTTCATCAGCAGTTTCAGAGAATGCTTTCATTAAATGAAACAAGTGAGAAAAACAA
This sequence comes from Stegodyphus mimosarum, assembly GCA_000611955.2. Lineage (NCBI taxonomy): Eukaryota > Metazoa > Arthropoda > Arachnida > Araneae > Eresidae > Stegodyphus > Stegodyphus mimosarum. The sequence continues at coordinate 136,677 of KK113796.1, forward strand.
TATTCCCAAAAATATATATTTAGCATACGTTTCTTATCATATCAAGTTATGCTTTCATGACCGAAAAACTATTTCGTTGCTGAAACTGAAACTTCATTGCATTAACTGAAAACGCAAAACAGCCTGTTTTTTCAGTCACAAAATTAAAAAAAAGACAGAGAGAGAGAATTCTGATTTTCAAATTAACTTAAAAATGAAAAAAATAATATTAAACTTTTATTGAAATTATTTATTTAAACTTTAGTATGGAAAGTTAATTCAAGTTTTCTTTCCTCTTCTTTTATTAGACGGTAGTACAAATATAATACCACTTTTACCAATGCGAACTCAGTTCGTCCTTGTATGGGTTTCAGAAATCGAGGACGCTTTGCTTTATTAACGGACGGCTTCCAAGTACTTCATTATAAATATCCGTTTTCATAAAATATGCCTTGCCTTTCGAAGTATTTCATATCGATTTTTTCATAAATTTCGTTAGAATTAAATTATCGATGGCTAAAGCTTCAAAAACTTTAAAGTTCTCAAACTTAGTCCTTAACCTATTTCATCAACGAGTTCTGCTTGCATTCCAGTTACGCACAGCAGTGGGTGCAAATAGACACAGCTCGCATTACTAATTCGTAAATGATAGATACCGCCCGTATTTGGGAAAAAAGAATGGATGAATCTCGCAACCTCCGAAGGATTATTTGTAACTATAACAGAATTGTAATCTCAGTTTTCTTCTACAGAATAATTAATTTTCAACTTTTTCTCTGAACTCTGACAGTGAATCTTTTTTACAGATTTTTAAGTCATTCAATCTAGCTATTACCTTCCTCATAAATTGCTAATTTTGAAACTTGATTCTTGAGATCATCGTTAAATAACAGTTTCCCTATGCAACGAGCCATCTAGATGATTTCATTCTCATAATACAGGGGTGGTCTTGTAGAGACATTAGGTTTTTTTGAAGCAGGAGACATGAAAAATGAGCAACGCCCTCGCAGGGACTCGAACCTCGAACCTTTCGAATACACGGTGAGTGTGTTGACCATTACACCACGAATGTTCCCCAGTTCAACCTTATAGATCGTTCCCCAGTTCAACCTTATAGGCTTAGTGTTTTGTCTAATCAATATACATTGCATACATTCAGTTATTTTAACAAACTAGTATTATTATAACGCAGCAGTATAATCTTCTACTTCTGCATCAGACTGAAAATAAATAACATTTCATACTATAGTATGTTTTTCTTAACACCAAAGAATATCTTTGCTTAATACTTTGTCTTATATATGCATATATGAAACACTTATTCAGTCCCCAAAATTATTCGTTAAAGATGATCTAAGAGTATTTTTATCCATCCGAATGTCTTCAAATGTAAACAGAGGTACTACTGCACAAGATTCAGAGATCTGAAATAAAGCTATTTTAACACCTTTTATGTCGTTATGAAGGGATAGACATTGTCATGGGTTGGATGGTAAATTACGTAAGCAAAGTAATTGGAGAGCTATTTGCCTAAGAAAAGAGATGCCTTCATGAAAACTTCCTCAAAGAAATCAGCTTATATTCCCGTTAAACTTATCCTCTTGGTCGTATTTTGCTAAACATTCTAGAGGATGGCCAAAATGTTGCATTGGTTCCAGATTGTCTCGTATGAATTCAACGATCTGGAATTGCTAGTGAATGGGAAAGAATATTTTTTTCATACCTGCCGCAATGTTTCAAACAATGTGATCTAACTTGCGTAAATATTTCTGTTAATTTGTTTGTATTTTGTTGTACATTTTTTTACCTATTTCATGATATCGAAGTTTTATCTAATTACTAACCAAGAAAACTTAAATTTATTTTTTCTATATGGTATCTTTGTTATTTTGAAGAATTTCTCATTCAGTGTCGGTAGGTATTGAATGTGTGAAAAACGAGCTGGAATTATAAACTTTCGAAATGTTTTGGAACTTAGAGACAAAATATATAGCCAAGCTTGTGACCTTCGAATATTTTTCTTGACAATATTTTACATATTTAACTTGTTTTATTATTACTTGTTTAATTTATATTTAACTGATAATATTTTGAAAGCTTAAATAAAATAAGTTTTCGAGATCTTAAACACTACACCGTTTCTTCAGAGATAGACTCGTCGATTTCAAAAGTGCCGTCAGACGACAGCAATGATTCCAATCTCCGGCATGAGGCCAAAATGAAGAGAAGAGATATATGGCCTAACTGGTCACGCTTTCTTCAGAGCGAGGTTATGTCAGGATCATACAAAGCAAATTTCACTTAAAAAGGCTGGAAATGTGAACGCACGTCCATCACCTTTCAGCTGGCATTGAAATGAAACTACTACTTGTTTTAAAGCGGGCCTTTAAGGCATCATCTTTGCTAATGTTCAGATAACTGCTTCTCAGAGTGGAGAACACAAAGATTTTTTTCTCATCGTTTTCTCATCACGCTATTCAACATCCTTGAGTGTGACAAGTAGGCGGTTTAAGTTGATTTGGAGCTAACTTCTAATAGGTTCTCGAATACGTTTTAACAGCTGATGAAAAGAGGAAAATTTGTATCGTAAATTGAGGCCCGTTTCAGGAGCGAAATATTTATTTTTGGAGGAAATAGTAGCAAATATTTGAATTTTGTAGGACGGTTAAGTGGTTAATCCATTTTTTTAGAGCATTGTAGTGGTGTGAATACATTTCGCTCCACCTTAGAAGACCCATTATCCAGTCATATCATACTGCCATGAACGCCATGGAAAAACTGCATTTGGCTTGAGAATTTCTCAAACATTGTGCAGTTTACTTAACCAAAGAATTATGATTAATGAACTAATAAAAATATTCAAATGTCTCAAAAGAGAGCAAAAGCAAAGGAAAATCAAAAAAGACTACTATTTTAGAATAGTTTCAAGCTATGAAACCAAAATGCTCTTGTTTACAGAGCTCTTTCCACTGTAGATTCTGCATAATTCGCTAATGTGCTAGGGGAGAATTTTGTATCAACTAACAGATGGCTTACAAATTGGACAGTCTGAAATTCAAATGTTCCTTAGAAAATGTAGACAGATCATCTTGCCGATGATAAATGGATAAAAAATGTTTTACTTGGGCTGCAGAACCAAGACGAAATTTATAGTACAAACGAGCCGGATTGTGCTACAGGATTGCAGAATATGCATTAATATTTAAAAGTAAAACAGCAGCTGGTTAAAGAAACTGGAGGAACGATATGCTATCGATATGCAGTATGGACAAAACAATTAAGAAGACAGCCCAGGTTATTAACAAAAGCAGAAAGCCTCATTTTTTGAAGATTTAAGAATTTATTTCATTCCATACAACAACAAGAACTCGTGGATCACAAGCGATTACTTTTACTACTTTTTACTGATTTTTTTAAACTGGACAGTAGACTAAAAAGCAAAAAACAAAAGCTTTACTAATTAGAGAAATGTCCTGCACACATCTCTGATCTTTTTCTGAGATATTAGAGTCTCTTCCTGCAAATATAGCGTCTAACATTCAGCCTTAACACCAATGTATTATAAAAGATTGTAAATGCCATTAAATAAAAAATGCTCAGCAAATGATTGATGAAACAGAATTGAATCTTGCAAAAATGCAGTCGGTTCGAAGAAGAAAAGTAAGTCAATATCTTTGCTGAAGACCATGCATGTTATAGTCAGTGCAGGGTTCAAGCTCTTAAAACATAGTTTAAAACTATTTCTAAAACGTGATGTTTATGTTGAAGAAGTCTCAGAGGAATTGGGAACCTCAGGGATCTTTCAGCTATTAGTGAGGGAGGTCATGAAAATTCATTTATGTAATATCTGTACAATGAAGACAATGATGAGACAATGCACGTAAACGTTGACTATGGTCGTACAGAAAGTATTAAGAGAAGTGCGAAAACTGGCGATGAAAGAGATACAGAAGAAGTGATGGCTTACCAACATTAATCGAATCTACAAAAGCACTGCAAATTTTAAGGAAAACTATTGCGCTGATCAAAAACGCTACCAGCAGTTTTATGAATTAAAATTGAAACACTTTTAAGGCACAATACGAAAGAAACATGTATTGTTAGTTTAAAATGTCATCAAAAACCTAATTATCAAAATATTTCTATAAGAAATTTTAAATAAATTTTAAAATTTCGTAAATGGTTTACTTTAAGAAATAATTTTAAATTATTCTTTTAGAACTAATTATTGGATTTGGTTGTCAGTTATTATTTTACTACAGAATTTTAAAACTGATGTCACAATTTGCAACATACAAATCGCCATCTATTAACTTCAGTCGCGTAATAAACTCTAATGTGTGTTTAGCGGAAGTGATTTTAATAAGCAGAGGGTACTGTAAATATTTTTAAGAAGCTATTAAATGTATTCCTAGAGTCCCACTTTGTACCATTACAAATAAATTTTATCTTAAAACAAAACACCAAATAATGAAACTCCTATATAAAACATGTAGTCAAAACTCTTACGGCTTCTCTAAAACATTCATGTTACTGTAAAACTATTATGAACTTACGAAATTGACATTTATGTTATATATTATTTATGTTATTGACATATTATTAGTTCATGTCTGATTTCTTTGATAAACTGATATGTTATCTTTTCACAACTTTTTCGTAAAACATTTATTAATTTTTCTAGGGCCTCTATAAATGGCTGAGTGACCGGACAACTGAAATGGCTGGTTTTTGTGTTTTTTTCCCCATGCGTAACCTGAATATGAGGCTTAGAAAGACCTCCAGCAAGATATCCCTTCTTTTAGGCCCCTGTCATTGCCAAGAGCCTTGAGCATCATGCAGGTGACAGTACGCCTTTGCTCAGTTCCATCCCCAGTTTTAATGGAGAGCACCCAGGGAAACGGATGCGAAGGTCTCCCCTACCATTAACATCTCGAGAGGGCTCGCTGCATATTTAGAGTGCACCATGCAGTACAGACACTATACACTTACAAACATCCATACCTTCTGCGGGATTCTAACCCGGACCCTTCGGTACGGCAATGAATTTATAATGTATTTGGTTAAATAAACTGGAGAATTAAACAAGGTACGGCAATGAGTTTATAATGTATCTGGTTAAAGAAACTGGGAGATTAAACGTATTAAACAAGGCCCCTAAAACACTTTGTAAAACTTTCAAAATTTCTTTCCAATATTTTGTATATATATTGTACGTTGTTTCGTAAACTGTGCGTTTTTTCTAAATTGATAAATGAATAAATAATGAGCAGAGGCAACACCTAATCACCGAAGGGGATGCACTGGTGTACCTGTTTGCTGATACCGATAACCATTAGATCAATTTAAATAACTGTGTATAAAATGTATAACAGACTGCTGGAATAGTTCGACGCATTGCTTGGTAAATAACTATAAGTTAATTGAAATATAGTTAACTGTTGTTATTGTCCTTTATTTTAATTGGGCTTATACTTTAATTTAAGAAAATAAGCATAATTACATTCCTCAGTTTTACTAGAGGAAAATATATTTTGCGCATTTTATAAGGAAATCAAAAATAATTAACTGCATATTATATGATGAAATAAAATCCAAGGACTGATAAAAAAAAATAAAAAATTTCCTCTCTGTTTTATATTAGACATATATTTAGCCAGAAGACGTAAAGCAGCCAACATTTTTATATTATCTGAAAGGTCTATATGTTTATATTTAGTCATAAAATATTTTGCATTTAAAATACATATAAAAGTAATTTGCTCTAAATATACTCAATGTTTATAAAGCATCCATATAATTTGCAGAAATTCGTTTGTTAGTTTACAAACAAGTCTTGCGGAACAGTAGCGTAAACGCTTATCTAAACAACCAGCAACTTGCTGATAAAGTATTAATTACAGACTTAGGGAAAGCAGTTATTACAATAAAAATGTCATTTAATAATTTTTATGTTCTGTTAGAAGATTAAAACAAAATTCGGATTCTTCCTAATTTTCATTTTCTTTCTCCACCACAGCATCATACGAGAACATATTTCATTTTAAATTAAGTTTCAGTTCTGTCATTTAGCTTTGTAATTCCTTTTCGTTACTTTTGTTTCGAATGAAAAAGTAAAGTAAAATAAAATTTGTTTAAAAGGCTTAGAGTAATACTGAAGCTAATTAAAAGGCGAGAAAACTTGAAGAGATTTTGAAAGCAGTCTATTACATTTTCCTTCTTTGTTTTACATTTAGCAGGAGCTCATTTTTTAGTTTCAGAAAACACTTTAAAATCATTTAAATTTTTTTATATCATATCTCGTGTTTAACTTAACTTGAAAATTAAAAAAATATATGTTGTATTAGAAACGTGCTATATAATAAAAAAATTCATAACTTTATGATTGCATAATGTATTATGTGAGCTTAAAAATTTCAGCCGCTATTGTTTTCTTTATATTTTGTTAATTAAGCAGATTTATTTATTTTTATTAAAAAAATTCATTCTAAACGGGATTTTTTTAATTAGTCTTTTAACCACTTTTCTACCGTTTATGACCTACAATTTCCTCAACTTCGTGTGTGAATAAAATATTTGTAATTGAATTTATTTTAGAATATTTTTCAATCTTCTACTTATAGCTGCTCTTATGACTTTTTTCTTCTTTAAAAATAAACGCTATTTCTTTTAAGAATAGAATAAATCTGGAATATTCTTAACTTTCATGGAAAAGAAAATTATTTTCCCAATTTCATAGCGATGCGAAAAATTCCAGTTGAAAATCAATAAGCTGTTTTCGAGTCCTTATTTTTTAAAGATTTTATAATGTTCCTAACACTTCGTCTAGATCTAATGTCGAGGAACCTAGTGAGCTAAGTAGAGAGTTATAGCTGCGTTTAAATAGTAGCTACATACACTTATTCACTAACAGATGGCTCCTTCTGGGGCTTACTGGAAAGTCTCCACTTGGGCTTTTAAATAAAGATAAGAAAATAAGAACTAATACTAAACTAAATAGACTTAGTCGAAGTTAGATACAAATACCTAACGTAGTTGACCCTTGAATTAAACTACACGGCGATTATCAGCAGGCGCGTACAATATGGCCGAGCGTCATAGATTCAAGAACGAAGTAGCCAGAAGACAAGCACGCACCACTAAGGACTCCTAATCCCTCTCTCTCTCTCTCGAAGTAAGCTGAACTTCCTTTAAATACTTCTTCTAACTCATTTGCATTCAACGCGATTCTAAAAACTCGTTCTTGTAGGGAGCTGTAAGTGAGAAACAAGAATTGGAAGGAAACGGTTACCAAAATTAAAAATAACTATTATAAAATTAAAATACACCTTATAATTTAACACAATCCTTTTTATGTTTTAGTCACTCAATTTTGTTTATAGCATGTTATTATTCCTTTAACAACACACCAAACGCCAGATTCAAAGGTGGTGTTGTCTGAATTTATATTTCTCACGCTTATAAATGCGCGCGATTACTGCTTAGCCTTGCAGTAATCACGCATAAGTCATATGTCATCCAGTGTGGTTCACAGTTCCTTTGCACATTTAACGTTTGATTTTAGCAAGCTTCTGTTCTATTATTTTCACCTTGAATTGCTGCCCTGTTCGCATGATCGTAGGTAAGCTGTCATAAACCAGTACTTAAAGCACTGTATCTCAGACCTTCGAATCTCGGAGAATATAAGGCTGTTTATAAGTGTATAATAGCTATGCAGCCCGGAAGTATTTAAAATACTATGGAACTAAGTGTACTTTCTAAGAGAATGGTCGTAGAGGAAGAGAAGTAAAAGATCTTCAGATATATCCACTGGGATATTCTTCATCAAATCTGGATGGCGTTTCCCTTTGTCAAGAATATAATTCCAATGGTGTACCCTCGGCAACATTCTCAGTGATGAGACAGCTAGATTACAAATGTGTTCCGCCATTCCTGACAAATGCTTTGTTAGCAAAGTGTCCGGCTTTAAGTAAAAATGTTTTCCTTGAAATGTGTCTCATTACCGATCGAGTAAAAATTGTCTAATTCCGTATTCAGCTTCAATTTACATTTCTGCTTTAAATAGTAGTATAAGTGATGCATATCATCTATCCCATGATCTAAAATAAAATGTTTATAATTTTCAATCATTACTTACTTTTTATTATGAATTATGTAACTGGTGAATTACATTCATGGAGTAGAAACTACGTAGAATTGATATGGCATAGCGTAGACAAGGCTTAAAATCGACATCAGCTCTCAGTTGACGCGATAAAAAGGCATTATGATGATAATGTGAGAGCGAGTAAGAGAATTAATGCACATTTACCACTTGCCCAGTGTATTCAATGCATACAATAAACACTACGTAGAACTACACCAGCATAAAATTATACTTAAATTTTTCCTATCATAATATACGTCTATTGTATTCCACCCATCTATAAATTTTATATTTTTTCGATGAATGTTGTAAATATTTTCCTTATGCATAATTTTATATGTTACGCAAATATTAGGACTTTCAATAAATTGACATTTTTTCATCTTTTCAAACATATATCCACTATCCATCTATTTAAGGAATTTTTTCCACCGCGACAACCAGATATCTGGTTCTTCGTCGTGCATCTAAGGCCTAATAGATGGCCAAATCCATTAGTTCATTTCACCGTACTATAAATGATAAAGTTACCTCTAGACACAGAACAGTAAACAAAGTGAAAATGAAATCTTTTGCACACTCGAATGGAAAAAGAAATAATGTAATCATCCATATTTTTTGCATGATTTTGAACTCAAAGTTTTCATTATCTTTAATTGCTAAATGCATTTCCTAACCTTTGAACTCACAGGGGAAATATCTTAATTCTTTGCAATCTTAAGAAAATCTTTTGCATTTCTCAAGGCTTTTCCTACATACTTTTAAAAAATTAACGAAAGTCTTCTTTGGTATTGATTTTAATTGACTAATGCTCAATAAATTTATCGCTTTCTCAAATTGAATCTGACCACCTCCTTAAACCGAATCAAATTAAACAAAAATGCAAACTCTAACGAGTTATTATTACGTTTTAATTAATTGCAAGTATGGATAAAAATTATCAATTGCATATATTAGAATATAAAAGTATTACATATTATATCAAAAATACAGTTTAAAATAAAATAACGATACGAATTATCAAAACTTTCATTTGTTTATCGCTACTTTCATTCAATTTGATAAAAAATTACAAAGTGATTAAATTTGAAAGATAGTTTCCTATTTTATGCTTCGTCAAGTGCTGGCAGTTTAAGAACTTGCTACTGCCAGGCCACTCGGAAGTTACATATCTTATGACAACACTCGCCAAATCACAAGAATAATGTGTGGAATGGAATATAACGTGGTGGCCCATAGATTTTGCAAAGATTCCTCTGAAGACATTCTAAACCTCAACGAATAAAATTAGTGAATTTATAAACGAGGAAAGGGGGAAGGACAAAACCAGTTTGAAATTCTATTATTCGTAATATATATTCATCACTTCGAAAATAGTAAGTTTCAAGAGGAAATTAAGTTTCAGATTCTTCTCTAGATTTTCAGATTATTTTCGTATGTTTGGTCACGTCTGTAAGTTCACTGAGGAGAAAAGCTTAGAGAATTGAAAATTGCACGCAGTACGAAACTCATTACATGTGCTGCTGAGGAAGCAAATAACTGCGCATGTGCTACAGAAAACATAATTGTATCCCTGCATGCATGAGAACAGATTAAAGGCTAGCTCATTCGGTGCGTTGAGAGTGCCGTATTCATTATCATGTTTAATTAATCCTTTAATTTTGAAGGAAGGAAATTATAAGATGCATGAAGCTATGGTGTTTGTTTACTCAGGTATGCAAGAACTAAGTGAACTAAGTCGACTTTTTTTTTATGCGAGGGAATGGGAACATGAACAAATTTTAATTAGACTTTATTTTAGCAGTCTCTATAGTCTAACACTACTAAAGAGTAGTCACGTATTTTAAATATATTCAAAATGTATTAGGTAAATAATTAAATTTAGCTCCTTTTTGTAGCATCTAACATAACTAATACACAAAAACAATTATAAAGCAAATTTAATAAAATTCCGATGTTTTGTAGAAAGGCTCTTTTTGTACCTATCAAATTTAAACGATAACTGAAAGACGACAAGTACGTGCTTAGATTAGTTACATGTGATTGCGAAATATGGTATACACATGGGCATTTTCGGCATTCTATGGATACTACCGCAATCAGTGAAGTTTGAGAAGAATATTCTCTAAATATCCTTCTTCTGCCTGAGTTTACTGTTCGCGATGATGCGAGAAGATTTCATGGCGAGTCTTAATAACTTCTGGAATAGTATTTTTGTATTACAACCACTCTTGTTCTTGCCGTTGTGCCATTCTGTTGGAACCCAAGAGTATTCTCCAGTTGTCTTGTTCGCAATTCTGCGAACCTTCACTTTTCCACTACAATATTCAAGGAGCACCAAATTCGTAGCCTATTCTAAAGAAAGCTTACACTGCCATAATGTGCAGCTGCACTTCCCAATGAGTTCATGGTGCATTAATTTCCAAATTCCTTTCTCGCCATGGATGTACGTATACCACACAGGACAGCATACATTCTGACAAGGTTGTCAACTCAAATTCATAAATGCAATATGCCCTATTCTACTATATAACGACCGAAGCCTTAGTCCAGTCATTTTCATAAACAGCTGGCCACTTCCAGCTTTAAACCTAGTCAGATTTAACTGCATAGCAAAATGCCTATTCATTTCCGGTTTTGGTCGACTAAAACCCGAAACAATCCGAAATAATATTCATCAGAAGAAGATACTTATAAATTACTTTTATAGTCTTCCACTATGTTCAATAAAGTATTTGCACTTAAGTTACTAAGTATGAATATTTTAAACATTTGATTAAATATTAGTCTGATTCGCAGTACTCTTGAATTATTAAATATTTCGGACAAGAGAAAGCTCATGTGGTAAAAGCTCAAGTTGTAGAGACATTAAGTATTTTTTGAAAGCAGGAGAAATGAAAAATGAGCAATGCCCTTGCGGGACTCGAACCACGGACCACTCGAATACGCGCCGAGGGTATTGACCACTACACCACGAAGGCATGCTAAGAAGGTGGGAGAAGTACCTTACAAAGTTAGCAGGTCGTTTTGCTCAGTAAGAACCAGACTTTGGATTTTGGCCACAACATATGAAATAAATTTCAATTTTCTAAAGAATAAAGTATGTTTTCACATTCTTATACGATTTTGAAAAAAAGCAATAAGAAAATCCGAAACTTTCCAAAATAATTATATGGTAGAAATTTATCATTTTGATACCAAGCGTCATCGATGTAATTAAATAAATAGCATTTGCATTAAGAATGGTGCATGTAAACGTGTTCTCAATTTTCTATCTTTTCCAGTTTTCTGAAGAGAAATGTTCTTGTTCTGTAATTAAAAAGCATATGAAGGTCATGAATTACAATTTCCAAGTTCTGATTTCTAAAAGGGCAATATACCATATTGTAATACATAATAAAAGTAAAATCACGAAGCATAGCTTTTATACGGGAAGAAAAAGACAGAAACAACATCCGAAAAATATATTTCTACGTATACTTAACAAGAAATATACGTAACAATGAAAAATATAAAATCACTCTGGACGCGAATGAAAAAGAACAATTGACAAAATAATGAAAGTACTTCTAAATACTTCTGTTTAAATAGCAATAAAAGATTTAAAATTCAAGGAAAATAAATTCTTGGTGCCCATTCTATATTTCTAAGTCATATTGCTGAACGTATGGGATTTGTTTTCAAAATCGTTTAAATTAAAAATAAATTTAAATATGTTCAAACATTTAATAGAATATGAATTTACCTAGATAATTACGAATAAAGTATCAATTTAATTTCAATAAAAGCGGAATAAAATTACCTGAAACTTAATTTCAAGAAATCAAAGAATGTAAAAACATTTGAGATCATTGTTGGTTTTTAGTACAGCTAAAAACTAACATTATGAATAATCGAATATTTATTATGTTATTATTATTATATTAAATCATTTAGCTTCTAGCCTAAATTCAATCTTATTCTTTTTAGACATTCTTTGCCGTTCCTGTTAGAACAGACTCTCAGTAAGTACAACTTCAAGATAAAGCTAAACTTCATGCAGCCAGATATATAACTACATTTCTTTAAAAATATACGGAAGAAATAAGTATTAAAACTGCAACATTTGTTCATATATATACCTTTAACATTCCTTGATGTTGCACCGAAAACTTCGTGTGTCTTTTAATGATTAAAAAGCGCTTTCTAAATGAGATCTAAATCACTAAGTAGACTGTTAGAGCAGCGGTGGAAAATACCCTATATGAAATGCCTTATGTTTTAGAAATCAAGATGTAAATTGTTATTTCAAAGAAATAATTGTCAAATAAAGCACTTAAGAAGTTATTTTCTATTTCATTCACACAAATTTGTGTAGAACATCTTTAATCCTTTACTATTTATCTAAGTAATTTCATGGTCCTTCTCATTCCCTGTCACTGCATGTCATTGTGTTATGTTGGAAATCTTTATATATCTCGCCGTGCAATCATATATCACTGCTCTGCTTCGTGAGTTTTTATATTGTCTCTAAATATTTAGGAGATTTGTTTTAGCATACATCATACGAAATATACATCAGGGGTAAAAATAACTTACTAAATGATATTGATTACTAAGTAAGCATCAGTTACATAAAACTGATTCCAAACAGCAGTTTTCATTCGCTTCATTGGTTATATATCTCAGCGATTTACCCATCTAAACATCACCTTCATATTTCAGTGTTCCTTACATCCTCAAATATCACTATCACTTTGGTAATAATCATATTATGTTACTTATTATAAATGAGCCAAAAACGAGTATTATATACATCAATTGACCAATAAATGACAATTAGGTAACAATAATCAACGTTAAAACTATGCAGTCAAAAAGCTGAATTCGAATCACAAGAAACAATTATGACACTATTCGATGTGTCTTTCGCCTTTTCGCAGAACACTTTATATAGCAAGAGTTTTCAACCTTTCTTGCCTCATTCCCACCTTTCAGCATTGCTAGAAGATCATTCCCTCCTCCATCCCCCAAAGCTGAAAAATAGAAGTACTTTTATTTACATTCAGATTATTTTTAATGACACAACAGGAAACAGGTGAAGTCAAACTGACCTCGACCCCCCTAAAACTGAAGACACAGCATTGAATGCTTTAACCATTGGAAATCTCTACTTGGCAAATAACAGGATAAAGTTACTTATGTACTATCTTATATCTACCAAGCCGAGATGTCCGAATGAAGAAACGTGATTCATTAGCCCATAGATCATAATATTTCCACCGCCCCAATGCTTAAATCATTCCATGCTGTGTTTTCTATTTCTGCAGATACTAATGGGATTCTGAGTCTCTGCTGGACCATTAAAATCCATGTCATGTCAATTAGTTTTCAGAAAGTAATATCAGCATGTCTCTTAAGCAGTAGATACTGTAATGGGCCAATCTTCATGTCGGGTTCTTGTTTATTAATTCAAAGAAATATCCGCATTGTTCTCTGTTTTTTTTTTACGGAGATCATTACAGTCAACAACGGGTTTCTTTAAAATAAGGATAAGAGTTAAGATTCACGGACTGTTACTCATTTTTTCTCTTAGTCGAGTGTCTTCGTCATTTTAGGCTAAGTAACATACATAATACACTCCATATTTAAAGTCAGTGAGACAAATGATTCTGATTTGCATAAGTCAGATCAACTGCTATAAGTGAGTTTAAGATAGCTATAAAATGATGTAGAAATTTTTAATAAAAATTTTTATTAATATACAGCACACGCATGCAATCCAGTATATATGAGTGTCGTTTTCAAATTTACATAAACATCTTGAAAGATAAAGGATTTGCCACATTTTTTGCTCCAGGGCTACAAATCTAAATCTAATTTTCTGTCCTTTATGTATTGAAGTTCTGAAATTTATTGAAGTACTGAAAATTCTATAAATCCTTATAAATTTATTCTCTGAGGAATTACATTTTATTGCTTCTTAGAATCTTTTCAGTTTCTGATTGCTAAATTTTAACTGCAGTTAGAGATCCTAGTAACAATATAGCAACGTATATAAGTTCAATAAATAACTCTTAGCATCTAACACAAGGATGTCAAATTATAGTTCATACTTTCATCTTGCTATATTTGAATATGTAATAAATACATATGATACAAAAAATAATAATTATAGTTGTATCATTAGTTCTTAACTTTTTTAGTTAAATGAGAATCTCTAATCTGCCTACGCATTTCATTTTCTCAAAGGTGCCATTTTGGTATCATCTCAAAGGCATCATTCAGTCTAGAAATATCAACAAATTTACATGAGTATTTAAATATCATCATATTTGTAAATACTTACTGCTTTTTGCTTTTTGTTTCAAATTAGAGTAATAATAGTGTATGTTACTGAGTAGGCCTAGAATACAAAATATCAGGCATAACTAATCCAGAAACTTGGGTTTTAGAAACTAGTGTTATTTTGACAACATCTACTCATTCATTATGGCAATACGTTTACGAGATACTGCCAGATGTTTCATCAGAAAGAGAATAGATACAATATACTTTCATTTAAGCCTGTGATCTTGAAACTTTTCAGAATTGTAAACTCAGAAAACTATTTTGTCGACTAATTTTTTTTAGCCTTCTACTATCCCCCTAATTTTTTTTAGCCTTCTATGATCCTCTGACCAGTATACCATTTGTATGTAAAATAAAAGTAAAATCACTATTTCATGATTATCTTACTTATGAAAATCAATTTGTTTTCATGTTAGTTTAAGCTAACAATAAGAATAGAAATAAAAGAGAAAGAAAGAAATTCTGAAAGGATTCAGATTTTAACGTCGCATCCGAAGATAAATTAAGCTTTTTTGTGCTTTCCTTGAGCATCGCAGATTACCAATTTACTCTTGTACTCACTTCTGTTAACACAGCTTTTTTTAGCTTTATTATTAATTATTGCTTTCTTCGCACTAACACCACATAAAATTCGAGAACAAAACCACACAATATTTAAAAACAGAGTATTTTTAGGATTCTGGATAGAGTGTTAGATCTGTTAGATCGTTAATTGTCATTTATGTTTTTTTATTCGCTATACTTCTTTGAAAATTAGTCGCCGCTCCAGCAGCCAGAAACTATTTAACTAAAGAATCTATCTAACTAACTATTTTAAAAGAACTATTTAAAACTATATAATGACTTTAATTAGCCCAGCTAGCGTCATTTCATAAAAATATTATATTTAAAATTTTAATTAGATATCTCGTGATTTAAGTGCATTTTTATTTAAATCAGTCAGATGAAAAAATACTTTTAATAACTCCTTTTCTTGTTTTTCAATCGCCAGTTTTATTGTTGATTAACAGGAAGATTAAATCTGAAGTTAAATATCTTACTCTTTGCTGAATGGTAACAAGCTGGTGCGTGGAGATAATAAACATTCTACTAGGAACAGGGGCAACACATTGCTTTCAAATAGCCGAATACATGTATTAAAAACTGAATAATCTTACATTTTGCCAAATAGCAACAGTCTGCCGCGCTGGAGATAAAAATGTTTATTCCAAACAGTGGTTCCTCCCCTTGCTTTCAAATATCTAAATTTGTTAAACAAAATTTCGTTAAAGATGTAGAAAATATGAAATAAATCAAAAACAAATTCATAATTCAAAACTCGGATTTAAAGTTGCGTATATTCGGGTGGGGTACTACATGCGTGAAACGCTCGGCGGCTCTAGATGTCGTCGTTGATCCATTCTGTATGAATGTACGTGAAGAACATCCATACAGATTCTTTATTATTTACTTTTCTAAGTAATAAAACGAATAATGTAGCGAAAACAGTTAGAGACAACAATTTGAAAAGTGGTTGAGAAAAAAAGTGATATGAACAAAAAGTGATTTTCGAGACTAATATCACATCTGGTACTAAAATTATTGTTAAATAAATTATTTTATGTGCTTAATTTTGCAGCTTACGTAGTATTCAAAATGGCTTTCTTATTCTGATGTTGATTTACGATAACAGTGTGTCCTCCAACTTGTACAAATATTTAACAATAGAACAAGGTATCCGCTGAAACCGTCGCAAACACTACTAAGCAAGGAAATAACGTCGGCCTATACAGAACATTAAGGGAGAAAAGAAAGCAAAGAAAAAACATTGCAGCTCTGAAACATCGTGATTTAAAACATCGTAAGAGAAAATAAAGCGGTGCAAAAAAGTCTCAATTTTGAAACACTGTAGTACAAAATACCGTGGTGAAAAATAAAGTACCTGCAAACTATTACATGGTGATAATATCGAAGACACGCGTTCACTGACTATAAAAACTTTAACTGATATATTGTATAATAACTTGTGAACACAGGAAATAAGTAATAATTTTACTTTCATATTTCTTATTATTAAAGTAAACACATAATCTGGTAATATTTTATATAGTATATATTTTGTGTAATAATAATAATTTTTACCGTAAAAGGAAAAGGGAATTTAAGCATTCAAAATCTGGAAATTGGTAAACATTAATGCACCATATAGCAACTAATAGAAGTTTAAACTTAAACTGCTAACTATTAAAATCATTGTTTAATTCTTTATTTAGATGTAGAGGAGAATATAGTCTAAAAAGATTGGAAAGAGACGCATAAACTTAAAATTCTATTAGCTGCTACATGTTTAGTAATTTCTTAATTTTTTTAATTTCTAAATTTTGAATGCTTAAGTTTCTTTTTTGTTGTTTGAGTAAAATTTATAAGTGAATACAAAAATATTAAACATAGATGTAAAAATATTACTTATTTATTATTCGGCCAAGTAGCGTCATTTAGCGCCAGTTACGGAAAACTATAGCCTTTAGAATTCCGCAGGAACGATTGACGATTGTTGACCGTTACTGAAATTCTCTCCGACGATCGACAGGATAGTATGTAAGTACACTTATTTCTTCCTGCACTCAAAAGCATTATACAAAAATCATTTTAAATATTTTCCAGTCAGAAAGCGTATGACTGCAATTTTATCGTCATGCGATGATTTGTAGGTGTTTTAATTTTATCACGGTATTATGTGACAATATTTTAAACATTTAAACCATCTGCACGCGATTCGTAGCTGCACCGCTCCAACCGGTGCAGCTACGAATCGGCGGCAGAATTTAGGAAACTTAGAAATTGTAGTCAAGTGTTTTAAAGAAAATTCACCATTTTGGTCGAACGTCGAAACTTTTATTTTTAAAAAATACAAAAATTAAAATATATCCAGCGCGCATTTTCAATCGAGCATCTTTTGAAGCACGAGGACTTATATATTTCTATGTCGATATTCAGTTTATAATTGGTAGCTCTTCCGCAGTATATAGCATAGTACCTCAAAGACGTTACAAAATACAAGAAACAAGAGAATCCTAGCATCGATCCTATATGCAACTTGCTTAGTGGGTAGATACATTACCTGGTGTCCGCCGAAAACATCGCGGACGAAAACGTCGCGGACAAAACATCGCAAGGCGAAAACGTCGTGGAATAAAACATCGTCGGAGAACATAAAGCAAAGTGAAAATATCGCAGTTCTAAAACATCGTGGTACAAAATATCGTCGTCGAAAATAAAGCGGTTCAAAAACTTCGCAGTTTAAAAACATCGTCGTTGGAAATAACGTGGTAAAAAAAGCACCTTCGAATCATCGCATGACGATAACATCGCGCACATGCGTTTTTCAGATTTTAATAATTGTAAAAGGATACTCGCATAAATGATTTGTAAGCGCAAGATGAAAAGAAGGATCATTTTTATTTTCATATTTTTTATTAACTAATAAATATTTGTTGAAAATTTAAAATGGAAATTAATGCATCTTAAAGCATTTAATAAAATTTTAAACTGACCTAGTTAACTAACAATGGTTATTAATAAATTAATTTTTATAAAGTTTTACTGTTAATTTTTCATGAAAAGTATAATCTAAGAAAGAATAGAAAAAGGAAAATAAGTAACTGCATGACTATATCTATAGAAAAATTCCTAAGTTAATTATGAGATTATTTTTTTCACTTTTGTTAATATGATACTCTTACAGTGAAAATTATTTCTTGTTTTATTTAAATTTCTTGTTCTGTTTTTTAAAAATTTATTAATTAATAAAAATATGAAAGTAAAAATTATCCTTCTTTCCATCTTTCGCTCACAAATCATTATGCGAATGTTCTTTTACAATTATTTGCAAAACGCATGTGTGCGATGTTATCGTCATGCGATGATTTGGAGGTATTTTATTTTTACCTCGATATTTTCGACGACGGTGTTTTTAAATGCGAAGTTTTTGAACCGCTTTATTTTCGACGACGATATTTTGTAACACGACGTTTTAGAACAGCGATGTTTTCTCTTTGCTTTATTTCCTCTCACGATGCTTTGTACCACGACGTTTTCGCCTTGCGTTGTTTTCTTCGCGGCGTTTCCGCCCGCGATGTTTTCGGCTGTAATCACATTACCTAGTGGCTAATTGGAGCTGAAGTGGGGTTTCTTCCACTTCTGCCGCTACCGCCCTGCACCTCTATATGCAACTTCTACTTGCCAACTCATATTAAAAGAACATTTTTCTATTGCAGACCAATTACAGTTACCTATTGTTTATGTGAAATATTTCTCATTTTTGCTGTTATTAGTGAATGGCTATGGAAAAAAGGGAAATTGTATACCATTGAAGTAAAGAAAGTATTACTTCAAGCAAATGATAAAAAGGCAGCTGATAAAAAATCCAACAAAAAAGGTGAATTTTTGATCAGAAAATAGTTGTGAAAGCAAGTTAAAATTGGAGCACAGCTCTTCTGAGATGAAGTGCCTCAATGATTTTCGTTGTCAGCGCAGCCTTTCTGTAAAAGACGCATCATTGCCATGAAGTTTTAAAAAATACAAAAAGCATTAATATTACATCAACTGACAGATGTTTCAGAATTTTAAGTTAACTGACGATTTTTTGTGAAAGATCTGAAAAGGAAAATAGAAAGTTTTCGGTACTTTGGATAATACTGTTTCTCCCGTTTCTGACTTCAGAAAAAAAAACCTAATGTTTGTATGCTCTAAGGGAAAGTTTTAGTTTTTTAGGAAAATACTTATGCATAGTATCAGTTAATATACTATTACTGGCTAAATAAAATCAGAAATAATTAGGTTGAAAAGATTAACTGTATGTGATATCGTCTGAGTTATTTAATTTTATACTGAGTACATGACAAGTATCTTTAAATTTCATCCCAGTTTTGATCAAGAGCACGTAGTGCCTCCAGAAATATATCCCAAACTGAGAGTAAGCCTACAGCTTAAACATTCCCTCGGAAGAAGAAGACCAACAGAATAAAGTAGCCCGAGAAACAAAACAAAAACACGTACAAAAACAAACATTATAAGCTGCGATAAAAATGGAATTTATAAGTGTCATACTCTTAACACCAGCCTCTACAAAGAAATTTCCTATTCACAGATTTTAAGTTTCCTCATTCTGAGAAGACGCAACAATCTCAAACTTTCTTGCTGAATTTCAAGCCACGAACAATCTGGTGCTGCAAAGTGGGTTTGCAGTTAGACTCTGCTAACTTCACTCTCAAGGTTCCCTGCTTATGAAAGGCATTAGCTGCCCAATTCACTAAAGTTGTGAATATCTGATAACATTTAGTCATTAAATATAAAATTCTGTTAAGTGCATGGGATTTTGTTAGCTAGGTAACGATGGAATACATGTAATCATACACAAGTCTACCTGTATATTTATAAGTTGGTTTGATAATCTTCACTAATTAATCTTCAGGCTTAACAAAATCTCAAAATTTCTAGAGTATCTCGAATATAAACAATCATTTAAAATCCATACTTCAAATGCAGTTAAAAAGAAATGCAGTAGATAAAACAAATGGAAATAATAAAATAAATATGGGACATTTTTAGAAAGCTGAATAAAAAATTAACACCTGAAAACGATTTGATGCTAATGAATTCTAATCGATGTACAATGGTTTCTAATAAACATCGACAATCAGAAAAGCAATATTCCGAATTTTAATTCCAATGTGACATTGTTGAGTTTCAAATTTAAAAAGAAAATTTTGTTCAAAATCAAAAAATTAAAGTTTATTGGAAAAGCTTAAAGAAACTGCGTTGTTATTTTATACTCGCAAATCGTTTCTGTTAGTTCTATTAGTATTCTATTAGCTAGTTCTATTAGTATTCTATTAAATAGTTCTGTTAGTTTTCTATTAGTATTTTTATTCTCTATTTCTATCGTTTCTATCAGTTAATCCAGTAATTAAAGCTCCTGGAATTTCTCTAATCTTACATGTTACTCAATCTCAAACTATGCAGTTTCTGTGTTTCTTTTATTTCCTCTCGATAAAGAACAGTAATTAATTTAATTCCATTCAATATAAGATCGTAATATGTTCTTTTCCGGATAAGATATGTAGGAATTTTTATTAGCACTAAATCTTTTATTCCGTTAGTACTGGATTCAGTTGTAATAGATCGATGTATATTGTAATAGATCAAAAAATATTATACTTCTCGCTGAAATGAACTAAAATTCTGTGAATGAAGCTGTTTGCCTAGATTTCTCCATAAATATGAGCAGAAACTTTCTTTATCTTTTTGTTTAATATAAGAATTATCTGAATGTAATGCAAATAGCGAGATTATATAAATTCTTTGGCTATATAAGAAATCTTAAATGAATTTTTTGTATGATCTGTACAGACTACATGGAAACTCTTTTGCGGCGAACCACACAGAAGTAAGTAAATCATGTGGGCGGTTCCTGCAAGTCACTACTCTCAAGCCTTTACGATGTGTCACACGACATGTTTTTGACATCGCAGATGCATAACTTCATGACTAGTGTCATGAGATTTTAACGTTCTGCACCGTGTCTGTGATCAAAGACTCTCGATTTCACGAGGGTTGACGCACCACTTATATGATTTTTCCTCTAATATCGCTCCAGTTATAACGAATCGGAGGATATAAAATACTACTGTAAAATTAAGGAAGCGTGACTAATTCAGTTTGAAGATTTTCGCCATCGGAGTTACATAAGAGAAAGCTCCTGAACTCTCGACTAGAGAGACCTGTAATGCTCTTGACCTCTCGGTTAGACAGACCTTCGTTAGCAGACTTCTCACACTACGAGGACTATAATTCATTTAAACACTTATCTATGCTATCTATGAATTATATGCGTATATGTATAAAGAGCTTCTTGTAATTGCATGTAATTGTATTAAGCATGTTTTGAGTTTGAAATGTAGTAAGAATTACGTAACCTCGCAAACTTGCACAATAATTATACGCTACCTCCTACCTACGAGTCAGATACGCTACCTGCCGCCACTCATTACATGGTAACCTGACAGTCAATTCCCACAGTAGTAACCAAACCCTTCACTTTTATAAATTATAATGTAAATGTCTTTTTACACTTGAAAGCTGACCTCGAATAATTTGGAACTTTGTTAATTGGAACTATAACTTAATTGTGATTACTGGTAGATTACGCATTACAGTGTGTCTTCAAAGTTTTAGAATTGAAGCAAAAGGCAATATTCGATCGGAGATGCCTTTTGTTCGATTAGAGAACTCGTTCGATTCCATTCGATCGGTATTAGTACTTCGATTGGAGAGCAGTGATTACCAGCACATCTCAACCTACTTTCTTAAAAATAACAGCTGCTTTTGAAAAGAAATTTAAATGGAAATTTCTCAAGTTAGAAACATTTCTAGCGAAATCTTTCCAAAAATGTTTGGACCGTCACGTTACCTACTATTATCATCCACTGCTTTGGCAAATGTTGATGCTGAAAGAAAATTGCTCTGCCTAGCACTTGTGACTGAAAATTGATAGGTCACCAGTGACTTTGATGGCGGTGGCCTTGACGGTCACTGATGACAGTAAGTTTGAAGGCTAGAATTATCTTTCCGTTACAGTCAAAGATCTGATTCAGTTTTATGTAATTTTAACAGTTGTCTAGCCATTCTGTGCTATTCCATACCAGCGATATTTTTGGGTATTCGAGTAACTATAACCCACAGGTGACTATCGTGTATGTCACCTGTGGTGAATAACTTTGATGGGTACAACCAACACCGTTACGGTACAATCGGTGTTCTTGAGTTTAATTTTATTTTCAAAACAAATTTTCTCAGTTTTTTGCAGCTGTTGCTATGCACGTTTTCGGATTCAAGTTTCTTCGCGTCGTCAACTAACTTCTTCCAGTTTGTTGTAAAGAAAGGTATCCTAACTCATCCTAACTCAGCATATTCTCTAGAATAGATATCTGAGGGACTATCGTTTATTCCCTAAAATAAATCTCACTTTAAAAGGCATCTTTTTAGTTCATTCAAAGATTAAGAAGGGCAACGAGAGAACAAAAGAGTTTTCCAATATTTTACCTCTGAGAAGGCATACAAAGGCTTTAGAAACTTAGTACAACATTGGAAGATGTATGTGGAAAGTAAATAGTGATAATGTTTTTCAAACCTTCTATTAATTATGAATTTAGTTCTAAATCTTTGCAGATGCATTTGGTGAAACATAATTTTGGATACAGTATGGCGGTTTTAATTCTTATCTAAACAAGCCCATTTTTATAAAACCTTTCACAATTTAAACTACTTTAGATCCAAAGCTACATATATCGGCTGAGGATAAAATGGCTGAATACTGGTAGTTTCAATCTGGGTTCAATTCCAAGCAAATGGGAAGGCTGCATGGGTATTTTCGTGGTTTTCTCCATCTGTAACGTGTATACGAGCTAGTTTCCCTTAAAATGTTCTCCGCTAAGGTATTCTTTCCCTTAAGCAGATAGCTGTATTGTTCTTTGCTTTAATGAACTAAACCGACACCGAAACTGAAGTTGCAATTTTTATTATTATTTCTCGAATAACTGATTTATCAATCTGTTAAACTCCCATTTCTAAAGCATGGGAAACCTACTAATTAAGTTACTTCAGTTATAACCAAATTTAATAATGGTTAATACTTTTGAGCAAGTGACCCGCCAATCTGGTAGCCCATCCAAGTTTTTTTACTCTCGTGTTCAAGTATACAGTATCATAGTTAGCTCAACCACTCAACCATTCTCTGAATGTTCACTCAAAGCTTCAGTACTCAGGAAGGATGAGGTTCAATTACAAACTCCCTTGAGCAACTGAAGAGGAAATCTGGCAACCTACTCAATTTTTACTCTTGATTTCAAGTAAGTTGTATCTCCGTTAAGGATCCGTGCTCAGCCACGCTCTTGCATGTATGAAAGCTAAGCTACAATACTCAGGAGGATAAGTAAAATGACTTTTATCGGATGCTGAAAGAGAAAATCGATAACATATTCCAGCTTTTATATTCTCCGAAAAGTAAAAGAACAAAAGCCGTTTCTTTTTAACGGTATCTTTATCATCACAAGTTTCTTTTCGGATAGAATATTTTGGAAAATAATGCCATCAAAACTTTAGTTGCAGTGTTTTTACGTTTTGATACGTTTCGTAGTTTTGCTTGCACAATTCTTTTACGTTTTATTCTTCTCTTTCTTTGTGCATGCTAAAAATAGTTTTTCGTCTGCAGTTTTCTATTTCAAAACATTCTTCCAAATCTCAGATTCAACTAAATAAATTCTGCTTGCGTGGTTTGGAAAAAAGATTACATTTAATGGTGTATTTTTATGAAGAAAAGGTTTTTCTAAATGTTATTACTGACATGTTTCCTGTCAGAATGTTTGCAGAAAGAACTGCGAGTAACTTTTTACACTTTGAAGAGGTTTTAGAATATAGACATTGTACCACTACTTATTAATTGATGTGAATTAAGATCTTAAGTGCATCTCTAGAAGCATTAATTTTATTCTAACATATATCAATAATCAGCAATGATATTATAATTAAATACACTGGAATTTTGATATATATAATTACAGCTACAATTTACTTATTATCTTACCGTGGTAAAATCATTATACAACATATAATACAAAAATAAGCACTTAAGGTAACTAAATCTTTCTGATTTAAAGTACAAAGCCACAGCAAGAATAACAGATAGTATAAATAACAGATAAAAGAATAAAATAATTTAAAATGCATCATCATTACAATAAAAAAAACGAAGACACGTAGATAGAATCATGCTAGTTTTTAGATAATATATAAATCTTCAAAACGAAATAAACTAAAATGCATAGCTCATTATTGCATTGCGATTAAGCAAAGGTTACTGAAATTCAATAGAACAATTGTTTATAAGAAACGATACTTAAAACTAAAGGTAATAAATCAAATATTTAAACTGCAATGTATTTAAGTTGTATTTATAGCGCAAATATACATGTAGTTAATTTACAATACGCAATAGACACAGAGTATTGTGTACATATATACATTTTAAAGCAGGAGACGTAAAAAATGAGCAATGCCCTAGCCGGGATTCGAACCACGGACCTCTCGAATACGCGCCGAGCGTGCTGACCACTACACCACGAAGGCATGCGAAGAAGTTGGAGAAATACCTTATACATTCTGCATACATAGAAAACAATTAATTAGTAAGCAGTAAAATATAATTCTAAGAATAATATTTAAGTTAATAAAGTGCAATAGTAAGTTTTCTGACCATTTTTCTTGGAATCCTAATAAAAAAGGGTTTATGTATGTAAAGCATATTATTATGAAATTGTATTGACATTAAGCTAAATATGTAACTGATCGGCATAAATTTCAGTATAAGATATTAATAGAAAACTCTGTTAAAAACTATCAAGCATCGGATCAATAAGCATCCAGATTTCTTGCAGATCAGACATGATGCCAAATGCTAGTTGAGCAATAAAATCTTGAAAGTGTTTTAAATCGCAATGTTGATTTTCCTGTTTTCATACCAACACAAAAAAAAGTCGTAGAATCTGAAGTTACACTTGCAAAATTTTTAAATTAATAAACGCGCTGGGAATAATAAATACTTTTATCAAATTGCTTTGAGATTATTTATGTAAATTATTTTGAATGTTTTCTCGGGCCTTGATATTATTTAAAATATTATCAAAATCCTACACTTTATTCCAAGTCGGACATAAACTCTGTTACACTGAATGTAAAATTTAAATATGCTTTGCTACTGGAGATGTGAGAAACTATTAAAGTTACGACTGCATTCAAAGTACCTATTCAGGATTTGCATTAAACAAGGGAAAATTATGTTTGAAGAGCGTGAGAGTTAATTTTGGCATCCGGGTGTTAGCAATCGCCACCCAGTTTGCATTTCTCGCCAGGAGGAGATGTAATGTTTACATTAGCGAAACCTGAAATCGACTTCAAGAGAAGGCCGTTAGTGATATAATTTATTTCGCGTAATCACTGTTTGTTCACTATTTAATTCCTGCGCCTTAATGCCTAAAGCTTGCAACTTTTTGTTCTAGAATTTTCTCTTTGATAAGCATAAGTTAAAGAAATTCGTGCAACACTTGTTGGTAATATGTTATACTTCGTTGAATACTTAAAGATAAATTACTTAACTTTGTATAGTTTATTTTAGTTAACACGCTATTTTTAGGTTAAGTCTTTCCTGTACTTCTATTTGTTCCGTCCAGAATGCAAATCAGGTGGAGTTCATATAGAGAATGAATGAGTGATTTTGATCCAGAAGTTTAACATCACACCAGAAAGCACTTTCTTTTCATGAGCTGCCCACCTACCTGTAGATCTGGTAAGTCTTTTTTGTATTTGATAACGCTTGCATTTAGAAATCACTCCCAGGTGAGCCTTGGTTTTTTAGACATCGGAGCTGTTGCATGAATGCTACTACATTCTGGAATATGCATATGATTAGCATTCCAGTTATGTACATGTAATGCCATCTACCTTGTGTATAAATGAAATGATTGTACAATGGAATTTCTCATTTGAAAAACGCATTTAAACTGATTTTTTCAAATCAGTGTTTATGAAATATTCGTGTTCTTCTTCGTGTAAGAAGGGAGAACTTTTACAAGCACGCATCGGAATTTGATCACAGCAGGATCGTGACCTATCAGGAATTCGCTTTATAGTCCCACTACCCTGTTGATCATGTTGGTCGCGATCCAATGATTGTCTGGAGAACATGGAATCGATGGATCAAGGAGGCCCATACAGAACACCACGAAGGATCTCAGTGGCATCAGGCCCCTAACGCCTGAGAGGATGGACATGTTGCTTGTTTTCGGAGTCGTACAACCACGTCCCGTACCCTGTCATCAACTTGGCTCGTGTACAAGATGACAGTAGTCGTAACGAACACTGTCATAAAGTCTTCAGCATAGATTTGGGCATAATTCAATTAAAATGCAATCCATTAATAATTGAATTACTATATAACTGTTAATATAATTCAATTACAGTGTAACTGCAATTACTTATTCTTGCAATCAGAATGTAATTCCAATTACAGTTAAAGAAATATGTAATTGTAGTTATAAGTAATTAATTTCACTTGAATTGTAATTACTAATCGGGAAATTAGGATGCAGTTGAAATTAGACCTAATTCAATTACATTGTAATTGTATTTATTATAAATTGTATCATAACAATGTAACTGTAATTACATTTAATTGAATTACAATACAATTAATTTAGTTACAGTGTAATTGTATTATAAATTGTACAGTTACAGAATAATTGTAATTGCAATACATTGTATTACATTGTAATTATAACTTAACGATTTATAATTACGATTAGAGATAGAACAAAATTATAGTCTTAAATATAATCATACTCTATGTACATTAATTAGAACTAGAATGTATTTACAATTAAATTTATTAATACTCTCGATTTATTACTCCTTGAGATGCATTGTTTTTATTTGTGGTATAAAATATTGCCCAAATAAAAACAAAATTTTCTACCACGATCAATGCCTCAATAACTGACGAAGGAGATAGACGGAAATAATCTAGAAGCAACATATGAGAAGTTCTGACAGTTCACGAAATATAAGACCTCAACTTTCATGTGTGTTTGCGTATCGCTCTTTCACACAATATTGCAGTCATAAAATAATGCTATTTAAAATTGCAATAGAACTGATTTAAAATTGCAATATAACTACCAAAGCAATTAAACGGGAAATTTGTACACATTAAAAAAGGGAAATTTTTACACATTAAAACCAAAACAATATATTTTTTAATCTCCCTTGTTTGACGCTTCAAACAGAACTTGAGAAGGGAAAAGTGTTTTGAACTAAATTGATCATTGAGTGACGAAAAACATGTTTCGTTCCAATGAATTTCCTGAGACTTAAACTGCTTTAAATGAATCCTACTTTCTTTTAAAGCATAATTTAATTTAAAAGTCTCCTAAAATTCATTTCTTTACTCTATATATTTTCGCACGCTTATGGTAGAAAAAATTATATGCAATTGAAAAAAATATCTAAAAAGGCCTAAAAAGCTAAAGATGAATAATTGCTATAAAAAATAAAAATGAAATCTGCTTACAGAATTAAATAATAACTTTAATTTCTAAAATTCAAAAATTGTATTGTCCTGGCTCACTTAAGTGAAGGATATGAACCAACGTTTTTTGTGAAAAAAAATCCTGTCAAAGGAAAAAAGAATAGTAATTTCTTGAGCAGATTTTGCTAAAAATGGGAAGAAAAATTACATGGGTAAAATAATTACTTTGTTCAAATTAAGTAATAATTGAAATTTATGTACTGCGTGAAGAGAACAAGATTACAAACAGCAGATGAGCTGCTTGAGCCCATTGTTATTTCTTGTACTTGTTTCAAAAATTGATTATTAAATTTCATATAATTGTTAAATAAGACACTTCTGATGAAAATCTTCCATTCTTCTTTGGAGACAAATGTAAGAATTTGTGTAAACAAATCCGGTAGAGTAAGAAGGCTTTCAAATATTTCTTCTAATCTTAAAGTGGTGTAAAGGTTTTCGAAATCGCAACAATTAATGTTTTCAATATCTAGAGTTTGTATTGCTTCTAGAATTTTCTCGTTATTGTAATGATCCAGTTGAAGTGGTGGTCATGAAAATTGATATTATTGATAAGGATTAAGCAAGCGTACTGAATCACAGATTGCTTAATATAACAATGGCTGCGCTCCGCCCACTAGTGCTAGCGCCCCGCAACAACGGATATTAGTTACCGAATTGGCCTCGTATACGTGTGTAATATTATATATCTATTGTTACAGATTTTGTATTTATTTAGCTATTTATTTAGAATTGTAATTAAAATTGTTTTAATTTCCCGTGCAAAGCAGACGATTTCGTCGGAAAAGTAAAAATACAAGAGCGCATGCATTTAATATTTAATAAATAAATATCTCGTAATTGCTGTTGCCATCGAGGAAAATCGAGATATTTATAAATTTTACGAGAATATTCTAGTTAATAATTAAAAAGTTTATAAAAGCCGAATTAAAACACCTCAGCTCAGTTGTAGTTCTAGCTGTTTCAAGCGAACTGTTTGTGTAATGGTGTTATTGATTGTAGCGATTTCGCTGTGACATAGAATTCGTTTCTCTATTTTTAGTCCAAAGGGATTTAGTCCCGAAGGACTATTACTTTCGTTTTGCGGTTTTGCGTCGATTCACTCTGAATGCCCGTTTCACTTTTCAAATTGTTGCCACTAAATGTTATCGCTCTGCATTAAATTTTAAAAAATGAAAAATCTGCATAAATGTATGCATGTTTCTCGCATTGTGATAAAACCTAGAGCCATCGAATTTTGAATGACGTAATCCTACTGCGAATATGGGCATCTGGAAGCCCTAATTTTGAATTTGAAATTTGCTTTATTATCGATTTTATGTTTTGTAACATTTCAACGAATTTCTGATTAACAAACTAAATGATTTCAAAGCGAGCAATGGTAACACTGTACGAAAAAAAAAAGCATTTTTATCTCCAGCGCACGTGACTTACGGAAATTCTAAAGATATGTTCATTTTAAAATGATTTTGCGATATTCATTTTGAACTGAATTTTATGGTTTGAGTACGTAGTTCATGATATTTAATAAAAAAAGGTAGCACACGAAACGTTAAAAAAACGCGCCTTTGGACGTAATTTAAAATCTGAAATCTTTCAGATTTTTATTATTATGCATTATTGAATTGAGTTTTGTTTAACGTTTGAGATATTGTGATATATTTAAGAGTGTATTTTTAAAATTCACGCGGACTTGAAACTTATTTAAGGACATCAACGCGAACGAAGCTGCTGGTAATAGCTAGATATCTCTTTTTGCTTATTTGTTTATTTCCTTTTTTACAGTTAATTTTTTACAATTTTTTTCTCGTTTTCGAAATGCCTCGCAAACGTAAATCTAATATGTCTAGGAATTCATCTCGGGTCCGGGCAACAAAAATTACTGGATTCCAAGAATCTTCCGTACATGCACAATTAAGAAGACAAGAACAAGCAAGACGACAATCTGCTCTGATAACTGATGAAACAACTTCTCAAAGACAAGAAAGATTGGAGGCCTAAACTCTCGTCAAGCTTCTATGAGAGCAGCTGAGACGCCTCTCCCAACACAACTCCGCTTGACAGAAACTTGAACCCAAGCTACTCTGAGAGCCCCTGAAATGCCCCTTCGAACGCAGATGAACTTGGAAGAGCAAGCGGAACGACAAGCTGCTTTGAGAGCTGCTCAAACGCCTCTTCAAACATAAATTTGTTTAGAAGAAAAGGCTGAACGCCAAGCTGCTTTCAAAGCTGCAGAAACACCTCTCCAAACGCAGATCGCTTGAAAAAACAAGCTGAACGTCAGACTGCTTTGGGAGGTATTAAAACGCCTCTTCAAACACAGATTCGCTTGGAAGAACAAGCTCAACAAAGGCAGTTATTAGAGCGAGAGATACTCCAGAACAATTGCAGGCAAGAAGAATCGTTCATGCAGAAATGCAAACCGAACACCGGCGAAATTTCATGCATAACAATTGGTCCATATTTAATGATTCTGGACGTCAGTACGATCCTTCAATTGATTACCATAATCATCAATTCATTGTTATCGATTCGATGAGTAAAAAATGCCAGTTTTGCGATGCTTTAAAATGGAAAGATGAAACTGCAGGAATCTGCTGTTCCAATGGCTGTTTCGCTTTCTTTACTTGGTGAACCGGAAGAGCCGCTGAGAACTCTATATTTATATGATAGAGATGAATTAAAGCGTTTTTTAAATAAAATCAGAAATTACAATTCTTCTTCCAAATGACATCTTTTGGAGCAGGCAAAGACACAATAATGCCCATGATTTTACCAACTTTTACCGTACAAAGGCCAAATATATGATCTAATTGGTTCAGTTTTTCCAACAGATAATGAACCGCATAAATGTTTGCAAGTTTATTTCATTGTTCGATGGTACTTTTTAGGAAGAACATCACAGAACAAGTTAAGAATTTTCCTCAAAACTAGTTAACCAAATAAAAACGTTGCGTTGTGAAAGTACCTGAATAACCCTACGAGCTGAGATACTAGTGATGTTAAGATCGTTCATGGAAGAAAAATCATCAAACTTAAACATAAAGAAACACAAACAGTTTCGAATTTTAAGAAACCTTAGAATTTATATTCAATCCAATCAGTTATGAATGAACCAATATTGATTAAATAAATTTAAGTCAGCTCTCCGGAGAGTGAATAACAATTTCTAGCATTAACAGCGAAACAGATTTTTAACCAACATATGAATTTTCTAAATCCTACATAAAAAATAATGTTTCAAAACAACCAACTATTTCATTTCTTTAACAAATCTTTATTTCTAAAAAACAACTTTCATTTCTTAACAAATTAAAAACATAACTAATTCATTTCCTTCACACTCAACATGTTATTGCACAAGAAAACAATTCTAACCATTTTGATTTAAAGCAATAAAAATTTTCATCATAATTTTCATGAAACAGAGTTGTACTGAGACCATCCTTTTTAGGTAAGTTATGAATATTTTAAGCAAACAACCATCTACTAAAAACTTTATCCAATACATTTCAGATTCTAATTAATTAAAAAAACTCAGCTGTAAAAGTTTTCTAAACAAGAAAATTAAATTTAATATTTCTCAGCATTTCGTTATTTGAAAAGAGAGCCAACTAAAATTGGCAAAACAAATAAGAGTTCATCTTATCTGTTGTCTATGGAGCCGCAAGTCCCTTCATTCCTCAGTTAATGTTGAGCGTCAGAACCCCGTTAGAATGGAAAACGCCCGCACGGTTTCAGAATGAAAAACGCCCGGATAACCAACACGACTGCAGGAAGGATGCTGGATAACAACGAAAGCTGGTAGATGCGACAACGGAACCTGATCCGGGGCCATACATCAGCAGAAAGGAACTAGAGTCACCAGACTTCAGGAAAAATGACTTCTAGGTCAGCTTCATGGATAAAAAAGGCAAGAAGAAACTTCTTGATTTTTGATGTCCACCCATAGGAAAACAAGGTACACATTAAAGGAAGTAGATGAACAAGCAGCCCATAAAGGTAGCGCAGAAGCTTTCCTCATATTTCTTATCAGATGCAAATGGAAGGGCAGTAAGAGCTCCTTAGATGAAAAAAGACATTTTTAAAGCCGAGGCATGAGTAATAAGAATCTACAGAAGAGGCAAGAAAAACCAAACTCATTCTTCTCAGCAAACAAGGGAGCGAATTTGTCCGGCTTCAAATTCTACAAGAGATATATCACAGCAGATGCATGGGAAATAGAGAGCAAGAGACTCCTGCAAACCGTTTTCGTTACGAAGGTTTTCCACATCTCGCCAACCCCTACCGAAACGGTGGAAAAAAACTGTTCATGCACTCTCAGCCTTACGCCCCGTTAAAGTTTCTCAACCATTCAATTCTACTCGCCGGAAAAACCCGCCAAATAACACCTGGAGATGACAGCTGAAGTAGCAAAGATACTCCCTAGCCGGAAATGTTCTCATCAGTGGGAAACGTGCAGCTAAAAATCGTACTCAGAAAGATTTCATCCCCTTCATTCGAAAAACCAAGAAAGTACAAAAACTAATCAAATAAATTGCCATAACTCAAAAACTAATTTAGCTAGTCATTCGAAAGTAGTCTCAAATTGAAGATCAAATTTTTCTTCTTCTAGTAGTATAAATCATGAATATGTGAACACAGATTAAGTATTTTTAAATTCAAATATTACGTGAAAAATACACAAAGCTCCATTGTCTGCCGTTTACATGTTTCGCGAATAACGAAAGCTAAGACCCTTAAAAACTTAAGTATGAAAACCTCAATTAAGGTAAAACAAAGTTACACAGAAATTAAGTAAAACACACGTTGTGTAGCATAAATTTGGAATATGAAAGATTAAAATTTGATAACTCATTAATTACTTAATTTTGCTGCACAACATCCCTCCCGTGATCGGGGGAAAAATTTAGCAAGCCAAAAATTTTTCAGAGACACAGAGACAATGGCACTACGTTTACACAGAGTGTTGGAATTAGCGAGGGTGTGAGTAAAATAGAATTTGGTACAACCACTTGTTAGATAAGATACAAGTTCCTATCCATAATCAAAGTAAAGTAGCAGTCAATAAAGTTAAATAAAACCAAATGAAAAAAGAACTAACTATGTAAGAGGGTCAAGAGGTCTCCCTAGAGAACAACCAAATACAATCAATACAACAAAAAAATATGTGTTGTCAAGCAACATGTGATACGCCCCAAAATAAACAAGTGTAAGCAAATTGTAATCAACACGATATCCTCCACAAGGCAAACTAAAAGAAAAATTTATGCGTGTATAAACAAATCAAACACCCAAAGTATACGGGTGTAAAAGTAAGAAATACAATGCAAGATCTAACTGAACTCAACACAAAACAAAATCCAGAACAAGCCTACTAATTACCCTTAAAAATCAATCACAAAACTAAGGTGACTCTACAAATATGCAAAATCCAGTTTGTAAAGAGATGGCTACGATTTTTGAAACACTAAAAATATTTACGTTGTCGGCAAACATAGTACAATTTACTGGTACCCAAAACTCTCGAAATAGAAAAGAGTGCATACGAACAGACACACAGCAACTGTACAGCGCACATTGTAACTACTAAGCAATCCCTGGCAAGAATAAAATGAAAAAGAGTTGCACAAATTACGGAGAAGGAAAATCACCATGAAGTGTTGGCAAGTCAAAAATTCTAACTGAAACAAATCCCTGGTACCCAGGCTCTGGGGAAAACCAAAAAATTTTTTTTGAACTTAAAGAAGTGAAGCAAATAGCTGAGACCAGCCCTGCAACAACCTACAAAAAGAAAACTATTGAGACAAGATAGTTAAAATCCAGGACAACGTGATCACCACCTCACCTGCCTAAGCATGTAAAACCAAATGCAACACTCGACCAAGGATAAGCCAAAGAATACAAATTTAAACGAATAGTTAATTGATTATAAGTTTGTCAAACTACACAGAACACAAACTACCAAGAACTATTTGAATAGCTCAAATATTTTACAGATTTCATATCATTCTAAATCATTTTCTATACACAAAGCCATCTGCATCTCTAGGCCTTAGATAGTAAGGTGAATCGTATGAAGAATTTGAAATATGTTCCGAAGAACTTAAGTCATCATTCTGCAAAGTGGGAAAATTAATCATCTCTGGTATTTTCGTGAGTCTATCCACATGAATTGTTTGAATCTGATCAGGATTTGTGGTTGAAGCTATTTTTTAATTGACCTTCGTCACCTGCTCAATAACCCTGAAAGGTCCCTGATTCAATTGTGAGAGTTTTCTAGCCATACCAGGCTTAACTTCTGGAGTGTATAAATACAACACACCTCCCACCTTTATACCTTCATCCTGTGATTTCTTATCACGATACGTTTCTTGTTTTTACGCAGCCTCAGTTAAATTCTTATTAAATAACTGAAGGCCTTTTGCAATCTTAAAATCAAATCTTTAGAATAATTGTTTGTGTCATCATAAGTTCTAAAATTGGTTTGCAGTAATAAATCAATTGACAAACATAAATCTCTACCACTAGTTGTAGTGTGTTTAGTGACACCCAGTTTTTTTAAACTTCCATTATTGCTTGAGAAATGAAACTAGTTCCTTTATCAGTCACAATATGTTGTGGTACTCTATGAGTAGAAATAAACTGTTCTAACTTCTAACTAACTAGTTTTAATAGTGCTGTCCTGCAAAGGACAAGCCTCAGGCTATCGTGAAAAATAGTCAGTTACGACCAAAATATATTTATTGCCTGCCAAGGA
Source organism: Stegodyphus mimosarum (assembly GCA_000611955.2). Lineage (NCBI taxonomy): Eukaryota > Metazoa > Arthropoda > Arachnida > Araneae > Eresidae > Stegodyphus > Stegodyphus mimosarum. Next base: position 171,066 of record KK113796.1, read on the forward strand.
TAACTGGAAGGGGACCCACTATATCCATCGCAATTCGCTCAATGGGACGGGTAGCCACAGGCATTCTCATAAGGGGAGCCTTATGGGAAGGTCTATAACCCCTCCTCTTGCTACAGGAGTGACAGGTCTTGATGTAATTGTGTATCTGTTTATGCATTCCCTTCCAGAAAAAATGACTGAAAATGTGAATATGGTGCAGAGTCCTATGATAGCTTGAGTACGCACCAATAAGCGAGTCATGATGCTCGTGTAAAACTTTCAACACTAGAGTTTTAGGAACAACTAGCCTATCCTGTTTCTGCCAACAAGAAGTTGTTTTCTTATACTTGCAATGCAAAAAAAAAAGGTCTGAGAAAGGTCTGGTTTTACAAAAAAAGGTCTGAGAAATAGGCATTGGAGATTTGTTGTTCTTTAAATCATTTATAATCTGCTGGCACAAAAGATCAGATGTCTGCTCTTTCTTAAATAAATCTAACAATTCAGGTGTAATAGAAGTCTGAGTTAACTGAGTAACATTAACTGCCCTTAATAAATAGTCGGCTGTTAAATTTAATCTACCAGGCTTGTGAATAATTTATAATCTAATTGGGATAGACCCATAATCCAATGAGCAATTCTAGAAGTAGGATCCTTAAATTTTAACAAATGAGATAATGGAATTTGATCAGAATAACAGTGAAAGGTTTACCAAGTAAATACTGCCTAAAATGTGCAGCGGCCCAAACAACTGCCAAAATCTCTCTTTCTACAGTACTGTAACGTGTTTCTGATCCCTTTAATTTTCTACTTGCATAACAAATTGGATGTTGAAAACCATTAGAATCTTCCTAACATAAAACTGCACTTAGTGCATAATTAGAAGCATCAGTATGTAAAGAAAAAGACTTGTTAAAATCTGGTAACGCCAAAATACGTTCATTCAGAAGTTCAGCTTTTAGAATTTCAAACGCCTGCTGAGCGTCTTGCGACCTATAAAATGGAAAACATTTAGGGTAGGAAGAAAATGAAGTAAGCCGTCGTTGTCAATATATTGATGGAGTCAAGAGAGCTATAGTATTGAAACTTCAAAGAATGTTACATGACCACAACGTTTTGATATAAATATCTTCAAAATTGCAATAGGAAACTGGCCTCAAGACGATTATAAAGTCGTCATTCATGCTGACCGAACTCCACGTGGCGAACATGAGAGGCGCTATAATACACTGGCAATTAAAGAAGTTGCTGTCTTGGTTACTGGCGATCCATGCTGTCCACGAGATACAGTGTTACGAGCATATGATAATACACTGACACGCGTAGCAGATACTCATAAGTTTTACGATGCTTTGCGGTACCCATCAATTTTTAGTAAAGGGCAATTGGGATACCATTTTCATATTCCACAGATTAATCCAACTACAAAACAGCCAGTTCCCAAAAACGTTTCTTGCATGGATTTTTACGCCTATCACATGATGCTTTGAGAGAATGCTTTCAACCTCCATCTACTGTTGAGGCAGCTCTTTCATCAATTCTTAGTAGATATGTATATCAAAGTAGAGAACGAACGCCTTGGTTACATTGCTTTAAACCAGACACAACTACAAGTTGAAAATTACATTCACGTACAAGATGCCATTAGCACAGATGGTAATATTAGCCCCAACGACTTGGGCAAGATGGTTATTCTTCCTTCCACTTTTGTGAACAATCCCCGCTATCTGCATGAATACAAACAAGACACTTTCGCCTACGTACGCACTTACGGTAGGCCTGACCTATTTGCAAATTTTACCTGCAATTCTTCATGGAAAGAAATAACAGAAGAACTTACGCTCGGACAGAGAGAGCCACTGATCGACATGACATAGTTGCCCGCGTGTTTCGTTTAAAAGTTCAAAAGATCATTAATGTAATAACAAATGGAAAAGTATTTGGAAACGTCCAGTGCCACATGTACTCCATTGAGTGGCAGAAACAAGATCTGCCACATGTGCACATTCTCATTTGGTTCAAATAAAAGCTGCGATCCAGCCAAAACATTATAAGCGCTGAAATCCCGGATCCAGAAATAGATAAGAATTTGCACGAGATAGTAATCAAAAACATTATTCATGGTCTCTGTGGAGCTCGCAATCCAACATCACCTTGCATGGAAAATGGCAAATGTGCAAAAGGTTCCCCCGGGAGCTACTAAAGGAAACATGCGCAATGATAAGGGCTACCCTTTATTCAGATGAAGAGCACCCGAAGATGGTGGTAGAAGAGTTAAGATTCAAACTCGCAGTGGGGTAGTCAAGACTTTTGATAATAGCTGAGTTGTGCCATATTTACCCGTTCTATGTAAATTATTTAATGCTCACATTAACGTTGAAGCCTGCAACTCTGTTCGTGCGTTTATATTTGTAAATATATCAATAAAGGAAACGACCAGGCGAGCTTCAATCTGCGTAACGAAGGTGTGTTGCAGCCTCTGAATGAAATACAAACCTATCAAGCAGGTTGATATGTCAGTAGTAATGAGGCAGCGTTTTGGATTTCGATTACATGAAAGATATCAGACTGTTACACATCTTGCCGCCCATTTAGAAAATGGACAGCGTGATTTTTTTTAATGAGAATAATTTTCAAGAAATTTTATCTCCTCCTAAAACCACACTGACCGCTTTTTTTTTTTGCCAGACAGATACTTTTGCGAAAAGATTATTGTATTCCGAAGTTCCCCGTTATTATACGTGAAACAACTCAAAAAAGGCAACGTCGCGTTCAAGGTACCCCTGTTGAAAATTGGCCAGGGGTTAAATCAACAGACGCTCTTGGTCGTGTCTACACCGTCCATGTAACGAATTTTGAAAGTTTTTGTCTGCGCATTTTATTGCATTATGTTCGAGCTCCAACTAGCTTTAAAGACCTTAAAATTGTTAATAATCTAGAATGTCGAACTTATAGAGAAGCATGTGAAGGTCAGGGTATGTTTAGAGAATGATAACCATTGGAACAAAACAATGGAAGAAGCCATACAATGTCGATCACCAGATAAAATCAGGGAACTTTACGCAGCCCTTATATCATCTTGCGGCCTTTCTAATCCTCAAACTTTATGGGGTAAGTACAAGAAAGACATGGTTGAAGATATTTTGTGGCGACTGCAGCGAGTACATGCACATATGACTTTTAATGAGCACATCTATAACGCACCACTGATCATAATGGAAAACAAGGTTTTGACAATGGTGAGAAAGAAAGTTCAAGCTTTTGGAATGCTTAGTCAACGACGATCAGACGAAAATTACTTTAATGATGAAATTGCTCGAGAACTAGATTACAATTTTAATGCAGAATTGGTAAGTAACAGAATTGGTCCCTCAGTTACTTCCAGAATAAAGTCACGTGTTCCATCAGGTGTTACGTAAAATAGAATCCGAGAATGGTGCACCTTTCTTTCTCGACACTCCTGGAGGCACCGTGTAAACGTTTTTGCTAAATTTATTATTAATGTCTGTCAGAAAAGACCAAGAAATAGCGGTTGCTGTGGCTTCTTCTGGTATAGCTGCTACTTTATTTAAAGACGGCCGTACTGCACATTCCGTTTTAAATTGCCGTTGAATCTTGCACAGGAAGATTGACCCATCTTCAATTTCATTAAAAATAGCTCTCGAAGTAGGATGCTACGACAATGTAAGCTTTTAGTGTGGAATGAAAGTACGATGTCTCACAAAAACGCTGTAGAAGCGTTAAACCGAATTCTTCAGGATTTGCGAGACAGTACAGATATTATGGGAGGAATGGTCGTTTCCGACAAACTCTGCGCCGGTAATCCAGAGAGGTACACCTACAGTTGAAATCAAAGCCTGTTTCAACTCATTAAGTTTATGGGCGGAAGTTGAAAAACTCAGTCTTAAAACAGACATGAGAGTGCATTTTCAGAATGATGTAGATTCAGGGAATTAAGCAGAGACACTATTGAAAATCGGCGATGGCTGTTTGGACACAGATGCTGAAAGTTGTATTTTAGCTTCAGAGGAATTTTATAATTTGGTAGAAAGCGATCTAGAGCTTATTGCTAAAATTGACCCGTACTTGCAACAAAGTTTAAATAGTGATCACTGGTTATGTGCAAGAGCAATTCTAGGGCCGACAAATGAAATCGTAAACGAAATCAGCATTGACATTTTGAAAGAGCTGCAGGGAAAAATAAAAGAGCATTTGTCAATAGGTACAATCATGGATACAGAACAAAGCACTTCATATCCTGCTAACTTTTTAAATTCACTAGAGCTATCAGGTGTACACTCACATAAACTCCAATTGAAATTAAATGTACCGGTTATGCTTATGCGAAATATAGATGCACTTCGACTTGTGATAGAACGAGGCTTCGGACCACGCAATTAGGGCAGAATATAATCGCTGCCACTATTTTAACAGGTGTAGGAAAAGGGGAAATTGTTATCATACCTCAAATCCCAATGATTCCCATTAATACCATTAATTACATCCCAATCATACCATTTCACCTTAAAAGACTGCAGTTTCCAATCCAACTTAGTTTTGGTGTTACTATTAACAAAGCTCAAGGCCAAACATTACAGGTAGCAGGGGTGCATTTGGAAAAGCTTTTTTAATGGTCAAATACTATATGTTGCCTGTTCGCGTGTATCCAAAGCCAGGAATTTATATGTATTAGAGCCGAATGGAAAAACATATAATATTGTATACAGAAGCATCCTAGAATAATACTCTTATTCGTGCTCTTGTGAAAGAGAATTAATGTTTTGAACGTTTTGTTAACACTTTTTGAAATCTTGGTAATGAAAATTATTTATTTTTGTAGTGAGATATCTTACTAAAGCATGTTTTTCAGTTTTTAAATTCTATTTTATTTTAGAATGTTTTAGTAAAAGCAAAAAAAAAAACATAAGGTAAAATTGCAATGTTTGACATATCCAAATCAGATTTTAAAAATTATGCAGAATTGAGTCTTAGCGTCACCTATATGGATTTCTTTTTATCACGATGAAGAAGAGCAGCGTTTAATGATATTTTACGCGGAGTGTATTTTTAACTGAAAAAATAAGTAATAGTAACTAAAATTTATCATGATTATCCAGGTCAGGCAATAAGAAAAAAAATCAAATTATTTTATTTTACTTTCAATAGTCTTTGAAATTTATTTAACGACATCAACGTGAGCGAAACCGCGGGTAAAAGCTAGCAGTGTATAGATGATAAATATATAGTACTATAATTTAAAGTAAATTGTGTTAACATTGCTGTAATGTTAATAGCAGAATAATCGCTAAATTTAACTATGCTTTTTAATTATGTTGTTTACTCATATCTAAATAGCAAACGAAATCTTTGTATATTGATTTTAACGATAATATACTAAAACGAATTTCCAATTTCTATTTGCGGAAATATATTTAAGGCGTTTATTGTTTATAAATTCACAAATTTCATGTCCTGCTAAAATAGAAAGCATTGTCACTTGAAAAAAAGGATTTGTTAGAAACCTTGTACACAAGCAATTCAGAAAAATAAATGCGTAGCTGTGTCTTGAATATTTAATTCATCTTTTTATTAAATAAATACACACGCACATATAAATATTTACTCATATCTAAATAGCAAATGAAATCTTTGTATATTGATTTTAACGATAATATAATAAAAAGAATTTCCAGTTTCAATATCCATGAGGATGAAATAAAGAAAATTTAAATTTGTTAACTTTTCTTTCACATTATATATCAGATAACAGTCAAATAACGTCATGGTAATAACAAACACTCAGATTTTGGTTTCATGAGTACGCTTCATCGTGAATTATTATTTTTGTCGAAAAATTGTTTCTATCGAAAGTTTCTATCAAATTTGAATTTTTCTAAAATTTAACTCCTGCATTGAATAAATTTAGGCAATACATTTTTACATATTTAAATTTCCTTTACCAATCTAATTATAATCTTTAATAACTATAAAAGCAAATTCTCTTTTCCATCAATTTAGCACTTTCTCAGAATGAAATAAACGTAACCTTTGTTCTCTTTATTCTAGTCCACTATAACTCCTCAGTACTTGATCAACATTTTTAAATATAGCCTTTGAACAATTGCGCTTTCCCTTGAGTTAATAAAATAGTTTTCTCTCTTGAAATCAGAGAAACTCTTCTTTTCCCATATTTAATATTATTTTGACTATTCCTCTAACTCTCATATTATAGGCTGTTTTGAGAATATAAATTTTGTGAAGTAAAGCTGTAAGAGAAACTGATAAATGAGGTGTTGTAACGGGTTGAAAATTTAAAGACACGGATACCAAGATTCAAGCATGATGTCCACTCACTTTATAATATCTTTTGCCTTTAGTTTTCTTACTTAATTTAAAATAATTCAAAATTTTATTCTTCACCGATATGCATCGTCTGAGTCATCCTGCTTATCCAATTTATTTTTACTTTTACCTTTGCATCACATTATAATTTCATCTAAAATTTTACCCATTTTTAAGAAAAATCCATGAAAAGGTCAAGTTTTAAGGACTTCTAAATGCAGTTCTAAAGCCGTTCCTACCTTTGCTATTTTATTTGTATGCGCTATTTTTATTCCATTTCAACCTGTTTAATCTGCTGTAACTGTACTGAAAAAATCTATTCGAGGTGTTTACTGTTTATCAGTTCGCAAAATTCATGTCCTGCCAAAATAGAAAGCCTTGTCACTTCAAAAAGAGATTTGTTACAAGCTTTGTGCACAAGCGATTCAGAAAAATAAATGCGCAGCTAGGTCTTTAATATTTAATTCTTCTTTTTATTAAATAAGTATACAAGTGTTCACGTTATGTTCATTTACGATGAAATGATATTATTTTTGAACAACTCACTTTAAATACACTTTCTTAAGCTCTAGATCATCAATTCTGGGGAAGTAATTCTTAAAACAGTAGGCTTATCATAACTGTTTACTTGAAAATTATTTCAGGTTCTAAACTGGAATCTGCGTACCAAACTGAATTAAAATTTCTTTTTAATCTTATAAATTTTATGTTGTCAAGATTTTTTCTAACCTTTTTTTTTTTCAGTGTTTACTTTTTTATCAAAGATACATTTCCTACTCAGTGTAAAACGATTCTTAAACCATTTATTTCTGACGAATTTCTTTCTTTAAGCCTTTGCATATAGTATAAGGGTTTTTATAGAGTCTAGACAGAAGCAAAACTATAAATTCCTTTGAATTCAGAATTTCTAAATATAAACAAATTCTTTTCGTATTTGTCTCGTAAGAATTAATGAGAAGTATAAGAAGTAAGTAATTGCGATTCTCTCTGTTGTGCTAAAATTTATTTTTTTGCACATCAAAGCATCCCTTGAAAACACGAATCTGAAAAGACGATGTTTCAACAAAAAGAGATTTAAAAGTCAGACTTGCCTTTGATTTCGAGAAAAGTCGAGGTATGGCTTCTACATAATAATTCTTTTAAACACATCTCTCTCTCTTACTCTGTCTCTCTCTTTTCTTAGCATAACGTAAAACATCAAGCAATCTAGAAAATGTTCTTAACAAAAAAATGTAAAACATATAGATTTGTAATTTTGATTGCTATTATGTTTCTACAATTACCAGATTTTTTTAAACCCAGAAAATTTCGTGGAGTATAAGTTTTTAATATTCTATAAATAAACTGCAAAAAAAATAATTATAATTTTCTCACATCAGGCAAATCTTATATGCCTTTCAAAGATTTTATTTGCTTAATTGTTTTTAAATTCAACAAAAATTCATTTTGAATATTTAATTATTATCACAGATCGGATAATAATACAAAAAGAATTACTTTCTGTCAAACATTTTCTCTTTATTTTTGTTTTGTTATATTTTAGTAATTGATAATATAAGGCAGACAAGTATACCGCGGGGAAAAAATGGGACAGTTCTATATTTCCCGTTCTACTGAGCCGATTGACGAAATTCAACTTGCCTTTTTCATGTCTCTAAAGCGCGACTTGGGATATGTATTAGATTTATATATAGCGTGTTCTAATATAGGTAATTTGACACAAAATCGTACTTTTTCTGAAAAGATATGCCAATTTTTGCCATATTTCCATTCTACGACTCAAATTATACCAAACTACCAAGTTTTGTAAAACTTGCACTAGTAGTTTTTAAAAAATTAGCTCTAAAAAATTTAGCTCCTCAATGTTTATTGAATTAAGTTTATATTTATTAAGATCTCTTTTTTTATTAAACTTATTTGATTCTTCCTTTCATTTTTCGAAATTTAGGATCATTCCAAATAAAATTCGTCAATTTTTTAAGATTTATATTTAAATTTGTATTTTTAAATATTTTTTTATATCTTTTCGAAAACATTTTTGTATTATAAGCTATAAAATTTTTAACATCATCTTAAACTAGATATATTTCTAGGCACACCTGCAAATAATTAGAGTATTTTATTCAAAATTTCCTAACATATATATTATCGTGTTCTGAAATTTGGCACATTCGTTAAAAGGGATAATAATGGTTTACGATACAGTGTTTAGTTTTTAATTTTGCCTTTGACACAAGAGTTTTTTTATTATTTTATTATTATTATTTTTTCCCATGCTGTCACTTTGTTAGAAAACGTGTTTACCAGAACAATACTTTAAGAAAACTATAATCTAAAATTATTTCCAAAAAAAAAATAGCAATATAATAGATTTGTTATATCAATATATAAGGTTGTTTTAATTACCCGTCATTTCTTACGTTGAATCTTTCCTATAATTATACACCTCCGTTTGCTCTAACAGAATGTGTAAATGAAGTGAATTTAACCCTCAAAACTGATGGGAGTAAAACTCTGTAGAAAAGAATGATTTCCTGTTCGTTATACGGGAATATATCTGCCAGCTCCTGATCTATCCGATTTCGCTTTGGATGTATATTGGAAGACTCTATATCAGGATGTCACATTATAAGGTATTTCTTCCGCCTTCTTCTCATGCCTTCGTGGTGTAGTGGTCTGCATGCTCGACGCGTAACCGAGAGGTCCGTGGTTCGATTCCCGGCGAAGGCGTTGCTTATTTTTCATCTCTCCTGCTTCGTTAAACCTAATGTCTCTACAACATGAGAGGATCATTTTGAAGTCATAATTTAAAGAAGTAAATAAATAAAAATCTGAAAGCTTTCAGATTTTATTGTCAGCCCAAAGGGGCGTTTTTGCCATTTACATACACATATTTTTTTCAAGAGCATTTGGGCTCATGTTCCTTTGGGCTAAAAATATTTAAAATTTAGAATTTACGATAGAAATTAGAATTTCCGATAGTCTTGCACGCTGGAGAAAAATATGTTTTTACCCGTGCCATTGCTCGCTTTGAAATCATGGAGTTCTTTAATCAAAAACTCATTAAAGTTTTACAAAATATGAAATGGATCATAAAACAACTCGAAATTCCAAATTCGGGCTTCCAAGTATCCAAATTCGGATGGAGGCTACGTTATTCAGAATTTGATGGCTCTAGGTACCGTTGCCATTTCACAGTGCGAAAAACATTCATGCGTTCATGCAAATTTTTCATTATTTAATTTCTTTAAAAATATAATATAGGGCAAGAATATATGGTGGCAACAATTTGAAAAGTGATTCAGACTTTTATAGTGATTCAAAACAAAATCCCGTTGACTAAATCTGCTAATAGCCCTCCTGGGCTAGCTCTCCTTTGGGCTAAATATGCTACTTGTTCATCATATTTTGGGAAACTAAAAATCCAGATCCAAATTTGTCGAGGGGTTAAAGAATGTGCGCGAATCTAAATTTAGAGAAAGAATTATCAACTTTATCTTATCTTACTGGAATTACTACTTGGCTATTGCGTTGTCCTGGTGGTGTTCCGGTGGTGACCGTTAGTGTTTCCCTTCAGCGCTGCGCTTCGAGTAGGGAAGTTTGATTGAAATTATGTTCGTAGTCGTAGGTGTAGTGTTAGGCTTTAAATTTATAAGTAATTTGAATTGTTCTTCTGCAAAAATTATTTCAAATCATCATCATCCAGGAAATAACCTTTTATTTAATTTACTGTTTTTAGAGCATGGATTTCACGTCCTGATAAAACAGAAAATATTACCACTTAAGAAAAATATTTGCCGCACGCCTTCTAGCTAAGCAATCCAGTAAAACACACGCCACTAAGCCTTAGCTCTTTAGCTTATTTTTTTAAAGAAAAAAATCTTCATTTGATATCTGCTAATTTCCTGAGTTTTGTCATTTTAAAAATATTTTTCTCAAGTTTCTGAAACTTTAGTATTAAGCTCTTGACGCTATTAGACTGGAAGCTGCAGTTTTCTGAGTGTACATTTTCCTAAGCACCACGAAGAGATGTTTATTCTTTTCAGTAAGCTGGTTTCGTGACCAGACAAAGTAAAACTTACTGCCCTATAAACATTTGTTTCAAGTTAAAATTTTTTACAAGCATCCTGAGCCAGCGATCGAATGAAACCACGATTATGTCTTAAACTATTAATTATTTCCCTTATTAAATTACTGAATAATTCCCTGCATGACTTTAATTTGGGTAAAGATTTGCTCTGTAATTTGTAATTTGCTTTGTCACAAAAAATATGTGCACCCAGAAGAAATCGAGCCATAATCACGAAACTCGGCGGGAATGTAGTCTGGTAAGTGATATGCAAATTATTTAAATTTCGACGCCAATCAGAAAAGGGTTGTTTCGTATATATCAGGCGCTCAGCTGGGAGAGTTAAAAAGCGTGATTAGTCGTGCCATAGGGATATTCAAACGAATCTGTCGACTAGGATGGACTATAATGTGACTAAAGATGCCTTTGAGATGTAACCAGCGGCAATACGAGCAGTTGTAGAGCTTTGAGAAAAGGCGCATAGTAGGCATCAGAGAAACAGGTTGGTCGAACAGGGTTATCGGCCGCCACCTCGATCTGAGCGATATGGTATTTGTTCGGTGTTGGCTATAATGGATCACGGAAGGGATAGTCTTCCGTCGCGGAGGGTCACGGCGTCCCAGGAGCGTAAAGGAGCGCGAGGATCGGCAATCATAAAAGCGGCCACTTCGGCATCAACAACGTCCCTAGCATCGATCCAACGCCATTTACCATCTTCCAAGCACCTTGTGGTATCAAGGAAAACATTCGAAAACAACTGATCTACGCTGGTATATGCTGCCGACGTCCATTGAGACCTTCACTGCTGACCCCACATCATAGGCAGCAACGAATAGATTTTTACCGAACTCTGGCAAGCTGGAGTGTGTGCTTCAGCAATGAATCCCGATTCAGTCTCATTGCTGATGACCAACTCGCACAGGTGTAGAGGCAACTAGGCCACCAGTCTAATTCGGCATTTGTTTTCGAGAGGCATACGGCGATTACACAAATTGTGACAGTGTAGGGAGCAATTTGTTGGGACACATGATCACTCTAGTCATCCTTCAAAGCACCACGACGGCTGCCAGTTAACTGCTCAGTCGCAAAGTTTGTGAAATGATCTTTCGCAGAGGGTCATAGATGACCTACCTGATTCGATGTCACGCCATGTTTCGACTTGCATAGTTGCCAGAGGTGGCTATCTTACTTACTGATTTGTAACATTTTTCCTGCCGTAACTTCTTAATAAAACGATCTTCTGTTCTAAATTTGTAATCATTTGTTTATCTCCTCATACACCACATGCGTGTTAAGTTTCGTGATAGTAGTTCGTTTTCGTCTGGGTGCATATATTTTTGGTGACAGAGTATATAATACTATAGTAATTGTTTCCAACATTTAACTTTACCATTTTAATAGCTTATTTTAAATACTTGATTTTATACTCTTTTTCTTTAATTTTCAAGGAACTAATTATTAAACTAGCAAACTTCTCTCAACTGCTTAGGTTGAAACTGTTTCAGGTATTAAACTGGAATCTGCATACCAAGATCAGGTTATAACTTTTTTTCACTTTTCAAATTTTTTTAATTTTTCAATCTTTTTAAACCTTTTGAACCTTTCATAGTAATCTCTTTGAAGTATTAGATGGTGATCTGAAGTTTTCAAATTGCAGTTGGTTTTCGTTGTTGCCGAAAGACTGGCCAGAAATTTTATTTCAATTATGTACACTTAAATATATTAACTTCTTGTATTTAAATGTGTCCCTGCTGCGTGAATTTTAAGTTTGATTTAGTTTTATTTCAAAGAAAAGCACTAAGTGTTATTTCTAATTATAATTTTCAGTGAAATAAAAATCCGTTATTATTACACTGCCAATAGCATATGCTATTGATTTCTTATACTATTCTTGCCTTTACTTACATATCTTCGTGTGATACCATGAGGCTGCTATTAACCGCTTAATGGACCAATAAAAAATCACAAAGTGGTCTTCTTTCGCCAAGTTTTTGTACATTTTTTAACTCAACCTCTTTTAAACGATTTCTTTATTTTAACTCAGAACTATAGTGGATATATTCTGTTGTATTCATATCTGCAAAACAAAAGAGTCATTCTTGAACGTATTTACATGGGTGCACGGAAATCATTTAATTCTGTGCATCCGAGTTCGTTTGGTTTAATGCATTAAGAGGTTAAAGTAGGTATGTGCTGATCTGCAGAAGAACCTTTACCACTTCTCTATACGATGAACTATTTTAAGTCATTAAACCAATAGTTCAGTGATGAAATCATATTGTTCTGGAATAATACTAAAGTTATCTGTATGTTTCTCGCAGTTTCTATAAAATTTAGCAACATAGAGAAGAATCTTGTGGCGAATAGAATTAATATTTAGATTCTGATGAAGAATAGTACTCTGTGTAAACCAACAAATTTTAACAATATTTTTAACACCTTGTTTTGGAATTTTTGACGAGGTATTAGTTTTCGCAGCAGCTCGCGTTGTCGGTGAAATGTGCGAATATCTGCAGGTTAAATAAGGAAGTCTCTTAATTTCTATGCTTAACGGAGACTTCCATCCAATGTCTAATCAGCCTTACTTCTTGTATAAATAATATGACTTTTGAAAAGTAGTTTTTCATGAAAAATGACTAGGTATTTTGCCTAGGTCTACTTATACCTATAACTTAAGTATTTTACCTAGGTTTAGTTATACCTAGGTGTGTTAGCTAGGTCTAATTATAACGCTTAGATCTATCCGTACTGTTATGCCATTTAAAATAACATTAATTCTACCACTCGAAATATTTTTTTGAAGAAAACAAAAATACTTTTTCTAAATATTGTCTGCGGTTTTCCAACAGTCAAAACACTGGAAACGTCCTAACAGTCAAAACACTGCCTTTGAGAAAGCTTGTGATCTTCAGGTCCTAAATTTTGTGCAGGTGTTTCTTTATTTACAAAAAGCAAAGATTATTTAGTAACTGTGAAATATATTTTATTCGTTCAGTCTTAGTAATAAATATCTGATCGAAAGCAATATACAGTTCCATCACGTAAACCAAAACTAAAACGTTAACTCAAAACAATGTACTAGAGTCATGTTTCTGTTTGATATGATCAAGTAGGTGAATTTCAAAAAACAAAATTCCAAAAGTTCTAATCTATGAAAAAATAACATTTATTGTAACAGTTCAGTAATATATTTCGCAATAAAGACTCTCCACTTAAATAAAATTTTCAGAACTTTTATTTAGATGAAAGAACATACGAAGTAAAATTTACTAAAATAATAAGCAAAACTTTAAATATGAACACCTATTACCTCGAACTTGATCGAAATTAGATCTGAAATAATGAACACATTTCCACATCCCATGCACTTAACATACGTACATAATATCCAGATTTTCCCATTTTTCTCCTGGAAAATATTTGGATTTCTATTCATTTTTCCTTATTTCATTGCTATAACAACTTGTAAATGGATTACTAATATTAAAAATTACCTATAAATAATTAGAAAAATTTCAGTCTTTTTTATGATACTTGTAGTTTAGAACTTTTAATCGCGTAATTATTTCAAAAACGTTAAGATTTTTCTTCTCTGAATTAATTTGAAATGGATTTGTTAACCAAACAACAAGTAACTGAAATCTGCATACAAGTACAACAACTGCATGGAAATTGATAAAAGATTGTGCAGTCATTAGATTATTCTGAAACAGGGTACATGAAAAAAGAGTAATGCCCTCGCCGACACTTTAACCTGTAGCTCTAGAATATGTTAAATTGGAGCTTAAAACTTCCGGGTTTACTATTAATTTTAAAAAATTTAACTGATTACTCAGCCTCTCTTGGTGCCGGACAAACTGAACTATAACTACTAATAATATGAACTAGTCAGAAAGCTAAGGAAGGAACTAATTGATTGATCTGATTCAAAATAATATTAAATATAACTTTTTCTTAAATCACTTAACTGACACAAAACAAAGCAAAGCAAAGCAAATCATCTTAATAAAGCTTAACCTGAAAAAAATACAAAAAGGAATAAATCTTCTCTGGTACTAAGTAAAATAGAATACTATTTCTCAAACAAAACATTTCTAAAAATTCACTTAATTTAAAACACCTTATAAGCGCTAGAGAAGAAGTATTCTAACACCAATCATTCAGTTCCATTACGAAAAATCAAGCTTTAGTTCTAACTTGCCTGGCACCTAAAGGTTATTAAAAATTCTATCTTAAAACATATTCAGGAATCATTAATAGGTGGTTAATACATATTTGCTAAAAACAGGGCGCGTTGTGAGTACCCTAAAATGCATAAACATATTTCAATAACCCCAAGCAAAATCTCCATGTTTTCTTAAAAGCCTCACGGCTCAAACAAATGGAGTGACTGAACAGACCAATTACGTAACACACAAAAAAAAAAACAAATGCAAGTAATAATATAAAATCACACTCATTTATTAATATCTAGTATAAATTTATGGCAGATCTGGCCAGACTACCCTTACATAAAAATGCAATTAATATTCTACATTAAATTTTTCCAAGAGTCATTCATCAAGATTTTTGAATTTTAACATGACAACGATTACTTAGAATAACTGGTACATTAAATGAATCATTTAAACTGGATTTCACAGAAACTACTACAGAAATTACAATTAACGTAAAATTCTTATTTTTGACAATAACTTTAAATTCTACCAAGACACAAACAATCCCCTTCTTCTTCTTTTTTTTTTTTTTTAATTTTCAAATAAATTTTCCTCTTTCTCCCCAGATTAAGCGAGATCAGTTTAAATTAAACTACTAAAAAAATATAATCTTATGAAATAAAATATTAAGTAACTCACAGTTGACTTCCGGAATCATCATGATAAGAAGCTATAGGCTGCAGAGGAATTCCGCCGTTGAATTGGTTCTAGGTAATGAGCTACAAATAAAGACCACGAAAAATGGCCACTTGCAAAACCATAATGAAGAAGATCGGCAATCAAATATTCTGAAGTATTAAAGTTGAAGGAGAAACAAAGGTAATAAACAACATGACACTCAGGTGCTTCGGCTGATAGCGACAACGGAAATTTTCGAGCGAAGACAGAATGTTGAATTTTTATTCTTCTCACGAAGGAAACGCTTCTCCTTGGTACGAGCCATTTCACTTCCGTTTTATGAGAAAACCCTCATCAAACTCGGAAGAGATCTCTCCTTCGACTTGAATAGGTCTATCATGCCGCATTGCAAACGTGAACCACCCGCTAGGGTAAAAGCTCAGCCGCAGGGCCAAAAGCCCTCTCTGCTAATTCTTTTCTCTGTATCAAAACTTATCTCCTAAATTCCGGAGAACACAGCCGCAGCATCGCAAATCTCTTCAGCTAAAAGCCGAGTCCGTCCGCAGAACGCAAGCGCAAGCCACCCAAGCCAGGGTAAGCTTGGCCGCAGGGCCAAAGGCCCTCTCTGCTAATTCTTTTCTCTCTATTCAAACTCAAAAACTCTCTCAAAGACTCCGATAAAAATTCACCTCAAAACTCGCGCAACAACCGAGGAAACTCGGTTTCTCCTCCCACTAACAATTATAGGTCCAAAAGTTACACATAAAATTAAATTCTTGCCAATCCGAGACTTTTCAATATAATTTAACCGGACAATTCAAACCCACAAACGAATCAGAATTAAGACATTGTCTACAGTAGCACCTGCGAAAACTGGAAACTGAAAATTCGACCCTTCTTGCTAACAAGCAAAAAATCTAAGAAACAACAAAAACTGCCCCTTCAAAGATCCAATTTACAACCTTTCCCTTTCTTCCGAAGCTATAAACAAGGCGGAATTCACAAAGCTGAAACGTAAGTGAACAACGGGAGGCCAATTGCTATAGCCACTTATACTGTTTGCTAACAAAGACAAGGGAACAACGATATACTGCTCCAAGTTGCAACTGTCATACTAAAAGGCTATTCCCACAGATGTTACTTCCGTTAAAAGACGCTCCCCTTTCTGCCTTAGAAAATTGAACCGTTGAAGGGAAAATAATTGATTAAAGATTTTAAATACACTCTTTACAAATATATATATTCATTACGCTCTTCACAATTTCAAATTTTTAAAAAAATCAAATACAAATAAAATACTTAAATAATTGATTACTTAAATGATTAAAAACACTTAAATTAAAAACACAGACTTCGCGACACAATAAATACACACCGAGTGTACTAACTATTACACCCCGATGGCATGCTACAAGGAGGAAGAAAATACCTTATATACTCGCCCTTTTAAAGGGTGACTGGGGATTAGGAGACCCAATCGCCAAATACTGGTAATGAAGAATCATCATCCACCACCTTTTAGTTCGGACGCCACCGTAAATAAATTAGGTATTTTTGAAGTGCATGAAAAATGAGTAATGCCCTGCCCGGAACTCGAACTGGTTCTCTCGAATACACGCCGAGTGTGCTACCATTACACCACGAAGGCAAGCAGAACGGAGGGAGAAAATACGTTATAAGATAAATGATAAAAGATAAAGGAATAAAAGATGCAATAACCCCTCTTGTGGCTATTCTCTTCCTAAGACAATCACCTCTGAATGTGGCCAGTATTTCTGAGAACGTAAATAAATATATGTATTGAATATTACCTCTCTAAAATCCCCACCTCCATAAAAGACCGAAATCACTCAGAAGCTTCAAACAGGCAGTTCAACGTTACATAATTCTATTTTCCTTAGACACATGTAGCTTCTGAGTCCTGTATTTTTCTTTAAATAGTTGCACTATATATTTATTAGTCCAAATATTTACATGCGTAATAGTTGAAAATAGCTTGTTATATTCAGCTACTAAACTTAGAAAATGATCCAGTGTCTTGTCTTCCAGTATTAGAAGTTCCTTAGCTTTTTTTAAAGAAAATAACATTTCGTATTATTTCCTGCATTATTCAATCAACGAGATTTCGGGCTTTCTATTACCTATATCATTAATCTTTTCTCTGCTACTTCCACTAATCTGTGGTGTCATTTGTGCATTCTTTTGATCCATTTGTCAAGTTAGATTAAGTCTACATTCTGAAAAGGCTTTACTTCGGATAATGGAATAGCAGGAATACACTGATCTTATTTGATCTAATGTAAAAGACTGTTATTTTTGTCCTGTTCTGCGTATCAAAAATAAACTTCTGTTCTCATTTTATTTGTTTCTGTCGGAAATTCACAAATTCAGTAGAAAAATATAATTAGATTACCAAACTATTTCACGTTTGTTTAAAGTGTTATATATTGAAAACTGATGATACCTAAAATTCCTTGGTACCAAAGTCATGTGGTTGGTGCCGGACCCAAAAAAAAAAGCATCTCTTAAAAGTAATATTTTGAAAACTCTGAATCCTAAGCTGTGTAGAAGAGGAACTGTGTGATTGATCTAAACCCAATTTACATTTAATCAATAAACTATTTCTTAGAATCAATTAACTCAATCAAATACAAATTCACACTTAAAAAACAAAACCATTTCTTTCAATTCACCTACACACATATTTATCAATTCTATAATTATCTCAAGAACAACAAAATTCAATTTCATTAATTCAAAACCTCACAGACACCAGAGAAGAAATATTCATACTACAATCAATCGGTACCCCATAAATTATAAAATCAAAGAGTTTAAATTCATTCCTGGCACCTACTAATCATTTAAGTTTATCCAAAAAACAATCAAATAATTAAAATAAGTGGCTAGTACATTACATTAAAGGACGCATTGTGAAACCCTGTAGTCATAAAATAATTAGCAATAACCTCAAGTTAAGTCTCCACGTTTTCTAAATGCCTTACGTTTCAAATAAATGGAATGACTGGACAGACCAACAATTAAAATGACACAATAAACAAATGAAACATAAAATATACAACTCAAAGACATTTTTTAAGTTTCTAGAATATCATAAATTCAGATAGCTAGCCAGATTACCCTTACATTCCAAATCATATTTGTTTTTTATTAAGCGTTATCAAAATTAGATTATCAAATTAACACAATAAACGATTATTTTGATTACCTTTGATTTGATTATTCTGTGTTCTACATAGAATTAGTTTTTTAAAATAGATCTTACATAAACAAAAAAAATGTTTCTATGACATTCAAGTCTTAGCTTAAATGTTGAAAATGAATCATCAAGTAATGTAAGAACTTACAATTAACAGAGTTACACATAATAACTGGCCATTATTTAAAATTTCTAATCATTTTAGTGATTAGAAATATAACATACATATATAAAAATATGGCTGATCACTACATAGTCCTTATGCAATTAGGGAAGACCGGAAAAAAAAATAATTCATCACTCACACGTTGAAGTCCATTCTGTACACGAATTGCTGGAAAAGGCGAAAACCAATTTTCAGGTAAAAATACATTCGGAAGAGTCCATTATTTCAGGAATAACAGATGCCGGATACTGAACAAAATATTTAATCTGGAACGTTCGTGTGTCAGAAACTGCAGTTGCCGGATACTAATGATAAATACTTCTATATGGAACATCCGTATGTCATTAACCGCTTCGGAATGTCCATTTTTCGAGAAGAGATTATCCGAAGATTTCGGTGAAGAGGGAAAAGTCTGTGCTAAATTTTCTCGGTAAAGTGCTCTTTACATCTAAGCACTAAATTTTTAATTGCCTCGCAGAAAAAAGGCTCTTTGCAGACCGCACAAAAATCACGCAGAAAAAGGCTCCCTCGGTAGCAAAGATAGCGTATCCCAAGGCCACTTGCGCAGGCAGCCAGCAGCAGGGCAAACGCCCCTCAATCTCTTTAAACGAAACTTCGCTATTCTCAAAATGCAAAACTATCTCACTAACATAAACACCTGTACAAGCCTCGAAGAAAACTTGGTTTTCCCAGCGACTAAAAACTGTAGGCTAAAAATTAAATATAATATTAAACTTGACCAACTCAAAAATTTCTTTTTTTACTTTGTTCTTAAAACTTCACTTTGACAAATCGAAATAGAGACGGTGCACAAAGGATCAGCTGGAAGCTGGTACCAGCGAGTCACCCAAAGGGTTACAGTCGAACACATCGCGGAAAAAACACTGCGAATGAAAACGTCACTGAGAAAACAACGTCGGGGTTCAAAACATAGTGTGAGAAAAGAAAGCAAAGAGAAAACATCGCAGTTCTAAATTATCGTGGTACAAAATATCGTCGTCAAAAATAAAGTGGTTCAAAAACTTCGCAGTTTTAAAACATCGTCATCGAAAATATCGCAGTAAAAAATAAAGCACCTACAAATCATTGCATGATGATAATCTCGCACACATGCGTTTTAAAAGCTGTAAATGCATGTTCGCATAAAGATTTGGAAGTGCAAGAACTGTTAATGACACTTTAAGAATTAACGGAAAGAAAACAAGATAGAATTTTCACCAAAATAATATCAGATTAACAAATATGAAAGAAAGTAATTTCATACTTAACCGAGCAATTTTTATAGATGTAATCTCATGCAATTATTTATCTTCCTTTTTCTAAACATTTTCAGGCTGTATTTTGCATGAAACATTATGAGTAAAATTTTATAAAAAAAGATTAATTTATTAATGACCTTTCTTAATTAACTATGTAAATTTAAAATTCTGTTAAGGGCTGTAAGTTACATTAATTGTCTAGTTATTTTCAATTTTTAAATGCTTAAGTTTCCTTACTACTTTTTCATTAAAAATTTATTTATTCATTCAAATATATGAAATATGAAAGTAAAAATAATCTCTCTTTCCTTCTTGTCCTCCCAAATCATAATGCGAAAATGTATTTACAGCTTTTAAAATCTGAAAAACGCATGTGTGCAATGTTATCGTCGTGCGATGATTTATGTGTACTTTATTTTTACAACTATATTTTCGACGGCGATGTTTTTAAACTACGAAATTTTTGAACTGCTTTATTTTCGACGACGGTATTTTGGACCACGATGTTTTAGAACTGCGATGTTTTCTCTTTACTTTCTTTTCTCCCACGATGTTTTGTACCACAGCGTTTCCGCTTTGCGTTGTTTTCTCCGCGAGGTTTTCGTCTGCGATGTTTTCGGCGGGCAACACCCAACGTGTGTGAAACAAAATTAGACCCCGGCTAACAAGTGGAAAAACAACAAAAAATAAGAATCACTGTTGCCCTTAAAATAAATCTACAGAAGCCTCTCCGTCGCAAGCAAACTCATTTATTCAGCAATTGAAGCATTCGCGAAGAAAAGGGAAGCAAGACGCCAGATAAATCTTCCTTTACTAGTCCAATAGACAAAACCCCCACAGCGAGGAAGACAAGTTACACAACATTACTATATTGCTCTCCGTTATCGTAAATGCTATTCACAATCAGTAGGGAAACATTGAAGAACTCGTTTCCTTTCAGATGTTCAGAAAGAAACGCTCTTTATCTTTGTTAGAAAATCTGCCCATTGAAAAATAAATACGACTAAAGACTTTAACTGTTCAAGAAAAGTATACTGTTTACAACACTGTTTACTCCTATACTGCTTACAGCAATTTCAATTAAATAAAATATTGGGATTAATTAAATAACATAAGCCCAAATAAAATTTGCGACACAACAAAAGAAATCCTGCTTCATCTAATTTTGTTGGTTGTTGAAACTCGGTTTATATTAAACTTCTGTGTGAACAATCTGTGCCTATGAGTGTCATGCATTTTCTGTAATAAATTTCTTTCTATCCTGTTGTATGTTTGTGCTTATTGTTGCATTTTCATAATATATTTTGTTTCCTTACCTTCCTTGTAATTATTAGTAGTAATTAGTATGCATTGGTTTAGTAATTCATTCCCTTCACCTTTCTCGTGCTCTAAATGCTTTCCTCATTTAATTTAATAACTATGTATTTTTCTTTTATATTAGGAACTATATATTAATAAATATCTTAATATTTTACAATAATACCTTCACTCAAAATTTTTATGCATTCAAAGGAAGATTTTTTTGTCTCCATTTCATTCTGCTAACTTTTTAATAACAGCTGCTAATGTCGGACAGCCCAAGCCTGATACCCAACATAATTCGTCAAATGACGTAAATTATCCAACTGAGAATCCATAAACATTTGTGGATTCTTAACGGAAAACTTATTATGTTATGGAACCGAACATCGCCAGCAACGTAATTCTGATAATTTTGTTAAAATGATTTATTAGCCACTCCTTAACTGTTATCTTTTCAAAATATGCCCTTATAGCTGTTATCTTTCCAAAATATGCCGTTCTTGTGTATCTGAAGTTGCGATTAGAAGCCTCAGGTACACTAGCTAAACAATGGGCTCATTTTGAAAAGATAAAGGATATTCATAAGCTCTTGAAAGTTGCTTTGCAAAAAGAGAAGTGAACGTTAGTCGTTGCAAACTTCATGAGAATTGCATATACGCAGAGAATTGCATATTTGCGTTCAAAACTTGCAGAAGGTATTTTAACCTGCGCACGTTGGTACGTTAAGGAAAGTTTTATAAAGATTTCGTTGCAGGCTTCGGTTAAAACAGCAAACTTAAAGTCAGTTTCTGTATACTACCATAAATAACATAAAATCATTTCAGTATATTATTAAAGCGAGATATTGGGTCTTTCAGAGGAGAAATTTCAGCTCTATGTATAACGATGGCTTCTAGGATAGGTAAATATAAGATAAATCATGACATTGCTGGGTGCGTACGGGTTCGTAATAGATTGAATACCCATATCCAATAAAAAGTTAATAAAACTTATTCTAATCACAAATATAACAAAACGCTGGGGTATTCCCCAAAGATGTTCGTACAATATCTCAGTATCGCGCAATATAAACAGTAATTTATTTTAAACTACTAAAACTTTAAATAGAACGCAATCCAAAGTGCAGAGAAAGCTCACCGCAAATTCGCTACAATAACAATTATCTAAACAACAATTAATAAACAACTGAGATGAGACGCTTTTCTTCGGCTTTTATAGCTTTTTAAATCGGCCGCGTGAGACACTTCGAGCAATTTCTGGAGAGCAAAGAGAGTAGAATTACGGTTACAGCTAACATAGTAGTCAATTACATTTATTCAAGTTAAATATCAGTTACGGAGATAAACTTTTATTCAATGTTAAATGCACGTGCTCTTGTATTTTTCCTTTTCCGGCTTAGCTTTCTCTTAACATTTGTCGTGCGCTGCATAGCGCTAGGAAATAAAATAGTTTTAATTATAATTCTAATAAAAAATATTTAACTATATACAAAATTTGTAACAATATACATAGGAGACTTTCTTCGAAAGCACTAAAGCTGAGATAGGTTATACTTTTCATTCTCTTCATGCTGAAATATGTAATGCATTT
>KK113796.1:193852-258385 GCA_000611955.2 Stegodyphus mimosarum
TTCAGCTATGGATTTTGTGGTTCCCACAAAAAGAATCCTTGGAAAACGTTCTCCCTAAGCAGTAGATTTCTTTCGAAGGTTTGTACAAAATAGAGAAAAACATTGTATCATACTGCACTGTAAAAAGTTCTACAGCAGAAAATTAAAATGCAAAACTTGTGGCCGATTATGTGTTAAATAAAACTAAACGTATCCCACCGTAGGATTACGCATTTCTTTAGTATGCGTTTTTATCCGTTAAATAGATACTTTTTTAAGAAAGTGATGAAAGAAATGTTGACTGAAGTGCATTTGAAAGGTTAAACCAAAAATAATTAGGTTAGCAAAAATAATTAGGCTAGAATAGTTAGGCTTCAAGTGAAGGTGACTTTGATAGGTGTGATAATGCTAACTCCTGAAAAATGCATAAGATATGCAAACAGTTATGGGAACACACCTTCTGACATAGATGAGTTAACAGAGGAATAGGTTTGGAAGGCGAAGAAAAATTTCCGGAAATAAAGCTGCTTATAGAAATTCGGTATAAGTGTTTTACTTATGCCCACATTAGATGATAGTCTGCAATAGATATGTGTTTTTAAAGAGACTGTGATTTAGGAGATAAGGAGATATCTATATATAATATCTACTATAGATTTAGGTAGTAAAGACAAATCGGGAGCAAAAAGTAGGTTAGAAAATAAAATATAAGAGGAAAGTTTGATAAAGACTGACTTTTTGTAGCTGTTGTTGATAATGTGAACTTTATCATCGTGTCTCAAACAAAAAAGTGGACAACAAATGAGTTGGTTCAAAAACATAACCTTGTTTGTCTCAACTTACTGCTTCATGCTCCTTAAAGAAAGGAAAGATTTAGGCTTTTACTATTCTTAAAAAGCTTATTATTGAATTTTCTGTAGTTAACATACAAGTGTGGGCATTTTTTTCACTTTAGTGTCTTGGTGTTGATAAATACGCAAATCTAAAGTGGTACGCTAAATATTCCCTCGAATCAGTTTCCCTCGATTAAGAAAAATCAGATTTGTGAGGACAAGTCACACGTGTCATAGAATTTATTTCATTAATAGCGAAATTAAATGGATTATACCTTCGACATTTTTCTTTCGCTTTGTATGATACCTACAGAAATAACATTTTTTTTTCTTTTTGGAGGCTGGGAGTGAAGAGAATAGTGAACAAAATAGAGAATAGTGAACTGCGAACACACACATCCTTCACATCTGCGAAATTAAACCTGCAACATTTGGGATCATTCAAATCAACAGTAAATTTTGCAAATATATTTTTCGGAGTATTTATTAAAGGATTTTATTTTAGTATTTAGTGGAAGTAAGAATAATCAAACTGTAAACATTTATTTATGTCAATAAATAGCAAACTTTATTTATTTATTTACTTTAAAACTTTGTTTTTCAGCAAATCCTAAAAAGGCATTACTATGCAATATAAAAAAATAATTGTACAAAATATCGTAAAACATTGGCTAGAAAATTTCATAAATATTTCTTAAAATAATATCTATTAAGCTATCAGTCTTAACTATAAATGAATAAATGACCTTTTATATACGTTTTTCCGTAAGTCTCCGAAAATATGATTACTATGCATTATTTAAAACAAAAGAATCTAAACATTTAACGAAAGGCGCATATTCAAACCTGAAGCTGCATAGCAAACCTGAACCTGAAGTCACGGAAGATTCAGACGCCTTCCGTGTTCCTGCAGTTAGCCGTGCTCTAACCTGTACCCTTCAGTACAGCAGTCAGAGTGACTAATCACTGTTCGGCTGGGTAGCCCAAAGCCTTTCTTATATTTATAACAGTTTTTCTCTTTCAGATGTGTTATGCACACAATGTCCTTCTATCATTCTTCTTCGATTCCTTTCTTCTTTTAAAAAATATTTCATATATATTGCTAATTTTGTTTGCTCTCTATCTTTAATAATTCTCAAGACGTCTGATTTGTTCCATATTCCTTAATGCTAACATTTTTATGCTTATAATATTTGTCATTTAAATACAAGACTAATGACGATAAAAAAGAAACATGCTTCCAAACGCGTTTAGCGCACGTGAGCTCTGCATTGTAAATATACATTGGAAGGATGAAATTTTGCTAACTACACAAGCATTTAGTCGAGAAGCGTGCAACATTAACGGAATTATTTGTCTTTCTTCTCCGCACTCTGCGCAAAGTTTTCTTTTAATGTCCACCAACAAAGAAGAAAATCTACAGAACCGGAAGTGTGTGCATACGAAAGATAGCACGTGAATGTGCGTTATTGTCAAGAAATTTCCTCTCGGACGTGAACAACTCTTCCCCGGTGTTAAAATATTCACGTTTAGTGCCAGTAGTTGTTGTTGCGGGGAAACTATTTTTACCACGCATTGTATTTTCTTTGAGGAGAAAAGAAGAGCACATTTTTGAATTCTTCAGAGAAAGTTGTGATGCGAAAAAAGCCAGCAATATTTCTTAGCTGTTTAGGTAATAGGATTTATTGAAGAGGAAGTAAAAAAAAAGAAAGAAAATATGAAGCCAGAAAATGTTTTCTTTTATCAAAATTGGATTTTGAGACGGCTGTGGATCGCACTTTTACCAGCACTTCCCCCTTTTTAAAACAATCATAAAGAAAGAAAGAAAGAAAAACAGTCATAAAGAAAGAAATGGAAACTATAAATGCAGTTTTTTTTTTCATATTTTTTTATTCTCCAACACATCAACGATCAATAGAACTACTTTCACCTTTTTATGCGTCTAGAACTGACAAAAGCTTTGATGTCATTTGCGGGCACACATGAAATATTAAAATGGATTTATAAAGATTTCTTCTCACTCTCATCCTTCGTTCACAATTTTTATTAAAAATTTAAACAAAAAATCCGATGTGGACACCACCTGACTTCCTTACACGGATTATTAAATTATATACACGCTTTTGTTGAGTTCATTTAAATTTACTTCCTCGAATTTCATTAAAGATATATTTTTCATTCAGTCAGTTCAGTTCTCACTTCACGGTGAGAAAAAATACATAAAAACATCTTCATTAGAAACTGCAAAATACAGAAAAACATTGTGAAGATTTATCTATTTATTTTTAAGTAATGTTTAATTTTAAGTTCAAATAGTTTTCTATCCCTTTCTTTTCACCCACACTTTTCATCCCAGAATGTTAATGAGATAGCGAGCGTTTATTCAAGCTGACAAAAAAAGAAGTGCTATTTAAGTGAAGGTTTCGCAACTTAATTTTAGAACGAGTTCTGCCTGTTTCAGGCAACGGTCTACCGTCACTTATTAGCGATTTGATTCTGTAGCGCTCAGTGCTTCTAGCCATTAGGCTTGTCGTGCCAGTTTTCTGCAAACCAGAGCCTTTCTGAGGGTTAATTTATCCTGTGAGCCGTTAGGCTAATCTATTACATTGGATTTAGTTCAACATTACGTATTTAAGTTAAGCCAAAAGTGTTTTCTTGTGTAAGCCAGAGGTGGGTCATTGTTACTTCTTTGCGTTCAAATAAAATGGTCTTATACGCATTTCTTCTGACTTTCGTTTTGTTTGAAGATAATTCTTCTATAATCTTTTTAAATTCGATATTGTATGCTTCCTAAGAATGTAAGACATTACAAACTAAAACAGTAAACTAATACAGTAAAAAACAGTCAAAAAACAGTTCGTGGAATTAAAAATTAGAGTTTCTATGCCAAAATAAGCAACTCGTCCAACTGGCAGGAAGACAAAATTTTCGATGCATAAATATTTAAAGTTAACGTTTCGTCCCAATGAGCAAAAGGACACTTAGTTGGTGTACCAACTGACTTAATTCACTATACTGCTAAGAGTTTCAAATGTAAACAAACAGCCGCCACTTACACTTTTGAAATGCTGATAATTCTACAACTATTGCATGTAGATAAACTAAAGGCATAAAAACCTAAACCAGAACATAACAAAAAAACACTGAGCTCACCGAGCCAGGTAAGAGAATGAGTTTATATACATTTATATATATGTATACATATATACACCGAAGAGCCACTACATTATGATCATCCTGTTAATAAAATGTAGGACCACCTTTGGCCCTCAAAACTGCCAGCATCCGGCGTGGTATTGACTCGACAAGGTGCTGATACGTAGTCTCACCAACTGGTCCTGCAATTCCCGCCCATTGCGAGAGGGAAGCGTGGCAACACGAATTTGTTTTTCTAGGTGGGATCACAGTGCTCTATTGGATTAACGTCAGGTGAATTTGGAGGCCAAGGCATGACTCGAAAGTCACTGAAATGTTCCTCGAACCACTCTTGAACGATTCGACCCTTATGACATGGTGCATTATCCTGCTGGTGAACACCATCCCCAGGCGGAAGATGGTGTCATGAATCGGTAAACCTAGTCTGCAATGATGTTCACGTAGCTCACAGACGTTAGGGATTATACCATGGGGACTATAGGTCTTAATGTGCTCGATGAAAACATTGCCCACACCATAATACCCCGCCACCGGCTTGTCTCCGTCCAGCTGTGCATCCGGGATCCAGGATTTCGTTTGGAAATCGGCGTATTATCACACGTCCGTCGGTGTGATGGACCAAAACGTGAGTCATTGGACTATGCAGCTTTCTTTCATTCTTCTAATGTCCAATTCCAATGTTTCTTGACCCATTGCAGACGCAGCTGGCGATGATGTGCCGTCAGTGCACAGACAAGTTTTGGCCTCCGGCTGCGTAGGCCCATACGCAGCAATGTTCCCTGCACAGTATGTTGAGAAAACACTGTCTGAGTCGCCACTGTTGTTGCTGGGGGTGATTTCGGTTGTTGTAGTCTTTTCGCGATGGCGAACAATGCGTAGTAATCTCCTCTCTCCCTTGGAATCAATGCGCCGCGACGACACACTGCCTGCCGACGACTTCTCGTTTCACCATCCATACACCACTTTCGATACGTGCTGACAACTGCACGTGAACAGTTCACTAAAGCGACGTTTCTGATACTGATGTTCCCAATCGCCGAGCCATAACGATTTTACCCTTATCGAAATCTGATTTTGCAAGTTTTGTTCTGGCTGTCGGAAATGATTGCTGTAGAGCGATGAAAGTAAGTCAACGCATCAGTGAGACCGTCGGTCAGGATTACATATGTTAGAACGGGGTTACTACTGTTGGAGCTTTTAATTCTTAAGAGTTTGTGTTTATGTTTTAAGTTCAATACCAAATGATAAGTCAATATTTGGATAAACAATTCTCAATAACAGGAATGTGTAAAGTTTGTGACAACATGATAAACACCATATATACTGTAAAACTAGTGTTCAAATCAATAGTAAATAGTGGTATAGTTTTTTAGCTCCAACAGAATAATTAATTTAAATGCGTTGTGTAACATATATTGGGTCCAGTGTTCTAAATTAAAAGTGAGAACATTACAAGAAAGTTAAAATTAAATATGGAATTTATTAAGATATTACTGAATTAATACAGAATTTTACATTGGTGGCGGTGGTGTGAAAAAAAAATAAAAAAAAAATTATACCGTTCTAAACAGGGAAGTTAACATTTTAGATACAGACATCCGACAAACAAACTTCGGCCAACGTCACAGCGCTACCACAATTTAACGTTCCAAAAAGTGAAGTTAACATAGAGAATACATTGTCGGCTATGGCCAGGTTACTTGTTACAGAATCATGGCAGTAGACGTCACAATAACGGTAGAGAGAGCCATTGCTGGCCTTCTATAAGGAGAGAAAAGAAAGTAATTAGTTAAGATAAAGTTTAGACATTTTCGTCGCCCTCCATAGTAGCCTTCTCTCATCCATTTCTTCCGACATCGTTGGTTCCATGATAACGCTGACAGCTACTCTTCAGACCATTCGTGTCTAGCTTTCAGATCCGTCTCCTTCCGTCAATGGCTGCGTGACTGCCTCGTGTCTCGTGTCAGTCTGCCCTCGTCGCCAGCTCCAAGGCTTTTTACTCAAATCGCCAAGACTGCTCGATTGGCGATTTTAGATGGTAGGAAAACCGCCAACAGCCCGGCAACCCCAGGGGAAAAACACGCAGGAAGGTGAATCTCCAAGTAGAAAGAGCTCCAGAAATTGGCGAATATCGCTGATACACCAAGGTCAGTCACCTCTAGCCTCGACGAGGGGTCCCACTCTAGCATAGGAAAAGCCTGCGAGTAAGCAAAACACCCCGTCCCCCCTGAGTTTGCTGCAGGGTTAGTAGTGTAGAAACTAGCCTCTTCCGCAGGGTGCAAACGTTACTAATGTTGACAGATGTTTCACAGACTACCGTCTAGCGGGCGAAGAAATCGAAAACAATGTTGTAAATCAATTGGAAAGGCAACGGAAAAGCTTTTGAAAGGATAGGTGTTAATTATTGATCTTACATACAAATTAACTTCAATACTGATAAGTACTTAAATAAAAATATAATAATTACAAAGATAATTTTCTTGGGTTTATTCCAACACCAAACACGACCACCATAGTAAGGAAATAAAAATTACTTCAGTTAAAATACAATAATCAAGTATGAAAATTTTTTATATTCTCCACAACACCAAAACGACCACCATAGTCAGAAAATACGGATCCCAAATTTAGCAGAAAAGGGGGCACATTAAAACTTTAATTAAACTTTAAACACCAACTTGTGTAAACAAACTTTTAAAAGATTGACCTTAAGGGTCAACTTATCAAGAGATTAACATTAACAACCAAGGTTAAGAAAAAAAATAATTAACTAAACAGAATTTAAATAGTTAACCAACCAAAAGTAAAGAAGAAAAATTAATTACTCAAGCAACTTAAAAACAGCGTTAACCAAAACTGTCAAGAGACCAAATTAAATGACTACAATTACTTTTCAACAAGCCAAAGAAACTTAAGTTCAACTACAAAAAAATTAAAAACAAATTAATCTTTAAGTCTGAAGCAAAATAAATTAAAACATTACCTTTAAAACAATTTAAATCACAACTGAAATAAGTAATACATAACACTACCTTGTCAGGTGAGGTGAGGAAAATCGTTGATTATTTGGGAGACTTCAAGCCAGAAAAGCTGAAAGAACATCAAATATACAAAATATACATTAATATTACAACATAAAAGGATATTTTTCCCGTAATCGTCAATGTATCAACTTGTGGTATAAATCAGAAAATCATTTTCCAGTACAGTCTAGTCCTGAATACAGCTGATAATTTCAAACGCCCGTAGTCACGTGATGGAGGTGGTAACAATATAATCACAAAAGCAATAATAAATTCGAATAAGAGCAGTATATAATAATCTGGAGTAATGAAAAGGGAGAAAATAAAACATATACACTATGTACATGACAATAATGCCCCTTATTTATAATAGGTGGGAAAGTACACATAACCGCTTTATATACTCCAACATCAGCCGCGTACGCTCAGTGGTTTTGTTCTTGGGCGAGCCCATTGTTATAGATGGAGAGTGGTCATATTGTAATCGCTCTTCTTTGTATATATACATATATATATATATATATATATATATATTTGGTGCGGCCGATTGGAGCAAAAAAGGGAGTGTACAGTTAGATGTTTTAGCAATGCCATATACAAAATTTCAACGTTCTAAGGCTAATCGATTTTAAGTTATGCGAGTTACATACATACGTAACGTGCGTACAAACGTCACGAAACAAAATCTCTTCTGAATCCATTTTAATCCATTTTAAAATCGGTTTCGGGAAAAATAATTCTTTATTTTGTCGGTACGTACAAAATATCTCACTAAAAAATCGTTCAAATGGATTCGAGAGAGGTCAAAATGGATATTTTCGTTGAAATATGATACCGGAAATTTTCGCAATTGCATACTTCCCTTACTTTGTACGAGGAAGTAAAAAATATTAATAGAATAATTACGTGACATTTCTGATAAATGATGGCACTTAAATCCGGCAGTTTTGTTACTAAAGTTCGGCATTTTTAAACTTCGTTATAAATCGTATTTCATGTGGATTATATTTCCTCTTCATCGAATTTCTTCTGGATTCCATCTTCATCGTGCCCACCAGCGGCCGAGCGGTAAAGACGCTGAACGCTGGTATATCGGTCCGAGGTTCGAATCCCGCGAACGGATTGGCTGCATGGGCGTTTTCGTGGTTTTCCCCATGTGTAACGTGTATACGAGCCAGTTTCCCTTAGAAAGTCCTCCACGAAGGCATCCCTCCCTTTAGGCAGATAGCACTTATGTGCTTTGCCCTAATTGAATAACCTAACCTAACCATCTTCATCGTATGTCTTTTGGATTGAATTTCATTGATTGTCCTCAAAATTAGTAATTTTGCTCAGTTATACGTCAGATCCGCAGTTATGCGTTTTAGAATGTTCTTTCTGCACCACATTGCCTTACACGTTTTTTAAATTTTTTAAGATTCTTTTTAAATCAGAGTGCTCTTAGAAATCCATAGGACTATTTTTATCTTTTTTGTGTTTTTAGAATTGGCAATAGCAGTGATTTCATGGAAGAATGTAAGCTTAAAAAGTGCTTTAAGAGATTTTTCCTAATCTCTTTACATTGTTCCATCTTTTGTTAAAAATTTGTGTAAAACAGTTATTAAAATAATAATCACTTACCTTTCTGTTGACTATCATCGATCTGGTTCTATTAAGTCGTGATTATAATGCTAGTATATTTCACTTCTCACTTCGCGGCAAGGCAAAAATACATAAAAATTCAAAACATCTCCATAAAATTTTTAAAATATAGAAAACCTAAAGCACCAAATACAGTTAAAGGTTCTTGCAGTATTTTTAAGATAATTTTCATGATACATTTTCGAATTAAATTCCATTAGTTTACGATTAGTGTTTATACATTTTGTTTCTTAGGTATATACGAGTATCTTAAAACTTTCTTTGTATATTGCATTTATGTTACGCATTTTCTTTTAAGATTTTTGTTTCATCGGATTTAATACATTCATTATTTAGTGCCTTCAAGATGAAACTACAGTAGATTGATAGTTATGTGATTAGTTCAGTTTTCCATTAAAAAGATTGTCTTCATTTCAGAAAAAAAAGGAAACTTCAAGAGGATTGACTTGACTTTTGTGCCAAACTAGAGTTTCAAGTTATGCATGTATTTAATATATTGTATTTACTCAGCGTTAAAGGCAGTAGACAAATCTTATAATATTCGCATCGTTGCCTTCAGTATTTCGCAGTAGCAGCCATCTTATTCACATTTCTGAGTGTAATTAATAGCTGAAGTGTGATTTGAGTTTTCCAGTATTGGATGGATTATTACCCGTAGGTTGACTTTTAGTAAAAATTTGCAGTGTAGCCATCATTTTCGAAAGTATAAAAGGTTCTTACTAAGTTCTTACTCTTATAAGTTCTTACTCCAAGGTTACTCCAAGGTCCTTACTTCAAGGTTATAAGTTCTTACTCCGAAATAATACGAAAAATGAACTACTATTGTTGTTACCAATGCTCACTTGTCTGATCTATAGTCAGCCCAAGCCCGCGAAATTCTGGTGGCAAGGAGCGCAAGTTTACGCAACAGTCTTCTTACAGGTGACAGTGCGATTTAACTCAGTTCCTCCGCATATTTTGATGGATAGCACCCCGAGGAGACAGGCCTGAGGGTCTCCTACCCCTCTTCCCTTATCACCGACCTCTCGAGAGGACTCTTGGCTCGCCGCATATGTCGAGTGCCCCATGCCTATACATTACAAACATCCATGCCTTCTCCGGAATTCGAATCCGGGCCATTCTGCATGGCAATCAGCGACGCTAACTCCTATACCGGTTGAACTGCAAATGAATACTGCGCATGAATTGTTGTTACATTTCACCCACCATGATTAATGAACATAAAAAGATGTAATGCATTTCAGTACCTAGTATTTATGTTTAAATTAATATTTTATACAAAAGTAAAACAATATTTAATTTTCTATGCTTATTTTCTATATTCATAAATTTCACTCCTCTGGACATAAATGATCTAATGTTACGAGAAATCGTCGCCTTCTCCGGTACATGCTCTCGTAATATAACTGTTATCACGTCTGGCTGACATCGGAAGATTTCTCGTTTGAAGCCTGGCGAGGGCAAAGCTGGTTTCCCAATTTCTTGACTTCCAAAAACCCTAATGTTTCTATAATAGCCCTCAATTAAAAATGTGACAGAAAATAATTCACTGCCACCTGGATTTGTCTGAGCCTTGGCAGTCACCCTAATAAGAAATAATTACCTTTCACGCGCATGCTCTCGTGATGTAACTGGTAGCATGTCCGGCTAGCTGTCGATGATCTGTGTTTCGATTCCAGGCGAGTTCGTAGCTGATTTTCCAATTTCCTGGCTTCCAAAAAAACCTAATAATCTACAAATTATCTTTTTGTTAATTATACGGAAATAAGGAGATTGCTAAGAGAGATCCAAAAAGCCTTCTAATTTTATAGAAATAGTCTAGATACCAGATTGCGTTTTCTCCTTGGAAATCTCAACCATTTTCATTACATTTGTAGCTAATGTTGACACATTTCTGTGGATGAAGGATCTGCCATCAATAAAACGTTTCATTAATATGGTCCTGTTCACTGCAGCCTCAAGAATCAATGTGTTTCTGGATTCTCCCATTGTTCCTACCTCTCAGAAGTTGTTTTTTTTTTCGATAATTAAGGCACGGAGAAGTGGAACAATAAACAACTTATCAATTTTGGGGCTTTTATATTGCAATCTGTATATCCCTGAGGGCCATAGAATGAATAATCCGGTGTGCACGAAGGGTTTCTCATATTTAAAATTTGAATTTTTGCTTAATTTCATTACAAAAATACAATAAAAATAAGAATATCATACTACTTTATTCATCTTTGTTATTACAGTAAAAAACTGCTGGCATTTGTTATTACTGTTAGCAGAAGAAGTTTAATTAGACATTTTGTTATTTCAAATTCAGTCTGGTCGATTATTCATGTACTGACGCTCTGGTGAGTGGTAAGGGCTGTTTACACCGGGGTTTATTTGAGCTAACGCATTTGGTCTTATGTGTCGACCAGCTACTCTACATAAAGTTCATCATTTATAACTGAAGAGAAACCGGTTAGTTTCGGCACGTGCAGCAATATTTCGGCTGTGCCAGACGTCTCTGTTAGCTCTGGTAAACCCTAGCATGAATAACCCTGTAGAATTCATGCGTTTAGAGGTAAAAATTAGTTAAAAGCTAAAATGGTAATTAATGTACCCAAATTGTTATTGAGTTCCTTGGCGATATAGATAAAAACCTCCTCTTTGCATGCTTTCTCATATATGCCATTCCAAGTATAGTGCACCAGATCACATTGTCTCAGATAGTGATCTCACAGTTCCTCGTACCTTCATACATTAGCAGAAAAACTTTTCTAGAAAAAGGCAAATCCCCTGCATAGTATTTAACACTAGGATTTACGGGTATGTACATAATTAATGTGGAACCGGTTTTTCTGCCTTGTGTATCCTAAAATGTCGCCAAATGGATACATCAAACCAGTTGAACGTGTTCATATTAATAAATTAAGCAGAAAGAACATTTGAGAAAGGGAAATTAATCTCTTTTAAGAAAAACAGAATTGTAAAAAAACATACGTATTAAATGAGAGGGCAGCAGTTTTTTCCCAATAAAGGGAAAGCTGTTTTTATTTCATATGTGGTTTATTTACTATGAAGCAAAAGTTAAACGCAGTAAAGTTCATAGACGGGGGGGTCGGCAAAATGCGATGTAAATAAATGGAGCCTTTGAGCTCAAGAAATTGAAGAGCCAGTGGTATATAGAATATTTAAAACACTGAACGAACATGAGGAAGCATTTCGCTATAAAACCACCCACACAACATATAGAAGATATATATATCAAAATTCTAAATTTTGTGTTTTTTAAACTCAACAAAAAGAAAGAAATCCTGAAAGCTTTCAAATTTTAATGTCGCACAAGAAGATTTGTTAAGGTTCTTTATACTCTCGCTTAGAATGGCAGATTACTATTCTGCTCTTGTACTCACTGCCGCTAATACAATGTTTTAGTCCTTTTAACTTTATTATTAAGCATTGCTTTACTCTCACTTAAATTCAGCACTACGCTAGGAGGAAGGGGCACCCAGACCTGGCTTTGCTCAGAGGCAGCCTTACACAGTTAAACGCCGCAACTCCCTAGAGGGGATCCAAGGAGGCACAAACCAGACACCCCCGGTCAAACCAGAGTGGCTTAAATGTTTCACACAGTCTAGGTTAACGGCCACAAGTCAAGGTGGATGTCACACGCATTCATCCATGGACCTTATAAGAGATAAGATTTCTTATAAGGTCTATGCATTCATCACAAAGTCATGGCAAGACATAGACCGTCCCCCAGTGTTGCCCAAGGGAAGCCGGACCCACAAGGACAACTTTCAATATCAAACCATGTAACGTCCCCCCAACCAAGGAGCAGACAAGACAGTACCAATACGGTTCCTGCCCAGTCTGCTCCTAGCACCAAATAAATGATGGCTCTTGTCACTGTAAAGACTGTTAATTTTCCCCCAGGAGTCGAGTCTGTCAAGGTACTGACTTAGCCAGAACGCCGAAATTGCTCCCAGTCGAACCCCGGGAAGAGCATTCAAGAGTAAAATGACGGAATATTTGGAAATCTTTAGAATATCAGATGAGTGTGTTAGGCGGTAGCCATATATTTCTTTCCATTCGCTATATTATTTATTTGAAATCTACCTAAAGAAGTTGGAGTTATCATAAAAAAAATCTCATGTATACACCACATGACTTCCTTGTACGGAATATTAAATTATAAGCATTTCTCATTTCAAACTTATTTCCTCGAACTTCATTAGACATATATTTCTCATATAATTAATTAAGTTCTCACTTCGCGACAAGGCAAAAATACATAAAAACTCAAAATATCTATATTAAAAATTTAAAAATATAGAAAAACATAAAATACCAAACCAGTTTAAAAGGTTTACCAGTTTACAATTAAAATAAGAGTTTCTACGCAAAAACAAGCAATATGGCAGCCGCAGAAATAAGCAATTCGGGATATTTTTTGCACAAATTTGATTTTTTGGTGCACAAAACTTAAATTTTACATTTTCTCTCATTCGGCAAAAAGATACTGAAGGAGTAGAAACTGAATAAAAAGAAGACTTTGTCGTTGCAAACTTAGTTTCTCTAGATTGGCAACAAATCCACTGTTCTGCTAAGTTTCAAATGTTAACAACTATGGCTGCTATATTAAACAAAAATTTGCCTTAGCCTCACTTAAACAACTTTTGATAATTCTGCAATTATTGCATGCAGGTTAACTAAACGCATAAACACCTTAACTAAAAGATAAGAACAACGTAATTCAATCATTTTTAGAGCCAAAAATACACAATTTACAAACATATCACAATTAAGAAAATGAGCTCACTGAGCCGAGTAACAAAGTGTATATAAATATACACAACATATATTTATATACTTTTGGTGGGGCCCCTTGCAATTAAAATAGGAGGTTCCCATCTACAGTTCCATATACAAAATTTCAACATTCTGAGGCGACTCGTTTTTGAGTTATGCGACATAAATATATAGATACGTACGTACACACAGACACCACGAAAAGAATCTCTTCTGAATCGTTTTCAATCAGTTTTATAATTTTTGGGACAAAGAGAGTCCTTTATTCTGTCTTGGTCTGTCTGTCTGTACAAATGTCACGCAAAAACATCGTTAAATTGCATTCGATAGCGGTCAAAATAGATATTTTCATTGAAATATGGTACCCAAAATTTTTCGCGATTACAATACTTCCTTTTTACTTCGTACAAAGAAGTAAAAAGAAAAGTATTTCATATGTTCAACTAGCATCACTTCATAAAATATTTAATACTTCTAATTAGACATCTCATGATTTAAATGCATTTTTATTTAAATCAAACAGATTAAAAAGTAGAAAAAACTACTTTTAAGAATTGCGTTTATTGCTTTTCCGTCACCTGGTTTGCTACTCAGTAAGAGAAAGATTAAATATCTCTGTAAACGTAAGCTTTTAGGAAATATCTAAGAAATTAATAAATGGCAATAAACAAATAAATTCTATATGTAATATATAAAGCGCTACTTACACAAAAACTAAAATAGAAACTTTTCACAGAAATTGGAATTTTTTGTTTGTAGAATATTTACATTAAACCCTGAAATAACACAATATTGATTTTCAGCATAGTTCAGCTTGGTTCTGGTCCACTGTGTATTTCGCCAGTGCTTGTTGAGGGAACAAATACAGCAATAAATGAATTCTTTTTTGACAGCTGCACAGCCATTCACGCGCCATCAATTGAACCTGTCATCAATTATCAAATTTGTTCCATTCAGAAATATAGTCAATTCTCATCTCCAGAGATGATTATTGCAAAACTGCTCCACTTTCACCATTCTTAAACGGATGGAAAGCTCTTAGCAAGCATCAAATCTTCCCCACCCCATTTTAGAGGCCAAATCCTGACGTACTCTTGCACACACTTTTTAGATCTTAGATCGTCATGACTAATGTAATAGACTAATCCAGTATTTATGTCCAATAATGATGCCAATTTCTTGTTTGTGATACAAGAGTTTTTTTCGTATCATGTGCCCAAAGTTTGCAATGGTCCTTATCTAGTTTAATGCACTATCTTTCTCCTCTAGTTGTCTTTGGGGACAGCTGGACTCAAAGAAAAATTCCTCCATATTAATGGCATCTATTACTGTACTGGATTTTCACACTTTGATGAACTTACAAAGATTTCACACCTTTGCTTAACAAAACTCTGAAACCACTTCTTCACTCTTCATGTGATGCTCAATGGCAGCTCATTTGCATGAAACTTTTCAACAGTAAAATTTTATGTCAACTCTTCCAAATGTGCTAAATAATACTATGATCATTGAAATTTTTAATATCACTGAAGGATCACTAGTGGGGAGAAAGAAAATCGCTGAACACTGGTAACTTGACCTGATTCGAATCAAGGCAACAGGCTGTCTTTATGACCGTTTCCATGTTTTCTTTCGTATGTCCTCTTTCCATTTATGTAGCCCCAAA
The DNA here is from genome assembly GCA_000611955.2 of Stegodyphus mimosarum. NCBI lineage: Eukaryota > Metazoa > Arthropoda > Arachnida > Araneae > Eresidae > Stegodyphus > Stegodyphus mimosarum. The sequence continues at coordinate 208,939 of KK113796.1, forward strand.
TTGTAGCCGAGTGGGTTAAACGCTGAATACTGATAGTTTGGCATGGATTCGAACCTAGACGAACGGGCTGGGTGCACTGTTGATTTTCGTGACCTTCTCCATGAATTCTCTACGAAAGCATCCCTTCCCTTGTCTGAGGCGTGCTTTGTCACTCTCACATAATCCAGTAAAACCTGCCTTTCGTGTAAAAAGAATGAGGTCTGATTTCCATTAAAAACTCCCGTTCAAAGACATCTCTCTATTATGCAAATAGTGTAAGTCGGCTTTGCTTAAAACCAGTTAGCATTATTGAAAGTCTGGATACAGTTCTCTTTGTCTACAAAATACTTTTAAAATTCTGGAGATTCATTTATTTTGACTAACAGTTAATTTTTAGTTAAAGCAATTTTTCTTTTCACTCTCCTTTTCACCCATGCTTTTCTGCCAGAATATAATCAGTTAGCGTTAGTTATTCAAATTAAGGGAAAAACGTGTTATACTTGCTCGAAGACCACGTTGTTACTTAATAGCGATTTGATTGTTGGCGCTGGGTTCTTCTAGCCATTAGGCTTGTTCCGCTGGATTCTACGAGTCAGAGCTTTCCTGCGCTATTATATTATCTTGTGAACTGTTTAACTATTTTAATTACATTTTAATTTAAGTTCAACGTTACTTGTTTAAGTTAAGCCAGAGTTGTTGGCTTAGGTAAGCTCAAAAAAGGCGTCTGGGAAACTCTGTATGAACTTTGTCTGTTGTCAAGATCTGACGATAATTCTTCTACAGTCTTCTACAGAGCACGTTAGTTTGTATGATCGTTAGTTCATCTTACCAAAAAATACGAGACTCTATAAAATAGCACATATTAACATTTTTAAAAATGTATATAGCAGCTACAGACCTAAAGAATTGTGGATTGACCTACATATGCTCAGTTAATGCTCTTTTTAAAACTAATACATTTATCTTGTTCTGATTTCATATATTTTATCTCTGTGTAAATAGAATGTATGCGAACTTTGCTATTAACATTAATCAAAAAATATAAATTTAACGGGTACTATATGTTAGTAATATGGCGTATATATTTTTAAAAAGATACTTTGCAACGTCCATTTTCCTTCCTCGTTTTTGCTTAAATTTTCTTTTCAGGGAAACTTTTATGTTCTTTAAAAAAAAAGGAGAGTAATTTTTGTTCTCATTTTTCTAACAATTCTTTTGTTGATACTAAGCTATTTTCTTTCATCATGGATGCAGTATCTTCCCAAAATGGACTCTTTTGTCTCCCTTTTCGGAAGCAAAGAAAAATATCTTGCTGTTTATTCATGGAAGTCGTATTTGAAACTGCATTTGAAACGTTGGAAATTTTGTTCTATTTTAACTTTAATAGCATTATTTGTACGTGCTTTGTGGAAAATTAACGTCATAGTAACCCACTTTTAAGGTTTTGAACTCAACTTTCAAGAGCGTGCTCAGTAAAACTTAGCACTCTGCTTCCCTAGTCACGTGTAGATGGAAGTATTTGTTGCTTCCAAAGTACGTGATTGAAGAATAGAATAAAAACTAATAGCTTACTTTTGCGGTTCGTTTTTCCTGTCAAAAAAACCTTATCACAACATGATGGATTTCTTAGGGAATGAAAGAGACCGATAAATCAATTAAGACATTCATTTTGGGAAATGAAGCGTCCATTTAATAAAACGAATTGAATGGTAGGAATACGTTTTATTTTTAGTTGGTTCTCTTAAATCCCTTTCACTGTAATCATTCAAGATAATCGAATAAATGAAGCTTTACAGAATGTAAAAGTGAATTTATATTTTTCAGAAACTTAAGAAAAATTAAGATATCGTTAAACCCTACATTAAAACCCTGAATCAGCCTTTTTTCTGTTTTCACATTTTTCTAGAAAATTCGTTTCTTTTGTGCTTTTTCTTCTAGGATTTTCCTTTTTTTTTTAGAATTTTATTGCTATCTCAAAGAAGACACTATTCTTTGGGATACGAATTATTGTAGCGTCTCGTTTATTCGAAATGTGTAGCAACAGGATATTTGAGATGTGTAAAAATTTGAGCGGAAATATTATAATCTCCATTAGTATTCTAGGTGTGTAAGTGGTTAGTGCATTCAACTGGCAACGGCGTAACCGCGATCTGTAGTTGGAGGTACGGGAAGACCACAATTTCTTTTTTGCCTTTCTCACTCCAAAACCCGTAGTGACACTGAACTAAAATATAGTGGATGATAATCGTAACTGCTTGATAATTTTTAAATTATCTTGAATTGAAGGGACAGTTTTATTGCGCTTAAGTGCCAAATTAAGAATAACACACTCACAAAACATCCTTTTTGACTGGACTTAAGGACTGAAGCAGATTACATAAAAGAAACATTCAGAAATAATATAATAGATGGAGACGGAGTACAGAACTGATAGCAGCCTAAACTTAGAAGTTTTAAAAGAAACGTTTTGTTAATTTTTTGGCATAAGAAAAGGTGAAAATATTCTGTGAGTGTATCAAATTATCTACACTGTTTTCGGGAAAGTTCACTACAGACGTTAAACCTAGTTCCAAATTGTACAGAAACGGTTTCCATATTGTTCGTGAGGCTCCTATACATATAAAATCTCTAGTGTGCGTTAACAGTAAAATTCCAACTAATAAAGCCCTAATAGTGTTTCAATAATTAACGCAAAACTTTCTTTACTTTCGCTTTCAATATTTACTGAGATATGTATAATTAATATTTCCGTAAGAATGATTAAAATGAAATATAAAGTTAACACCGAGAATATTACATTAATCGAGATGGAATAAATAATCTTTGAAAAATAACTGTTAGCAGTAATTTTCAAAGATCAATATTCTTAGAACAAATTTAAGTCAGTGAAAGATATGGAAAAATTATCTGTATCAGTAAATTCCTTCCTGAAATTTATCATTAATTTTGTTTGAGGATCTATCTCACTATCGATAATTGGTGTTTTTGCTATAGTGAAACGCTATATGAAGCTAGATTTTATACTTACAAATTTATTTCTATAAGAATGCTCATAACACCCCAGCAGGAAAGAGGATAACACCACTAAACACTGGTGACTTTACTCACGTTGAAATTCATAGGAACAGGCTGACTGCACGGGAGTTTTACTGTGTACCCATTCATAAAGTGAGTATGACTTAGTTTCCCGTCGAACGTCCTGCACAAAGGCGTACTTTTCTTCCAGCAGTTAGGCCTAGTGTCCTTTGCCACAGCCTAATAAATCTAAGCCAACAGTGCTAGAAACTTATAACTGTAAATTCATGTTCAGAATCAACATTTGAGGAAATAAAATCTATAATTTCATATTTCAAACGTCACGCGTAATATGTTTAATATGTCCTAGTATTATTCCCGTGTCTGTTATTTTCAGTTGTGCAATTTTTTCTATCCAAATACAACTCACAAAAGATAACATTTTTCAATTTTAAACTTTGAAGTGCTTACTGTGTAGTCCTTTAATCTGCTCCGATCTATTACATTCTGATTCTCTTCAAATCAGAAAAACATGCTTACTTTGTAGTCTTTGTTCTTAGCATTTTAAAATTTATTTCTTCAAAGAAAATAATTATTGCTTCAGATCTTCTAATAATAATAATAAGATATTCAATTTTTCAGCGTGGAATTCTAATAAAATGCTCCTTTCTTTAATAAAATGCTTAAATTACCAATACTTTATAATGAGGAAGAGTCATGTGGTCGATAAAAACAAAAACAAATTGTTTATAAATTGTTTTCTAAGTTATTTATGAATTGAAATTTGTTATTCCTGTTTGTTACGTGTAGAAAGAAAATTCGTGATTTATATCACTTTAATTTTACTACTTTGAACTTCTTTCTTTTTCCATAGTTAACGGTTTTCTCTTACAATCATTTCAAAATAAAGTTTCAATCAATTTTAGAATAAATGCATAAGAAGTAAAATAATTTTTTCCACGCATTTGAAATCAATATGTGTTTGAATAGGAAACATTAAAAAATATTTCGAATGTGTGTTTATTGCATGTATTTCCCTCAATTAATAAGAAAATACTAATGAAATAATGAAAAATGCTGCCGAAAAGGGAACTGAATCTAATTCTAGTTTTTCCTTCCTTTTTTAGTTAATCTAAATATTATAAATACCATTCTTTCATTCCAAAATATCTTTTATACATTTTTCCTTTGTATCCAGCTCTTAATTAAAACGAATAGTTTCATTTTAACTCACTTTCAAACATAGCTTGCTAGAAAAGATAATTACACTCATTTAGGCTTTTATTATGATTAATTTATCGTGCATGCTTTATGCTACTACAGATTATGTCATTTATATTAATTTATGACAACATAAACATATCTTTAAGCGTCAACTACCATATTCGTTAATAAAATTAGATATGCACGTAAGATTTATCCTGCTCTGAAAACTGCATCCCTTAATTATTTTTATATAGATTAAGTTGTCAAGACTACTATTCTTATTAGTTGCCTTTGCAAACATAACTGGAGTCCTGAGTAGGAACAGGAAGCTTACTCGAAGCTATGTTCGTGCGTGTGTAGAAAATACAACAAAGATAAGAAGGGTTGAATTTGCCCTTTATTTTCTCACAGTGTACAACCGTTCCCACACTTCGGGATACAGAGACCAGCGCTTATGGTTTAAAACGTAGAAAGTAAGAAATAACTAACTTAACTAAAGTAGAAGTAAACTTAAATGCTTTACAGAGAGTAGTAACACCAAGATTGGCCTTTTAACACTACGTATGTAGTGAGCGGAATGCAAAAACTACAATACGTCTTCAATTATCAGCGAGAACTAAGTTCTGGCCTTAAAGGAAGACATGAAAACCATTCGCGTGGTAAAGCAGCGAGAAGTCGTTCTATCTCCCTTAATTTTGGCTAAAAGCCATGTCTTATATATTTATACAGTTTGCAACCTCATTCGCATAAACAATTCTCTTTCGCGCTTATTCTGGCCGGAAATTGAAAGTTAAAGAGGATGGCAAAGTTTTAAAATAAAATAAACGTTAGTAAATCTTAAAATCCTTACAAAGTTAATTTCGATAATGTAGTCGATAAATGAACTATTTCAATATATTAATTATAACTTACGCATATAAAAATTGCTTGGGCACTAAATTTATTATCGTGGTATTTCTTTGCAGAAAAAGGAAATTGTTACTTGTCTACACATTTCACATTATCCGGAGCGAAATATACAAAGTGAATGGTGTTTCATCTGTCGGTCTTTATTCATTATTTTTTGAGTTTCCTAACGATTTGTGATACAACATGCAGAGTCCGAAAAATAGTACTAGATTTGAGGCGCACTGTCACTGCTATTTCAGGAACACTCATTGTTCACTTACTTTTCTCAAATGTGAGATAAACAGGGTAACAAGAAGCTAGGATGATTTAGGGACCCCTAAAATCCCACCCTAGATTCGACCATACCGGCCGATGCGTTAATTTGACTTTGATATATGATATCAAGGATGTATGGTATCTATCGATATGCTATCTATATGGATAAATGTTGTACATCAGACTTGTCCAATCCAAAAGATTTTGCGAGTCGGTTTCAAAACGCATTTTATTCGAGAGAAGCCGTATTGTATGTATGTATTTATAAATTTTTGTAATAAAAATTTTGAAATAGAATACAGTATTTTTCTAGTTTTTACTATCATTCATAAATTGAAAATAAAACAATTAAGCATTCACAACTCAACATAAATAATTATACATATATAATAATCAATAAAATATATTTGCTATGATCAATACAATATATGTTCTATAACTGAATAATATATTTACTGCGAGTAAGAAATATCAGTGCGATATTTTTTTCTCTTTTCTTTCATTTAGTTTTTTCATGGCGATCTGAATACTTGCATTTAAGCATCGTAATTCATGTTGCAGGTTTTCCTCAGTCGAGAAACCCCACGATTTTATGTTTTGTGAATTTCATTTTTGAAAAAAGGGATTCGTAGACGTAAGATGGTCCGCCGGGGACGCAAAATTTTACAAGGCTAGCCGCATGTGGCCTGTGAGCCTCAGTTCGGCTCTTCCTGCTTTAAATTTAATTCAGAGGCCTTTTACTCTTTGCATTACTCGAGCGTATCGCACAACTTCAGGTATAGTTCTTGATACTTCAGCTAGTACTCTTCCATTATCAGTCAGTGCAGAAACGGAAAGAACCTGTATGAAAGTCCTTCAGCTTAAAGAAGCTTCAAGAATTTAACAACCAAACCTTTCTGTCACAGGAGTACGAAAGGGTAAATAATTCCAATCTTATTTATCCACCGCTTCGTTTCAGCAAAGTACAATTCTCCATGTCTGACAAAATTGAAGTAGTTAATCTCCACCTGCATATACTGATGGATCAAACATTGAATGAAAAGTTGGTTCAGCAGTCTATTTTCAAAAATTATCCCTGCAAATACCATCAAATGGAAACGTCACCTCCATAATAATAATAGTACTCTAAAGGCTGAATTATCGGGCATAAATGCAGCTAATGAAATAGACGTTCTTAAAAGTCTCAAAGAATGTACCATAAAATCTGACTCTCATGCAGCTATTTTAGTGATAATGAATTCCTTACCTATTGATTTCCGACATAAATTCTCTTCTTGGTTAAATTCTAAACTGCAAAATTCAAATTTCATGAATGAAAGGATATAGTGGCTATTTTGGTAATGGTCAAGTAGATGAATTAGCCAAAAAAATAGCTCTTAAGATGGTATCGAAATCATTCTTCATGACTTCACTGAAATTTCAAATGCTAACTAAAACAACTTACTCAAAATACTACGAAAGCTTTGTGGAATAATGCTTCAAGGTGAAGCCGCCCTTTTTAACTTGATTCCCAATGCAAGCTTCGCAACTCTGTACTGAAACTTTCATTAAATTACCATATGATAAAACACTGACCCTTTTCCACATGTTTCTACGCAATAAAAATGGCGAACTCCGATATCTGCATATGTGGGGAACAGGGAACTTCTGATTATTGCACTTTCTAGTGCCTTTTAATTGAGGAAAATCACATAAAATCCCCACAAACTGATTTCCTGGCATTCCAAGGGTTTCTTATTAAAAATCAGAATCAGTATCCGAAGTTTCAAAAAAGTATGCGACAACTCTCTTCCTACGGCCTGCATCTTTGAGAAGTATAAGTTTTCATACTGCTTAAATTTAGTTAAACTTTACATCTTGTGGATACGTTAAAACGGATTCCACTTGTGAAGGTTAAAAATTTAATAACCTTTTATATCTGTAATAACCCCTCGTGGACACCTCTTTAGTATTATTATTATAGTTCATTATAACACTGTGCTCCCAATGCTTATTATATTTATCTGTTACTTATATTTGTCTGTTATTTTTGTTACACCAAAACAAATGTTCAATCTAATTTGTGAATTTCAAATTGCATTGAAAACTATAAGGTAATCCCTTTATGTCCTAAATCATTATTTTAATGAATACTGGATGCGAGGTGTATTGTGAGATTGCACGATGTACCATAACAAGAAAACCCTAGATCCTTTAGATAGCTTCAGTTGCTCACTTCCTCAACCTTTCTTTGTTAACTCTTATAAAGATACAGATCTTTGTAAGAATTAGTGAGTATGAAAAGATACTACCAACTGGGAGTAATGCCAATATAAAATAGTTGGTGTCCCCTATACTTTTACCTGTGCCTATATATATGATATCTAGGATATGTCTAGTAGCGTAATATTATTTAGGACTCAATACATCGCTAGATGGATATATATCTTCTAATAGTGTAATACTAAATTTAAAAGAAATTCGTGATGTTTCGACAGGTTTTCGGTGAACTAACAGATGATTTAATAGTGGTAAATTTTACTGGCAAAAGGTCCGACGCTCAATCCCACTTAACCATAAGGTGCGCATTAATTGGGTTGCAGATTAATTACTGAGACCTGTCTGAAAAAAAATTGTTTACTTATTACTGTACGATGAAAACATTGTCGCAAATTAACATCATAAAACAAACTTTTCGTTTAAAAAAATTGTGGAATTACATATCAATTGTAAATATTGCTTTTTAATGCCATTATAACTTATTTTCTTCATTTAAAATAAAGCCTGCTTATTTTTCGTTAATTACATTAGAAGGTATTTCTTCCGCCTTCTTAGCATACCTTCGAGTAGTGATCAGCACGCTCGGCGCGTATTCGAGAGGTCCGAGGTTCAAGTCCCGGCGAGGGCATTGCTCATTTTTCACATCTCTTGCTTTCAAAAAATACCTGATGTCTCTACAACTTTGGGCTTTCTTTGTTCTGAATTCCATTTAATTTATGTAAATAAATGAATTCATTTTCCAGATAACACTACCAAAGTACTCTTAAACTGTATATAGGTTTTTTTTAGTTGGTTTTAATATGGACTTTTTATCTTTCCTGTTTTTAACTGCCCTGATTACCTGTGATTTTCGTTTAACTATAAACGCAGTGCTCGGAATTACACTGTATAATTGAAGGTTTACTCTATTCAGTAACTATATGGCCACTATTATTCTCAGCATACAACGAAAACCGCAAGATAATAGTTTTGTAAGCCAAGGAGTATAAATTAGATATTATTTATAATAGTAAAAAAAACTCACCATTAATATATGCAAAACTTCAGCCATCTCACTTATTGATTCCAGATAAAGGAATTTCAATCGAAAGCAGGATTCAAAAATCCGTTTTAATATCTTACATGTCATGCATTTTTATATCAGTTAAAAGAAAGTTTTCTTTTCATATGATAATCTTTCTCTTTCATCACAGTCGAGAGCAAAAAAAAAGCCTTCATATTCTCAGTGTGTGTTTTTGCTTAAAATGAAATACTTCCCATCTAAAACCCAGAGACTTGTTTTGTTTACAAATAGATTGAACTTTATATCATCAGAGAAAACCTGGACGAATGAAAAGAGAATTTTATAATAAGTACGGTATTACAAAACTTTTAGTCCGTAAATATTTGAGTTTTCTTCACAAAATCTTGTATATGTCTTTATACACATGCTTCATATCCTTTTACTATTAATATCACATGTACTTTACAGATGAACTTACTTTACGTAATACGTTTTGATTTTTCAATATCGAGGTGCACTAGAAAATACACTTAATTCAGTGACAGAAAAACAGACAGTTCCTTGTTAAAAAACACTTTTGTTTCGTCTACTTTTCACCATTTTATTTTTTTAACAGGTCGCTGCAATTTGATTTCTTGTTGAAAATTATAGCCCTCATTTCGAATGCGAACTTAAAGCAATATCGGTTATTCTCCAACAATTTACACTGTGTTGTGCTGCTTTTTGGAGGGAAAAAATAATAATGTTTTGGATTTAACTTCTGCTCTGCAACTAATATCTATAAACTTAGACTGTTCCAATTTTTTCAATCAAAAATCTAGTGAAATTTAAGTTTCTCTCATCATACAGTGATGTTTCAATGGATTTTTCTTTCATTGCGAAATCGATGGTAAGGAAAGAGATGATTTCCCGGCCAAGAAGGGAGCCATGGTTATACAAAAACTTAACAGGAGCACTAGCCCTCACTATTTTAAAGCTCTTGACAAATTTAACTTCAGATTTTTCATGAAGAGTTTTGCAAACATGTAGTTAAAACATGCTTCAATGATTCTTTGTAAGAATCCAGCTGTGAGCTTTGTTTCTCCTGCACAAGCCATGATTGCCTATTCGCTTACTTCCGTAAGAAAGGACTGGTCAGTTCTCCGCATTCAGATTATGCTTTTCTTGAAATTATACTTTAACCACAGTCTGTTAACATCACCTAATTATTTGCCCAAGTGTTCCCCATTAATTCATTTTAGTTGCATTTTTTAAAACTAATTTAGAACGAGAAGTGTAATGAATTAGTTATTAATTAATTGGTACTTTTAAAATAAATATATGACCACAAAATGGCGAAAGGTGTCAAATGAAAACTTTAAGAATACATTGCATACGTATAATTATACCCATCTGATGGTCAGCTTTTGTATCCTCAAGGAACATTCTGTATTACGTCTCTAGGACACGGAGTGCCAATTTGTTTGGATTTTGTTTAGAAATTTTCAAATATCAGTTATTTAACGATTCCTTGCGTGTTCATGTCAAATTATCTTTCTAAATAGTTTTACATGCAACAAAATTCTTCAAATCTTCATGTTAAATTATCTTTCGAACAGTTTTGCATACAAAGTCAAAAGGTAAGGTTACCCAGATAAATTTTAAAAAACCATTATATTCTTCAAAAAAAAGTATTTATGTCTTTAAATCGCAAGGCTGAAATGCAAGTTAATAGAAACATTGTGATCCTTCATGCGAAGAATAGTTCCACTAAGTAAGTTTCCAGTGATATTGTCCTGGATTTAAATTCTGAAAAGAGTTTAAAGATGCTTAAAGGTGTAAAATCTTATGCAAAATTGAAAATTCATTATCAGTGGTAAAAGATTTGATTAGCCTAACCATAAGCTACCAGTTCGTCATAACTGTATAGAGACCGTTAGATGTTTCGAAGCAGTAATTACCAAAAGTCCACTATGTTGTCTTCTAGATTCGAACAATGATCTTCCAAATGCCGGCTCGGCATGCTATTCATTTACGTTCATCTTTTATTTCGTGATGATCTTACAAATTATTAATACTCAACTCATTTTATAGGAAGTACTCAGTCAGATATCAGACAAGACAGATACCGACAAGTACTTATTACTTCGTCCGATCACAGTCATTTTCTAATTGCAAAATTTCGCTACCATACTTGCGTATTTCAAATGTTTGCCAGAAAATACTATAATAATTAAACATCGGTCATAAAATACATCATTACGAAAGAATTATTATTTTGTTTGAAACCAAAATAATACACAAAGAGTGAGCATTAAGTATCACAGTCATGTCCTTACAGAGAACGACGTCTAAATCAGCTGAAAATCCGGTTCGTTTGAGTGCAGTTAAAAAATAGGGAAAAGGAATAACTCGTTTTATAACAAACAGAAAAACACTACTAATAATTTACCTATATTTTAAAGCAGTCCACCTGCAGAATAATTTCATTGATTTACATAAATTAAATTAGCACTCAACACAATAAGAAGAAATTATAAACAGCGGAAGAATGAGCAGCATTAGAAACAAAACAACACATTTATAAATAGCATTTACTAGAGAACTTGAAAAGCGTGATACAGTTAAAATTCCCATAAAAATATCGTTTAGAAAAAGAATTTGTTGTTGTTGTACAATGCTTATGTATTTTGTGTGATTCCGTATATATACATGTTCAACTTACGTACTGCTGCAGAAGAAAACAACTTCTAAATGTTTCACATAATGTGCTGTCACTGCTACTATTCAGAGAAATTATTTTCCGTAGTAGTTTCGTTTTACGCTGATGATTTCTGATTATAATTTTTCCATCGTTCTGCAATAAAAAAATTAAACAGTTTTTAGACAAAGCTTGGATAATCCGTAGTTTAGTTATCTAAACACATCTAGTGGAGAGTTGACTCTAATTTAAATATTTTCCTTGCAAGTATGTTTAGATGATCTCATTATTAAACAACTGAAGCAACGTCACACAAAAAGGAAGTATACTATTATCCAAAGCAATCGATTTCTGAATTGCTTATTATTATTGAGCAACTAGAAAACAGATTCAAAATACTGTCACATAATTTTATCTACTCAGATTACTCTGATATATAATTTCATCTTACGCATCTGTCCTCTATACGTAACTGTAATTTGTTCCGAAGATTATTTCCCTTAGTAAATCATGTCTAGTAGATGTACAGGCTTTATGACAAATATCACTTCTCCTAGCTTCATATTAATTTAATAATATAAAGCTGGGTGGTAGAACATTCTCTACTATATCATTGTAAGGACTCCAATATTCAAGATTATAACTCAAGTTTGTCAAATAACTCAACAAAATATTTCATTATTTAAACTTAAAAATGAAGCAAAAATATTGCTGGGATTTTAGTGAATGTGAATAATAACAGAGGAGGATTTCAAGTCTGACCCCCACCCCCAAAAGAAGGAAAACTGACTCTGGAATTTTATTATTTTGTAACATTAAAGTGTTTCAGATTTTTACTAAAAGCTATCACATGATCAAAAATATACCTTATATTATACTTTTCTTAAACTGGAACCATGGATCTACGGCAAACTGATTAGTCGGGGAGTCTTTCTAAAACAATTGGTATGGCTTGTATTGAAATATAAAACTCTCATTCATTAATACTGATAGGCTTATTGAAAGAATTTTTTCTGCGGTGTTAGTATGCTGCTGAAAGCCTATGAGGTATAGATTCAATTAATGCAGATAGTGCCTTGAGGGATGGAAGCTTATATTATCTGGACCATTCTCTGAAGTTCATTCTCAGATAAAGGCTGCAGCAGAGCAGACGAACAATGACCAGTCACATCCCAGAGATACTCGATAGCGAAAGACCAGAGGACGTCGCAGACCAAGATAGCAATAGGGCTTGCTGCAAAGCTTGTCTTCTAACGAATGCTGTGTGCAGTGTAACACTGTCCTATTGAAAAATACTATTTTGCAACCGGCGAGAGCAAGGTAGCACATCATAAATGTATTTGCTGAATGTAGCATGTTTATAAAAACTGCAATGTCATGAAAGAATCAGCAAAACAGGATGAAATATGCAAGGAATGTAAAGCGGAATCTGTCATATGTAGACGATTAGCAATTAGGAATAAATGCACTCGCCTGGGTTCATGAAGTCCTCTGAAAAGCTGTGTGAAACCTATAAACAGGGAACTGTTCAGAGGCTAGGTCATCGTGCAGAGTATCTATATCATTGATCATCGTGTAATGAGCTGGAAGCTGCAGTGTAACAGTCACTATATCTTCTGGACGTCAAAGGGTATTTTATAAACAATCTAAAGATTTAAAAAAAAACTAACTATCAGCGTGTATGAAAAAGGATTTTCTTACCACAACTTTGTTGTTTGTATGGGATATAATGCCATGTGGAAATAGTGATTGAAAAAAGTAAGTGAGACACAGTTCTGACCCCGAGGACCATGGAATGTGATGATAGAAATCCCATTCAGATGGCAATAAGAAAATTTGCAATTTCTTCTCAAGTATTCGCATAGCATGAGTATACTGTAAGGTGCAGCACTGTCTATTTCCTTAATTCAGTATCATCTACTGATCTGCGGGCGCTATAAAGCGGATTCTGTTTTTGGTCTATTTTCGGGACAGTGAATAAGACGACGTCTGAAGCTAAAATGAACGAAATAATGCAGACAACAGTAAACAGATTAACAAGAAATCATACATTTTAATAAGTTCTGCTTTAACCTGGGCTACAGTGATTGCCATATGCGCATTAGACAACGCTACGCGTAACCTTCCAACATTCATTCTAGGGGGCTATTCTGGACGTGCAATAAGCGTGAAACTGTCTGGATACCATTATTTATCACAGGCAGTCATAGCTGTTATGAACTACTGGTACATCAGCAACCGCTTTATTAAGAAAGATTAGATACTTTCTTGGGGACATTCTTGTTGCGATATTTCAATAAAGAGACACGTTACATATTATCTGAAATGTCCAGATCTTCAAAGCAGAACAGTTAACATTTCTTTCCGGGCTTGTTCTTTCTCCAGATATATTGCTGGATGAATATCTATAGATATGATCGCTCAATAACTGGCCCATCATTCCTCTCCAGCAATTGATGCCAATAAACTGTGCACTCGTATAAAAGCAACTTGGCAAATAATAACCCAGAAATACATCAAAATCCTCTTTGATTGGATACCACAGCAGCTACTATTTCCTCTCATGACAACTGCACAAAATAGTAATTTATGCCAGTATTTGTAGTCGTCATTTATCTACACTTTTAAAAGCTTATTTATGTTACCAATAATTTTATATTTATTTGAAAATAAGATGTTCTTTTCTTGGTATGTATTATTTCTAAATTTGGTAGGTATTTAGATAATTGAAATTCCAGAATGAGAGACAGAAGCCTAATTATGATACTGTATAACATAATTCCACTCTTTGAGTACTAAATAAAACGCACAGGCAATTAATATATCTATGAACTTCGAAACTGTCTCTAATTATAGAAGCCGCGCTTAGCTGAGCGATTTCAGTTTAAGTCTGCGTTCACTATACTGGTTACTGGTGTGTCTGAAAACAAATAGGTAATAATTTATCACTAACGTTTACTGATTTTTCAATCCATAGCATACTTAAATAAGTTGCATAGTTTCTTTTCACTTTGATCAGAATCAAATGAATTCTAATCAGAAACATCCTGTCTTAAAATTTAACGTAGAAGAGACTTATGTTCGAGAACTTTTTATTTTTCGCGTAAATAAAGTTACAAGTACCATACATTCCTTTTTCTAATCTGAAAATTCCTTCATGGAGTTGCTGCTTTCAAAACCATATATGTAATTCCTGTTTTGCAAATATTTAAATGGACTAATTAGTTTAGGGATAAATATTATTGAAGAAATTAGCGTTATACGCAGAAGTATAATTTAATATCTATAATATATTCATAGGAAGTTTTCAGGCGTTACATTTAATTGTGTATTCCGAATTTACAAATGAAAGGAACGTTTGCTTGGTAATTTAAAAATTTTTCCTCATAAGTGTCTCGTCTTTTAAGTAAACATAAATATTTGAGAGATAAGCCAAAATAATTAGTTAAATTCTTCGAGATGGTAAAAATTTTTCTTATCAAAGGAAAAGCTATTTTATGAATATAATGCCTTATTCCCTGTTAATGTAGACATTTTATGTATATATTAAGACGTTCGGGACATGAATGTGCTGGAAAGCGCTGGTGAAATGAAGCGAAATTTTAATATGTCTAGACATAATATTTTTGTGTATTAGCAGTTCGTATTTGATACTCCTAATAAGCAAAGCGTGATAAAGAAAGTAATGAGAGCTTGGCCTTCACTACTGTTCAAAATACTCTTAAAACAGTTAAAGAGAAAAGTCTGAAATGTAGTTCTGATAGCTCTGAAGATGTCCCCAATTTAACCTAATAAATAAATAAATTTCACTGATTTATTTTTAGCATAAGACCGCCGAGAGGAAGCGCATTCAAAAATCCATACTAAATAGGTGTAATGTCTGATATCTAAAGTCATACATAAATTGTAAACTTTTATTAAAACCCTCTAACCGGCAAAACCGTATATATACGGCCTAGAATATTTTTTGTGATATCTCTAAGAACGTATATATACGTGCATATTAAAATATGTTAAAGAAACTAAGGCAATACATTAAAAGTGCATAAATCTAGATATAAAACACCAGAATAATTTTTACATTAAAATCAAGAAAATAATTTGTTCTCGTAGTAGTTTTGGAAAATTTGTGCTTTCTTAGCGAAACCCTGGCCTGTCAGAGGGTTAATTTCACCAAAAATTCAGACTAACTATTCCTTCACTTCCTCATTTCATAATGATTACAGAACCTTTAGTTCTTCCGTAGATACGGAGAGAAAAGAAGACTATCTTGTGCTAGTTATTCAACACTTTGAAATAAAAAATCCCAAATGCTTCCAAAAGTGGCCAGCTCTGAAGGATTTCCAAAAGCGATTCATCTTCTCCAAGTTTTCAATAATCACACATATAGAGCTACTACATCGAAATATAAAACTAGCAGTTTCAAAAACAGGCACGAAGCAGTTATATAAAAGCTTGACACAACGCAAAATTCGCAGTAATACAGAGTACAAAACCTTCATACTCACAATAATTCAAAAAGAAACTATCAGAATATAAAGAATTGCAATATAAGAACTCTAACATCTAACATCAGAATTTGCTTGAATATTTCATCATATAAATTAACGCCACGTGCAGATTCGTGTGCTTATTTAATAAAGAAAAGTCTTAGTTATTAAAAATACAGATGCACACTTATATCACTGGATCTCCTGCATACGATACTTGAAGGAAATATTTCCCTCCAGTAATAATATTTTCGATTTTTCTAAAATACGAAGCTCATAGAAGGAAAAAAATAAATACCCTGCAGAGATTTCATTCAATGAATTTAATAAATATTAATACTAATTTATCACAATTAAAAATTAAATGCTGCTAATATTAGTATTTTGGTTATGACGGCAAAACCGAAATTTTATTAATATAAATTCGTAAATTTGTATTACATTGAGTACTGTAAAATCAGTCTTTCTCTTCTCCTTATGATCATGCATGTCAATATAACTACAGTTTCTCTAACACTTCTGATTTCCAAACTCAACTTTCATGTTTTCTTTCAAACAGCTTCTGAATTTTTTAAATTTCCTTACGTGATATGTCTCTTATGTTACGAGATGCTTTTCTTTAAATTTAGATTTTTTTCCGCGTGAAGAGGATGTTTAAAATTTTGAAATCTGAGACCACTGAATTTCTTGGTAAAAGAGCAGCAGGTGACTTCAACAAAACAAAGCGTAAGATTTTTTGGCATTTAAACATTTCAGAGCAGAGCAACTAAAATCAGCTGTGATTAATAATATCCCACAGCCATCACAAATATGAAAGAAATGTAGCTGCCACAGACAAGGGAATTGCAGAGTACCGGCAAGACATTTCATTTTTCAAGACAAGTTGCTTACTTAACTCTAAGATGCTGCAAGCAATGAACTTTATCTTTTTCTGTTCTTGAGCGTTTTCATGTACATGCTTTTAGAACATTATCTTAACATAAAGTTTACCTTGTATTACAATGTATGATCATTGTGTCATCATTTTGTTGGGTATTAACAAAATATTATACCTTACTAAGGAGTTAAATTCAAATTAAAATACAAGGATCAAAATAGCTTCAATAATCTCATTTAGTGGCATCCATTGTTTAATTTTTTTCTAAATTTTATTTGCTGCGATGTTTAAAACAGTATAATCTTACTTTTTTATTGAGGTATACATTCAAGGTATTACAAGAAAAATCTTTCAAATTGACTGAATTTCCTAAACATTTATATTTCTTAATGTTATATGCAATGTATGATCATGTTCATGTGTGTGAAGAAAATACTATTAAACTAAAATTAATTGAGGTTCTTCCCAATAATCCTATATTTTCACATATCTCAACAAATTATTACATGAAGTGTTTAAATTTTTCTGAAATTATTATGCTTATTAAAATGATATAATTTTGTTTGATGTATGAAAAATTTCAAATCGGCTGAATTTACTTTAAATATGGACTAAGAGTAGTGTTTTAAATATTGTAGGCAACTGCACTTACGGGAAATGAAAATTTTGCTAAAGAAGAAACTATATTTCAAAAACATTAAATAGTTCCAGCTCAGGTCAGCGAGTTAGTGACTCAGATTTAGTACGATTGATCATGCCCACACTCTGACCAGTTGTATTGCAACCATGAACCGCTAACCTTGTAAATCGGAATGCATTCTAAGCCCCACGCATGGTAAAAACACTTATGAACAAGAATACGAAATGAGAAGAACGCCGCGTACGCAATGCCACAGAATGTCAAATTAGTAATTCATGGACTGAGACAGAGGCCTCATCGTCGAGCTAAAATCCGCAGACTGTTCGGCCAGGCAAATAGCCTGCGATTTGAATCGTTCTGACCATACCATCCTCTGCTGTTGGAAACATTAAACATTTAATATACCCACGCACATGAAACCGGCTTAGGATGAATCAGAAAGACCACTAGTCAAGGAGATCAAAAGATCATGCACCAAATGCTTATCCATCCAAAGGTGACTTGGTTTGCTACACAAACAGCGCTTCTTGTGGACAGACGTCTCGTCAGTGCGAATCCCAACAACTCATAAGTGTGCTGTCTTTAAAACTTGAACATAGGAACTGCATTGAAGAACGCCCCTAGGTATAGTTTATAGCGCTTAATTCTACCTTGCTTTGTGAGCAGACGACTGTCGTGTACGAATGCGGTGGTATCTACTTCCTACCTCGTTTCAGTCCCATATTTCCTCAGTGACAGAAGTATGATCCAGGGAACCATAGCACACGTTAGGTGATCCTCTCTAATAATGATACAACAATACTTTTTATACCTGTGAGGACAAGCCTCATAATTAAACTTCGAATTATTTAGTCGCGCCTCTAGTACGAAAGACCTTGTCAGACCAAATTTCAAACATTTTAACTGTGAGAAGGGGTCATTCTTCTCGCTTCCATTTGCTGTTGATACATCAAGACTTTCTTCAAGCTTCTTGTTTTTACCCCATAGAAAGATGTTGGTAAAGCCTGTAAAAGAAGGAAATAAATGATGATAATATTTTTTCAGATAGCATTTCAATCTATGATAAGAAATGTTTTTCTCCGTGAGATATGAAATATTATGCAGCTAGCATGTGTTCTCCATTTTTTTCTGCTAAGAGGCTTGTGATCAAGTCCTTTCCCTGGCTAAAGAATTTTCCTTGTATAACTAAAATAACCGGCGAGCATTCAACAAAGACAACTTACTTGTATATTTTTATTCTTGAAGTGCTGGTAATAAGAATGATTTTTCGGATGGGCTAAGATGCTTTATTTTGAATATGTGTTGCAGAACTTTCAAGGATTGTTCAAAATGCTTGTGAAAATTGTGATTTATTCACACTCTTTTCACGGGCTAGTAATTAAATAACTATGAGGAATATTATTAAATATATTATATGTTAAATATCTATCCGTACTAAATAGCTTCAAATAAATAAGAGTTCACATGTGAAATACAGTCATTTCATACATGGATTGAGCAAACAAAAAGTTTTTTCTTGTCATTTTTAATCATATTATTCTTGTACCAACTAAAATTAAGCTTAAATAATTCTAACAATAGCTGATCCTTACAATTAAGTCAAAATCCGTTATTTACTTTAATAGAAGGTTGAACTTTGACCACTGACGCCTCAATCAGCTGCTTAAACGTTGGTCTGAATCCTTGCCGATCTCATCCCCGTACCGAGAAGGCAGGCGTCTCACCAAACTTCGCAGGATAAGGAATATATTCGAACTCGAAAAATGACTAATTTGCCGTGCTACTCGCCCGGAAGGATCACAATTAGAAACTTAGTTAGTGTAAAGTCTATCTCCATAACCAAGCCTATTCAGAGTACGAATCACAACTAACAAAATAAAAGACCCCACGGAGGTTGATAATGGTTGACACATAGAGCATTGACGGCCAACCCATAACATGCGGATGATAACTTATGGCCCCAGATGCTCCCATTCCTGGCGAGAGCTCCATGTGCAATACTCTAACTGGATATACAGAATGCATATAGCTGTGGCTGCTTTGGTCTTCCAGTGTTTTGTCCATTCGCTTCCTTGGTCTGTCCTTGACATTTTTTCTAGGAGACCAGCTGAAATACCAACTGTCCTTCAATTCCGGTATCTAAGATCCGGAATGCAACGTTCAAAGCAAGTGCAACCATCTGAGCATGCGTTGAACAAAATATCTATTCCATTCTATGTTGAACTGGTAGATCGCAGCGTGAGATGATACACGTAGTATTTAAAACTAAAGTACAGCCTACCCCACATCCCTCTTTTATTGTTTGCTATTCTGTTTCTTTTAAGTTATTTCATTCCTTTCTATTATTACGATAACTAAAATTTCAGATCATGCCTATGCATCATCTACTAAAATTCCATTTCACATGAATGCAGAAATGCGCTTAAAGATTTCACAACATGAAACAAATCGATTTAGGAATTTTACAGAATAATGCTTTCATGTACATGTCTCTGTGTTGCCATACGATAAAATAAAAACAATAGGATAAAATACCATTAGAAAATGCATTTATGGGAAAGTAACAAGATGTGTAGATTCGTATTTTGCCGTTGTGCTAACAACGGTCTTCAGAGTGTCCTTGGAAGGTTATTCTAGTATTATATTTATAAGCATTTATATCACACTGAAACAAAAATAATTAACATCCTCTTTCAAAAAAGAAAAAGCTCTTGAGGTTATAAATGTAGAAGAATGAATGCTTAATTATATGAACTTAAATTTGATTCTAATCCTCAATCTGTCATGTATATTAAGTTATTTTAAATCTACAGATAAATGTTAGTTTTAAAATGTTACTTTAGTTCTGGTTGCAAATAATGAAACAACTTAGTAATTACATTTACTTTGCATCCCAGAGTATAGGTGTATGCTAAGAGGAAAGGAATCCGGACTGGTGTTTTCAATTATTCTTGTCATCTTTTCATGTCTTCAAAAATAAAGCTATTCGGTACTAAGCATTTCATTCAAAATTGCTCTTTGAAAAATCTGAAGATGGTAAAAGTTGTTCCAAATTTTGATATTTGGCTGCATAGCATGAATTAATGTAATGGACTAGATGAAATAAATACATTATTAAAACCACTAAATTTTTTAATTAATTATCAGCTCTCTATAAAGAATTTCAACTATTACTTACCAATAAAGTCTCTAAAACTATTTTTCCGAGAAAAAATTGTTAAAGGAAGTAGAAAATAAAGTGAAAACAAAACTTCGAAGTTTTAAAACATCATCGTATAAAATATAGTAGTAGGAAAATTGTATCTTAAAAGCGTCGCATGTTAATGGCATTGTGAACATACCTTTTGAGATTTTAAGCGTCTCTAATGTATGTTCATTGATGCAATAGTCAATAACTTCTGAGCCCTAGAAGAAATGTGAAGCACTATTATTCGAATTCCAGAGGATGTTTACATATTTCTAGAATGACTTCGATAAAGAATTTTAAAATAGCAAATATTTTGGAATAAGCATTTCTGGCAGCAGCTTATTATTTGAAATAAAAAATACTGTCTGCTATCTTTTAATTTATTTTTCTTTCAAAATGCAGCATGCAAATAAGCTGTAGAATGAAGGACATATTTTTGCTCTTTATGAAGAGAACATGTCCTATTCCATAATTCAAAAGTATTGTGAAATTCAGGGCATTAAAATTTCTAACAGCGAAATAGGCAACATTGCTAATCAAAAAGAGAAAATTTCAGTCGTTAGTTCTACGTGGAAAGAAATCTTCAAAAGAATACGGTACATACTATTTCTATTGTTTCTAAAGTTAAACTAAAAAGTAAAAACTTTCTAAAGTTTCTAAAGTTCATTGTTAACGAAAGAAAATCCGCTGAAGCAGAAATCAACTGCTTAGTCTCTAAATACATATGTTTAAATGAATCTGTATATTATAAATAAATAATAAATCAAAATTTGCAACTTAAAAAAGCTAAAATATATAATGTTCACTAGATTTTGCCGAGGCATATGGCTCAACGCATTGCAATTTGCAGAACACTGTATGAAAACTATTAAGCTAGAGGTAAATGGAAATACATTGTGACACCTGATGAAACATGAGTTTAAATGACTGCAACAAAAAACGGTCTCCGTATTGTTGAAAAAGATGAGCAAAAAATGCACGAAACTGGTTCCATCAATCTAACGAAAGTTTCAGCAAGGGGTTTAATGATTGTCCCAAGATTTTCTTACAATGGGACACTGAAGATAGAAGAGTGAGGGAAAATTATTTTTAACATTTATGTTTTACGCCCGCTTTACAAAAGAAGAAATTATATTACTTTATCACAATGATTTTCAAAGATTTTAAAGAGGGAAACTTTATCCAAATAAATTAATAATTCATACTTTGAAAAGTATCACTGCATTCCTTGAAACAATAAAGACTGCTACAAGTATTGCAATAAATACCTTTTCAACGTATCCCTGCGAAGTCCCCTGATATTTCAGTTATGGACTCCTGTGCTTTTGGTCTTTTGAAAAGCCTCTGCCTTTGATCTCTCTTTCCAAGCGCAATCCCACCATGACTGCTGGACTCTGAAAAGTAGTAGAAAAAGGAATGGAAATCAATACACCTGAAAATTTCAAGAAAAGCTCTTCTATCACAGAAATAATGATGTAGACTTGTAGAGACATTAAGTTACTTTAATGCAGTAGACATGATAAATGAGTGATACCCTCGCCGGGAATCGAACCTCAGAACTTTCGAATACACCCTGAGTGTGCTGGTCGTTACACCACGAAGGCATGCTAAGAAGGCAGAAGAAATACCTTATATACACTCCCTTTTTAAAGGGCTATTAGGGGTTAGAGGACCTAGTCGCCAAAGCCTAGTGGTGGAGAATCATCATCCACCACATTTTTCAGTTCGGGCGCCACTGTAGAAGGCCCTTGCCGGGACTCGGACCTCTCGAATAAGCGCGGAGTGGGCTGACCATTACACTACGAAGGCATGCTAAGAAGGCAAGAGATGTACCTTATAAACTTTTAGCTTAGAAAAAAAAGCTATCAACTATCTTGAAAAGTGTTCTTTACATTTTACATTAATTAAAAGGCCACAAATTAATTACATTAATTAAAAGGCTCGAAATTGTTCTAGAAATGTATAAACACCCTTTGTGTTTTATATTTTTGAATGAATTAACAATTCAACTAAAGAAATCAAAAAGTAGACTTAAGCAAGAAAATTCGAAAATTACCAAAACAATGTTACATAATTATACATTAGATATTACTTGGGTACTATTACATATTTATTTTGTAAAAACGTATTAGTATTTTTATGGGAAAGAAAAATATAAACGATTAGCAAAAGTAATATGAATAATATAATGTTCTTTGATTAATTGTAAAATTAGAGTTTTACTTCGATTCAGTTTACTCCCTGCGTAATTTTGTTTATATTTATCTACGTAATTTTGTTTTTGATTCGTTGCTATGGCAAAACATGTCAGTATGGCTGCCTTGGAAGCACAATAAGGAAAGTAGATTACTAGTTAAATGTGCATTTGAAAGACTGAAATGTAAAATTATTTCTAGAAATTTAAATGTAATTTTTTCCAGAAATAATTTAACTTTTATATTCAGGTACTTTTATGTAAAGACTTATCTAAACATTATTTATTTTTTCTTTAAATACTTTATTGAAAAATATTTGAGTTATATCCAGAACTTTTATCATCTGCATAATTACTCTAGTCAGATCCCTTATATATATATACCTATATGAAAAGATGCAGCAATCTAAGACCGTAAAACACAAGTGGTTCAAATTCCCCAACTGAAAGGTTGCCCGCTTGTGGTGTAAAATAAATACCAGCTCACTTTTTCTGATCTTTTCACGAAAAAAATTCAAATACTATTTTATAAAATACATAAGGACATACGGTGTTTTAAAGTACTGGAAATGAGCCCCTTTACTCTGCCGTAGGTAACGAGTGTCAAGTATAATAACTAGCAGTGGGATGTCCGGAATCATTTATATATAGTCAAGGTTTTTGAAGGTTAGGTTTTTTTATGCTGGAGACGTGAAAAATGTGCATTGTGCTCTCCGGGACTCGAACCCTGGACCGAATACACGTCGAGTATACTTCCAATTATACTACGAAGGCATGCGGAAACGCGGCAGAAAATACTTTATATACCTCCTATTTTAAAGGGCGACTGGGGATTAGGGGACCCAATGGCTAAATACTGGTGGTTATGTATTCACCTTTTAGTTCGACGTCCCTTGTAAAGTAATTAGGGTCTTTTGGAAGCTGGAGAAGTGAAAATTGGGCAGTGCCCTCGACGAGACTCGAACATTGGACCTCTCTGAAACGAGTCGAGTATACTTCCAATTTTACCCCGAATGCATGCGGAAAGGAAGAAAATACCTTGTAAAACTACATATACATAATATATTATTATACATATATTATACACATATGTATTAAGTAAAATCTGGCAAAGTTTAACAATAAAATGATACTAATTCCTATGAAAGAAGAGTATTAGTTGAGTACTCAGCCTTTTCTTGCGGTAATGGCTGATGATTTTGAATTGAAATTATGTACTTTGAAGATGTTTAATATTGTTGTAAAAATTGTGAGCTTCTTTAGAAACGATTTCTTTTTTATAATTTTGATCTTTAAATCGGTATATATTGTGATCTTCCTTATAAATCAAGGAACACTGGCTATTTCTTAAAATTTTCGTAAATGCTGTTATACGTAATTCTAGTTTCTATTCATTTTCCGGTTTTGAATACTTAAGTTTCCTCCTTCATTTTTCAGTTAAAATTATTAATTAGTTCAAAGCATCTGAAATAATATAAATGAAGATATTCTTTATTTTTACTCCCCCCCCCTCCGTTCTCAGAATTGATGACAAATTGCAGCAGCAAAAATACGTTAAGTATTAAAAATCTGAAAGTGTCTGATTGCGATATGCGAGTGTCTGCTTATAATATTTTACAGTGCTTTGTTTTCTACCACGATATTGTGAAGTGCGATCTTTTAAAATTAGGAAATTTGTACCCGCTTTGTTTTTTATCCTGATGTTCATTACTACAATGTTGTATCCTTGCTTCCTTTTCTACCATGATATTTTGCACGGCAGCGTTTTCCGTTCAAGTAGTTCTGCACCCCATCGTTTCTGCCAGCGATGTTTACACAGTAAATCATTTAAATACTCTAGGAAGCTTTTCTACAATGGAATATATCTGTGTATAAATAAATGAAGATGCGCAACTCTTTTCAACAACAAAATATTTTTTATTAAATTGGACTGTAGATATTAGCTTCACTCAGGGGCATTCATAAGAGCTTCAGTTTTATACTTATTAGAAAGACAAAAAGGAATTTTTTTGCAAGAAACGTTCAAGATCTCACAGTCAAAATTGTTTGCGACTCAGGTAGACGTCGCCAAAGCGTTTTATAGAACGTGAGGCAAAAGTTGTTACACATTTTCTTAAAATTAATATGCACTTCCCATAATGAAAAAGCAAAGTTTCATTATATTTCCATTCATTTCAAAAATCATCGAATTAAATAATTTTCTCCTCCCATACCACGTGTCTTCGCTGTGTAATAGGAAGCACTAGCAATCGGGAGATTTGGAGTTCGAAAGTACGAAGGACGCAGCTGATTTTCGAAGTTTGCGGTCTCAAAAAAAATATAATATAATGTAGAAGTGGCGCTCAGACTGCAACGTGGTAGACCATAATTGGTCACCACCTGGATTTGTAAGTGGGTCCCCTTTTTCCCAGCATCCCTTCTAAATGGGAGAGAATGAAAGCAAATTTCTCGGTTCTTTTCCGCGTGCCTTCGTGCTGTAATTGTAATTGTAAGTACGTCTCTCCAGCAGTCCGGAGTTCGAATCTCGGCGAGGAAATGGCTGATTTTTCATGTTTCCTTTATCGAAAAATTCAGATGTGTACACCACATGACTTCCTACTTCCTTGTACGGAATATTATATTATACGCATATTTTCTTGCATTTCATTTAAACTTATTGGATTGAATTAAATCTACTTCGTCGATAGCGCATAAACCGCAGTAGAGTAAATGCACTCCTTAAAATTCACTGTATTCGTTTACCATAACGACATTCTGGTGCTATGTCCGCTTTACAGCGTTACATCTCATTCATTTTATAACTCAGAATGGACAAAAATTATATCATCTGAAGAAACATCTAATCCTTGCCACATGTTCTACTGAAATGTTATAAAAATCTAAAACGATGCATAAAAGAAGTTAAACAAACGAAAAAAAGAAACAGCTTTTCACAGACGATTCATTATTACTCATTCAACTAATTCAGATCTCACTTTGCGACAAGGCAAAAATACATAAAAACTCAAAATATCTATATTAAAAATTACGACATAAATCTTAAACACTTATTTCCCCGAATAAATTCCCGAATGGATTAAGCATGATTTAATTCGCAATAATAAAAAAAGGTGTTATCTTTGTTGTTGCAAAGCTTAGATTCTCTAGATTGGCAACAAATCCACTATTCTCCTAAGTTTGAAATGTAAACAAATATCGCCGCTATGGCCAAAATAATTAGACTTAGCTGCACTTAAACAACTTTTAAAATTGTTGATAATTCCCCAATTATTGCATGCAGGTTAACTAAAGGCATAAAAACCTTAACCGGAAGATAAGAATAACATAATTCAATCATTTTAAAAGCAAAAAAATGCACAATTTGCAAACATATAAGAATATAGAAACTGAGCTCACTGAGCCGAGTAACAGAGTGCATATATTTCTACACTTTTGGTGCGGTCGATTGCAACCAAAATAGGAAGTGCACATCTACATGTTATAGCAGTTCTATATACACACGTTCAACGTTTTGAGGCTACTCGTTTTTGAGTTATACGAGATACATACATACATATGTACGTACGCATAGAAGCCACGAAAAAAAAAATCTCTTTAGAATACATTTTAAATGAGTTTTACAATTTTTTTGAGGAAAAAGAGTCTTTTAGTCTGTCCTTACGTTCAGATGTCAGGCAAAGACATCGTTAAATTGCATTCGATAAAGATCAAAATGGATATTTTCGTTGAAATATGATAGCCGAAATTTTTCGCGATTACAATACTTCCTTTTTACTTTGTGCAAGGAAGTAAAAAGGCTAATTTACCGCACAAGAGGTGCCTGAACTAAATTATCGTGTATGATAATTCGTCTCAATCTAAATTTGGCAACCGAGTACTCTATTTTCCACTCGCCCTGTATGTGGGGAAGAATGTAAAGAATTTTCTCTTTCCACAGAGTGCTTTGCAATGTAACTTGAAAGTTCCTTCTGATAGCAATCCTGGGTACCTAAAGTTTGAAACCCAGCGAGGGCGCTGCTGGTTTTTCATGTTTCATGTTCCTTAAAAAAAACTTGATATACTTTACAAATGAGCTTGATATTAAAATGTTTAATCAAAATCAGATATATATTAATTAAAGACACAGTAAGTAATATTGTTTCACTAATGTTCCTAGGAGAGTAATTATTTTGCTCGTGGCAGCGAGACAGAGATGATTATTTTTATTAAAGTTGCTTAGGTTATTTCAAATGAAAATAACAAATTATTAATAATGTAATTTTTCTTTAAAATTTAAATGCGCTTGTACTTACTTTTCCCTTTTGCTCTAAATAATGCCTCGATACTGTATGCAAAAAACTTTTGGATTTATACTTGACATTCCTTTGTATGAATCGCACTTATAAGGTCTGAAAACATTTTAGTTAAGAGTAAACAATACCTATATTTTTCTTCCTAAATTTCTAAATACCCAAGAACCGCTACTTTCAAATAGTACCCTTCCATTTAAAAATCAGAATCTTAGTATAAAAAGTGACGCCTATATTACAATATATAGTGCAACTAATTTTATGTGGAGATCAATTTCTGTAAATCTTGCCGGATAAATTTTTAAATTTAAATTATTTCGAACTGAAAAGAGGAGAAATATAATATTGTACAAAATGTGAGTTCATTTTTATAAAAGTTTAACAAACGTCGTAATTTACTTTAAATATACCAGAGTTTATGATTATCAGAAAAACTTAATTTTTTAAATGCCAGACAAATTTTATATGAAATTTGCAACTTGGAAATTGGTAAGATACACTAATGTTACGAATTATTATTTTGAATAAATTCATTGTCCCAATGTTTTTCGTTTTGTTTATAATCTTAAAATTTACTACCAGCTACGATAAAGAGAATTTAGAGTATTATTCAAAATTAAATATCTTCAAAAGCACTTTACGTGAGACGAATAGCTCACAAACAAAAATATCAGAAAATAAAAGTGTTTTATACTGAATTAAAAAAAAAAAAGAGTTAGAATATCTAAAAGCATCACAATGCCATCAATGCTCGAGAACAGTATTTTAACATCAACGGACTCCGTATGTCATGAAGAAAACTTTATGCGTAACTGATAAATAGGATTGAAAGATGAATGCTATGAAAAATACAATCTCTATGATTTTCGTAATAACAAAAGCATAAGAGGGTATTTCATAGAAAGGAGTTTTCTATGGATTTCGAACACTAGTATTCATCAAAAAGAGAGATTTCAGATGTTTTCGAAGCTGCACTACTTTACCAAATATATACTTTGACAAGTAAATAAAAAGGATTTTCGCAGTCACTATTGAGAAGATTCCGAATCTAAAACGAAAGCCATTTCCATGATGCATTTCACTTCCTATCTCGGGCTTCAGGAGGAAGCTATCTCAACAAAATATTACTTTTATTTTTTATGCACGCTGAAGCCTGAGTCAGTGTTTACAGTCTATGTCATTGTTTACAGTAAATGGTCTAGTTGTCTTTAACATCCATGTAAAATTTAGTCGGTTTGGCCAAAGCAAAAAACTTCACATTTTGTAATTTAAACAAATATTTGTGTTTATTCATTTTTAATCTGTTTTTAAGTAATATTTTATTGTTATCCGCTTGATTTTATTTATGCATTATTTGATTTGAGCCTTGCACAGTAATTTCATGTGTGTTTATAGAGTATTTTATTTATTTTTGAATCTGTGCCCCCCCTTTTGTATTTGTATTTGTTTCTTTCATGCATTATTTTGCAGTGCTTTTAACTACGAAATTGACGTCGGAATTATTAAGGTTAGCTCGTCAGTTAAAACCGAAAATACGAGAACAGACACGTTTACCAAGCCTTAAAAGATAATTCGC
The DNA here is from genome assembly GCA_000611955.2 of Stegodyphus mimosarum. NCBI lineage: Eukaryota > Metazoa > Arthropoda > Arachnida > Araneae > Eresidae > Stegodyphus > Stegodyphus mimosarum. The sequence goes on from KK113796.1 coordinate 237,498, forward strand.
CAAGCTGGCGACGTTTGACGAATTTTGGCTAATATGGCTAGATTTTGGAATTTTCTGAAAAAACATTTTTGAAACTAAAGGCAGTTTTTCTGGAAGTGTCTATATATATCTTCCCTACCCCTCAAACATGTATATGAACAGAAAACTGACAGCCAACTGAATAAGTCTAATGTGCACAGTTATATTAATGAAATTACTGCTCTGAGATTGCGGCTTTAAAACTTGCTTTGTGAGAGAGTTCGATGATCTGCATTACTTCTAACATATTAAGGAGAATTTCGGCTTATCTCCGTGTTCTTGTGTTTTGTTTTCCCTTCAATTTGATTGAATCAAGCTCTTTCATTCAAATCAAACTGGAATAAAACTTTCCCACTCGCTCGGCATAGCTATTTAATTAGATCTCTGCGAAACCCTAGCACGGAACACATTAAGTTTTCACACATTGCATGGTACTGATAGCATATATTACGTGCTTTGGATAATATATTGCGTCTTACGGATCTTTAACTTTAATATGTGACTAGGAGCGCTGCACGCTTATTAAATTTTTGTTTATTTAAGAAGATAAACATCTGAAATGTTTTTTCCACCTAATCTTAACCGCAAAAGAAAAAAATTATTCACAGTAAAAATATTTATAATTTTAATTTATTCTCTTTTACAGGATAAGTTTATTGGAGTATAAAACTTTTATTACATTTTAAACTGAGAATATCAAACTTAAGATAAATTCTTAATTATTTAAGAATTTCATATGTGAAAGGGCTGTAGTATACGTAGTTGAGTTTTCTTTTGTGATATAAAAAATTGGTTCGTATTTAAAGGCCTTTAATGCGATGTTTCGTTGAAATATCATTCCCAGAGGAAGTGCAAATACATGTTTTGTATAATATCTCAAATTAATATCAAACTCAAATAGCATGATTAAAAGTTTCATAACTAAAACATGCAAAATCTGAATTTTAATCGAGTATAATAACCTAAAATATTTGAATGAAACGAACAATCATAAATTAAAATTATCTCTGAAAACTTTATATTTCTGTATTCTTGATCCCAGTATTAAACTTTCCTGCTTTTAATTACGGTAGAAAAAAATAAATATTCTCCTTCATAGCCAAAGGCAGCGGCATATGTCATCATATTGAAAGGAAAATGAAACTGTGAAAGTTAAATAACGTAAGACAGACTTTTCTTTCTCTCATTAAAACTGTTAACTACTTGCATAGTTTCAACGTTAATAATTAACAGATCATCAATTCAAATCAATTCAACTTTCCTTGGGAATTTTATTCTCCGCTTGAGTTGGTAAATAAAAGATTTATAACAGAAACCTGAAGAAAAAGGAATTTTAAATTTCGATTAAGACTATTGGTAAAATAGTACTAATCTGATTTTTCAACAGTTTTCTATTGTGATTAGTGTAAATAAAGAATTTAAACGCAAATGAAATTTCATTTTCATAGATAGCTAAGTTGAACTCATGAAAATTAATGTTCTTTCAACGCTGATGGCTATCTTTAATATGCTGTCTCTCTCCCTTTTCCTATCTTCTTGTATTTTTTATGAATTTCTAAATGAATTAAATTCCTCTATCTAATTTTACATCCCATCAAAATGAATATGTTTTTTAGTTTGGTGATCATTTCAATGCATACAGACAAAGGCATATTCTTGCACGTTAGCCTCTGTTTGTATTAACGTTGAAGGTAACATGTTTTGGTACATGGTTTATTTGTTTTACCCAGAAGTAGCCAATTCGTCTTGAGTAATTTTGCTACCCGCGGGATTCATTACAACTTCACAAAAATACAGTTATGTTGTGCAATATTTTTGTTTTTAGTGTAGCTGTATTTAAGGATTTAGTGTAGCTGTATTTAAGGAATACAAAGTTAAAAAGCATTACGAAACAAAACATGGCAATTATTTGAAGTTCGATAAAGAAGTGAAACAATCGAAGCTCAGGAAATTTAAATCGCAATTAAAGACTCAACAAAAAATGTTTGGTTCAGCATTACAACAGCCATTCAGTATTATTAAGCCAAGCTGTTCTGTTTCATTTTTGTGTGCAAAAAAAAAATTAAAATATTTTCTTATGGCGAATTTGTGAAAGAATGTTTGGAGGCTGTTGTAAAGGATATTTTACCTGATAAAAGTAAACAATTTTCGAACTTAAGTCTATCTTGGCAAACTGTGTGTCCTCGAATAAATGACATTTCAAGTGAAATTATCGTAAAACTGAAGATCAAATTAGAGATTTGAAATATTTTTCCTTAGCATTTGACGAACGTACAGACACTTCAGACACAACTCAACTTGTAGTACTCATTCATAGAGTAAATTAATCATTTCAGGTAGCTAAGAAATGCTAAATTTGATAAGTTTGAAAGACACAACAACAGGGGAAGATATTTTCATGCTGTTGAAAACTGTTTATGTGAAAACAACTTGCGTTTGTAAATTCTTTCTGGAATACCAATTGATAGGGCTCCATCGGAAAAGAAAAAGGAGCTATAAAATTACTGATCTATAAAATAGATTCAACAACAAAACTAATAACAGCTGCAAAAGAGATGATTTAATTATAATCCACTGTTCGATTCATCAACAAAATCTATGTGCCCATCATTATCGATGAATAATATTATGCAAGTAGTCATAAAAACAGTGAATTACATTCGATCATATGCACTTTTGCACCGACAATTTAAGGAGTTCCTAAAATAATTAGATTGTAAATATGTTGACGTTGTATACTTCACAGTTGTCAGATTGTTAAGTCGTGGAAGAGGTTTACGTGTTGCAAAACACCCATTGAGGTTCGAGGTTGCAAAACACGTATTGAGATCGACTTGCAAAAACTAACTGAAAGTGTCGAGAAACAAATATCTCACTAATTAAATAAATTAAACATTATTCGATCATTATTCAGTTATTATTATTATTATATTATCGATATTTGTATACATGAAAAATAATGAAAATAATAATACTAATTCATTCTGTTTTAAATTTGCTATCCAATAAATGTTTATAATGGGTCTAAATCTAATATTAAAGATATATATTTTTATGATGTTCTCCCGAAGTAGCCGGCTAAGTCATTTGTGTTGGCTATCCCATGTAAAACTTTCACAAATTAAAAGAATTTTATACAGCTTAAAACAGTTCTGAATATTTGTATCCGAAAGAATGCCACTGTTTATTATTTAGTTTAATGTTTTATTAAAATGTAAATTTTTTTCAGAATAAAGAAACTATATAATTTACGAATTTTTCAAATATATTGTTTTCAGTTTCATTAAACCGTTTCATTTAGGAATGGAATTCGCTTTTGAATGAATATTAATATAGCAGAAGAGTAACTTAAGAAGCTTTGTATATTAGGAAAAAGGCATTGCATTAAAAAATAAAAACGGTAATTATGATTTACCAAACTTGAAGCATGCTAACATTTATTACTGTTAAAAAAATAGATTTTATTGTAAATTCCCTAATATTCAGTAGCAGTTTAAATAAGTCTAAAAATTAATTCTTCAAATAAGTTACCCACGTTTGTTCTTTCTGCGGTTTTAATGATTCATTAATAATTAAAGAAAGAGCACTGTATTTTGTAATAGGGTCTCAGATTTAACTATTGTGAATGTAAAAATTTAAATATTTATTCCGTTCAGACGTACGTCCTGATTAATTTGCTTTCTTTAGAACTATTATACATTAAAAATAAATAAATTGAAAGACACATAATTTTGGCTAATTATGAGAATGCAGATTCGTGCCAGCAAATTTCGAATAAATCCTTGTCTGGCTGAAATGGATTGAACTTTTGGTTTATAGCAAAGAACACGAGAGCTGTCTTCCTTCGTGGAGGATTTTTCAAGCTGAATAGTTTCTTATCCGTGTAACTCATGGGGAAAACTCCCATGCAGCCAGGCCATTCTCCGGAATTTGAAACCGATTTGATCTAGCAGTGTTTAGCGATTTTATCACTCTCCCATGGTGAACTAGGTGTTTGGGAGCCTATGATTAAGAAACATGCTCTATTCAAGTAAACTAAATTCAGTGCCGCCCAACCGGTATAGTGGCTAGCGTCGCTGAGTGCTCTACCGAAGGACCTGGGCTCGAATCCCGGAGAAGGCATGGATGTTTGTAAATGTTTGTAAATGTCGGTATGGCATGGCGGGACTCTAAATATGCGGCGAGCCGAAAGTCCTCTCGTCTGGTTTGGTGGAAGGGGAGAGGGGTGAGAGACCCTCGGATCCGTTCTCACGGGGTGCTCTCCATCAAACTTGGGGGCGGAACTGAGTCAAATCGCACTGTCACCTGTAAGGTGCTCAAGGCTGTTACCAACGACAGGCGTTATCTTGCGCTCCTTGACGCGAGGAATTTCGTGGACTTGGGCTGACTATACGTCAGACAAGTGAGCATAAGCAACAACAAACTCAGGGGCCCAACAGCCCTAGTGGACCACGTCCTGCATTGCCCTTTTTATGCTTTGTTGACGTTTTGGGCCCGGGAGTATGCCCTGGATAAGTAGTGAGCTTGTAGCAAGACTCCCGGTGTTTAGTTCCAAGCGAACTTGGTTGTCATTTTATCGACCCACTTATTGGATGAAAGGCTGAGTCCACCTTGCCCAGCCTGAGGATCGAACCCTGGACCTGTGGTACAGCTGTGCGACGCGCTAGCCTCTTCGCAACTAGGCGTTCGCTCTGTTTTAATAGACAGATTTAAATTTCAGACTGAATATTTGAAGTTTAATAGGATTTATAAGTATGAAATACTGCAGCCTAATGAAACATAGGAAGTGTTATTCAGTATGAATTTTAATCCTCTGCGAACTGTTTTTCATTTCTATGTCTTCTTTTAAATTCTCACTGTTTTCTACGTATATATGAATTACTTATGTCACGGAATTAATCAAGTAAATAAGTATGAAGTCTGTAGTATAAGTATGAAATTAAATGACTTAATAAGATTTAAAATTGTTTGTAATGAAATATATATTACTATCAGAGCGTAGTAGCGGCTTGGGGCCGCAGATTTTAATGGGCGTCAGTATAATCCTTATTTCCTTATAATTCCATTTTTCTTTCATAAAAGCAAGAAGACGTAGCATTATGTTTAAAATCTGGATAAAATCATTATGTCTGAACAGAGCATTATGTCTAAAATCCTGACTTCTCTTAATCTGGCCCTGGTTACTATACATCTTGTCTACAAAACTCCTTACCCAGCCTTTAGTTTCGCAACTTTTGAACATAGACACGTAGTACTTCCAATTACAAAAAGGCTTTAAATGTGCAAAGATACACGTTTTGGCATTTTTGTATTTAAAGAATTGATTTTCTGAAAATTACGAAATCCAACTTTTCGTACGTTCCTTTGGTCTCTGTCCTTACATTTAGGAAAATGTTATACTTCTTACGAAAGGTAAAACGCAAGACATTTAATTCATGTACGACTAAAATCAACCGAGATATGCAACTCCAAAATTTGTTATTTCTGACGCCCTTTTCAGTTTGCATTGAGGAGTTAACTAATAAATAAATTAGGTTGATTCGAGATTGAACTTTTTCCCTTAAATACCATTCAGTGATATTCGCTTTTTGTTTACTTATTATAAATCTCTAATTATCTCTTTTTCTTTACTTATAATTTTGCTATATAAGAAGTTTCGCACATGCAGTTTTTAAGTTTCAATGTCTAAAGTAGCATAATTAATGTTCTTACGAAGTTTTATTACTTTAGTATCATAATATGGCAGTCGTAAAGCATTCATTAAATTACAAATATTTTTCATTTTTAATTAATGCAAATAGTAGTGCGAGTTGGCTATGAGCTGATACTGAAGCCTGCTCATGTTTTCTAAAACACGAATCCTATAAGATTCCGTGAATAAGATCTCCTGTTTAAAAAAAAAAACTATATTGATCAATGTTTTTCACAATAAACTGCATAAAAATGTTCATCGCGTAATCTTTTAATATCAGGATCATTTTCCTATGCGATATTATGTGTGTGGTCTGGAATATAATTCACGTTTCTATATTAAATATCTCTGCCAGTTTTTGTCGTATCGGAGAAAAACTTTTAATGTTTTATCTTCTATAACGAGTTCTAAATTATGTTTTTTTTTCTAAATAAAAATGTAATGACCATTTCAATTTTATACAGAGGCTGTTCGTACATTTTTTAGACGATTTTGGTAAGCGGTAATAAAGAATCATTTGCTGCAAAAGAAGTAATTGCAATTGTACTATGTTTTTAAAAGTAAAAATTTTCGTCTGTGGCTTGAAAGTTTTGTTTTTATTCAAAATGGTGAATTTAACAAAGCAGTGGTTCTAAGGCTACATTTAAGCCCTTTCCGAAGAGAAATATGCATACTCCTTTATCCAAAAACGATGTGAGAGTCATGGTTTTGTGATCTAAAGCGTCGATAGGTAAATAAAACATCGATTGGTAGTATCATCAACAAAAAAGGAAAAATAGTCAAATTGGAGCCTCAAGTGGGATTCCAAACAAGTATCCAAGAAACAACGAACATCTTCGACTATTGCAAAGGACTATTGTTTAATGTTAAAAGAAAATCTCCCTGTCAAACGACACTTGCAAAATCATTACAATGTTCGGTGTCCACTGTAAATAAAATGATAAGCGTTAATTTAAATCTTAAGGAAGGGAAAAAACGCAATGTTCATCGTCTTCTTCCAAAGCATATCGCTCAACGCAGGACACGCTGCAGAATTCTATATGAGAAACACTTATCCAAAGAAAAATGGAAAACAATTGTCACAATAGATAAAGCATGGGTGTATTTAAATGATTATAACAAAAAAAGAGCCATTTATTATCATAAAAGGGGAGAAAAAAATTTAAGTACATGGTTCAAAGAATTGAAAGAAAGTTTTTCTAAGGGATTCATGATTGTTGCTGGTTTTTCTTACAATGGCAAGTTAAAAATAAAGAGAGTGCAAAAACAATGTCAAGATTAACTCCTAATACTATCAATAACATATTTTATCGCCAATTTTTCTGAATGAAATACCATCGCTTTACCCACAGTGCCATCCATCTGTGAGACTCCATCAGGACAAAGCTAGCAGTTACACATCAAAATCCACTGTAAATTTCCTAAAAGAAATGGAACAAAAAACTGGTATCAAGGCCATACTCTTCACTGATATCCCTACTAAATCTTCCGATGAGTCACCTATGGATTTTTGTGCTTTCGGACTTTTAAAAACTGCATTATCCAAACGTTGTCCCAAAACCCTAACAGGACTCTGGAAAGCTGTTCGGGAGGAAATGGGATAGAATACCTCTTCTGACACTTCAAAAGGCATTATTATCCTGGAAATTGCGGTGTCGAAAGATATTTCAGAATAAGGGATGTCAAATATAACATTTAAAACACAAGAATTTTATGTAATTTAGTTTTGTGAATACAATATACATCGTCTAAAAACTGTGCGAACAGCCTCTGTAAAACATTTTTGCCACTAAAAGAACATGTCCGCAATCAACGTTGCAAAAGTAAAGGCCGGATAAGGGCTTTTGTGGACACTGTGTCAACTCATTGTTGCTTTTTATAAGAATGTTTTGGCTCGGTTTATTTGATTACGACAAAGCACTTGAGGTCTATCTGCCTAATAGGAGAGATGCCTTATTGGAGTACTTTCTAACGGACACTGGCTCGTATACAAGTTACACAGGGAGAAAACCACGAAAGCGCTCATGCAGCCAGCCGGTTCGCTGGATTTGAACGTCGGACCGAATTACTAGTGTTAGCTACTTTTCTGCTCGGCCGCTAGTTGGCTCGTTTTTATATGAAGTAAACTAACTAACTAAGTGCTTTTATACTGCTCCGTCAACTTAGTGACACTACAAGGACTGGTACATTGTATCAGTCAGAAGCCACCCAAAAGATGGTCATACAAGCTGCCGAGACCAGAAGTCCCACATCTTCGAGAACCTCAGCGATTTAAATTCGAACTCTCTCTTCCCACCGCTAAACTGGCCATCTAAGACCACCGTCCCAGAGGTCAGAGACCACGGCGGGTGGCTGTGAAAACTTGGAGCTTTGACTGACCGTTGATTGATGATACCTACCAGTACTACACGAGCAGCCCCTCCCTTCAGGCTTTACACAGAATACCGAGGACAGCGTGAACCGGACGCTCAATGGCCCGGGCGCGGACCATGAAAGGTGGAGATAAACCCCACCCCACGGACCATCGGGAACCGCCAAGTTCATGAATTTTATATCCCCGTGGCCGAGACTGCCTAGGTACAGATCCTAGCCAGTAGCTTCACAGAGTTCTCTGCGTCGACCCCCGGGGGGGGATAAGAAATAAAGCACTTCTTTCATATACTGGTTTGGTGTAATGCGTAGCAGACGTGTTTTCTAATTACAAGACTTCGAACTCGAGTTTGGGCAAGATCACGGTCTAATATTATTTCAGTATTTCAATCCAACATCATTTTTAATTTTGCGAGTTAGTCTATCATAAGCGGTGTTCGAGCTTATATCAACATAAATAATAATTTAGTTAAATTATCTTCTGGTAATAGTTTTACTAAATCTAACTACATTTTGAAAACAAATTGGAAAATTATCAGAGTTTCTTTTGATATGCATTCATAAATTCTCTGTTATAAATTGTTTTGCTTCTGTATAATGTAGTCTCCCCGTGTCGGGTCCGAAATAATAGACAGTAAATATGCAAAGGACACCATTCGAAATCAGTTTTCTTCCCCTTTTTCGAAATAGAAAAATAAATATTTCCAAAGGTTTAGCATCTCTTCTCTGTTTGGCTTTTCTGAGACTTCGTCTGGTTTTCACAGATGTAAATCGATGGAAATTGCTTTTACTGTCAATTCAAAGATTTTCAATAAGGTTTGGCACTCAGAATTGAATCGCAAAGTCAAAAAAAAATACATCAATGAATGCTTGCATAGTATTTCGAGAGATTTCCATTAAGTCTGACTTTCAGGCTTTCAGCTGTGAAGGATTTCAGTTTACAGATTTCAAAGTCTCAGTCAATTTGTTCTTGTCATTCCTAGTGCAAGTAGTTTTTATCACTCCTCTCTGTAACGTGCAACCAAAAATGTAAGATAATTCCGTATTTTTCGAGTTTATTTGCATTCTTTCAGCTACGCTCTGGCTACCTTCTAAGAAGATAATAAGTACTGCAGTCTATCAAAGGCATCACAATTTATTTTAACTCAGAAAAATATTTACTACTTTAATAAGCATCTGCTTAATTTTAAGAACCTTACCTAAGACGTAGGGTTATTTAGCCAAAGAACACAGAATATCAGGAATTTTTTAGTCTGCTAAGCATAAAATCTTTTGTACCGTCAACTAAGAAATGAACCAGGGATCAGATGGACGTTTTTACCATTTACATCACTAGAGTACGTAAAGGGATATGCTATAATTCTTTACAAGGCAGCATGGTTTTAATACGCTTCAACAAAGATATAAATTCATTTTCTTGGCAATTAATTAATGCAAAACTGAAAATGAATTTTTTTAAATTTAAACATTTTAACATTTAAATTTAGGGAAACTATTTTAAAATTTTCAAATCCACTCTGTTTTGAAGATGTTTACGTTGTAATCATTATGGCCCATTGCATCTTTTTTTTTTCTGAGAACAAGAAACGTAAGCTATCGTGGCTTTCTAAAGATTCAAACAACGGATCTTCCAACTCCTAGTTGGACTTGCTAATCATCTACGCTACGAAAGCATGAACCGAGGAATGGAATAATTAAAGAGTTTAAATTTCGTAAATTCTTTTTTCTTTTTCCCGCTTTGCCTGCTATTCCTATTTAATGAATAATTTATCTAGATCGGAAAGTTTACTTAGGATAGGAGAAAACTGAAATATCACTCAATATTTAACTTAACTAACAAAGATTGTCTGCACCAGAATTAAGTGGAGTACATCCTCAACACAATTAAAAATCGCAGACTGTAATAAATTATGAGTTTAAGTATTAAATAATGAATGTATATTGTTCCTCGCATTGGGAAAAAATGGCCGCATTTAGAACCACTGGAGTCATCTACCTGGAACATGCGCACGTTGAAGCGCAAAATGTGAATTTCAAATTTGTTTGTCATTTATTTTATATTTTGTGAGTTTAACGAGTTTTTGATTAACAAACTCATCAATTTAAGAGCAATGTGTTACTACTGCGTGAAATAAAACATTTTTATCCTCCACGCACTTGTGCGTTGCTATTCGGCAAAGCTTAAGATATTTATTCTTTCTAATTTGATCGGAAAACTATGCTAATTAAAATCAATCTGTTGCCATTGCCGTAAATAAAATATTTTTATCTTCCACACCTAAATGTGTTGTCATTCAGCAAAGTGTAAGATTTTTTTTGTTTGCAAATTTGATCTGTTTGTTACTGATTAATAAAAAAGCGATAAAAAAGCAGTCAACGCAGTTTTTAATGACTTTTTTTATTTTTAATGTGATTAATTTAAAGGAAAATGCTTTAACTCCACATTGTACCTATTTAATATGGATTTTTTTATTTTTATAGCTTTTTTACACTTTTAAAGGGTAAATCCTTCCTCGAGGTGCTACATTGTAATCTGAAGATTTTATGCGCTAGTTTTATACGCTGGTATTTTATTGCTGGATTCACGGTAATAATGCTCGTAGAAAGTTTGCACTATTCGTTATTTTTATTCACATAGTCTATCCTATATCTTGCATTAATATCTTCTTTTTTTAATATATCTCCTTTTTAAGCTCCTTTTTTAATTTTGTTGTTTTTCCTAAGAGATAATTTTCATTCCTACTGTTCCAACTGATCATACTTGATTGCTTCATTGATATTACTCTTTTAGTGTATTTTTTCTGTTCTTTTTCAATTCTTTAATTAAGAATAAAGAATTTTTAAACATAAAACATCGCTTAAGCCATTTTTTTCTGGCAATAGTCATTTCAGTTTTAACAAAAGAATGTAATTAGCTTCCAGGCAAAACTATCGAGTTAAATAAAAAAACATTTCGTGTTTCTGCTGAAAAAAAAAAAAAACTATATTTAGAATTTTTGCCTTTTATAATTCAGGAACCGTCATTTCCCATACCTAAATTACAGGATTTTCATAAAGGGGGGTGTTGAAAAATTTTTCCCTCCGTAGGGGGGCGGCAAATCCCGAATCACTGCGCCTAGCTCATTTACATCCTGGCGAGGAAACGTGAGGAAAATCAAAAAGGACACAAAAGGCTAACAAACTAAATAACTATTAGTAAAGTTAATATACCTCACAGTAATACCTTTGGTTTATTATTAAAATTATTAAATATTTTTACGAAATTATACTAACTAAGCCATTGAAGTTTCACTAACTGGATTCATTAAAATCATTATATAGTATTTTTTCCTTTCTGTAAAAATCATTTAAAGCGGCTAGCCGCGCAAGCCGGTAATAAAACTAAAATGGCATCTAAAACTGATAAACTATTAAAGTAAGAATGAAAATATCCTTATTATTTTTATGGATTAAAGTTTCAAGAACGCGTTCATCCCAGAATATTTTGAATCACTTCAAGAAAGTTTGTTGCTCCTTCTATAGATTCAACTCCATATTTATGAATATTACATATTTATGAATATTTATGAATATTACTTCATAAAAAATCACAGCCTACTTTTTCGTTTATTTAGACTGTTTTTGATGCAATTAAATATCTTTCTGTACTCCGATTGAAATTTCAAATATTGGTTCATAGAAGTATAAGGGGCCACTAGCGGCCGAACGTTAAAGTCGCTAAACATTAATAGTTCATTCCGAGGTTCAGAATCTCTAGAACGGGCTGGGTTGCGTGAGAGTTTTCGTGGTTTCTCCATGTGTAATATGTATACCAGCCAGTTTGCCGTAAAAAATCATCCACGCAGACATCCGTTCCCTTAGGCAGATATCCCTCGAGACTTTGACGAAATCACATAAACCAAATCAAGCCATAGAAGTATAAAATAACGCATTTTTTCTAGTGTAACGGAATGCTGCGAGAAAATCAGCTACCAGACTAGAAAATTTCTTCTTATATTCATTCACTTTTGATGTAAGAATACAGTATAAACAGCTCGTTAGAGCATTTAATATAAGTGGAACAAATTTCGTAATTTCAAGATCTTGACATCCTAGCAAAATTATTCTCTTATTTATGCCGCAGCATATTTGACGCTTATGTTAAGCTCTAACGAAATATACAAGAAAGTGCTCTTTAATTAAACAAATTATCCATTTAATGGAGTATTACTTAATTAGTTGATCACCATACCAACCTGAGTTTCAGTAGCATTCAGACATGACCTGCTCTGCGCAAATTCAATGCAAGAGGTTTATAAAGAATTTTAAAAAGCAGTTTGGTGGGGGTAAAATATGAAACAAATACTCGTATGAAATGATCTTTAAAATTATTATTCTCTTAATCAAACGGTTATAAATGTTCGAGTACTTTTAGACGGGAAATTATTGATATATAGTAAATTCTATCCTGAAAAAAATTATTCCAATATAATACTGTAACTCTGCCACTAAAACTATTCTTAACAGAATATTCATCCGACTGTATTTTGCTAGCAGTTATTTAAACATCAAAGAATTAATACCTCTACTTGCAATTAACTGACAGGAGCACAAGTTATAATTCATTAAACTCTATTTAACCAGTGTAGTAGGATATAAAGCGAAAATTAACAAAACTCAAAATAAGGCATCTACCTTGAAACGTACAAATAATCAAAATGAAATCTTCTAATACAAGGTACTAGGTTCTTCAGACACAAGATACTTCTAATACTAGGTTTTCCTCCTTAGTTCATCATTAGCCTCGGACAGTAGCGGTATTCGAAGCATTGACCAATAATAAATTATTTCCAGCGCAGATAACTGATTAGTGCCTAGCTATTGCGAACAGCAAGGAAATACTTCGCGCAGCATGGCATGAGTTAACTTTCTCCAGCTTTTAAGCTCTCTATCGTGGGCCATACTTTGTGTTACTTTCTGCTCTGAGTAAATATGTTTCATGTGAATCAATGGGAAAATAGAAAAAGTTTTTAAAGTCAGCTTAACTGTTAATAAAATTTAAAATAATTGACACACTATTTTTTAAAATCCTAAATATTCATTAGTCATTACAAATATTCAATAGTGTAAGAAATCCTTCCCATATATGTTTTACACTATCCTTTTAACATGTAGAAAATAGTTTGTTAGAAAAGAAAATCATGTCATCAGAAACTAAGAGGTTTCAAATACGAGGTACTCATCCATTTATCTTTCAATTTAGAACGGTGCATCAGTATGAAAAGCGAGTCATTTAATATATATATATATAGTAAAATCTGTCGTAACCGGCACTTAGTTTACCGGTAATCACAAAATACTGGAACATTCCAAACTCTAAATTAAAATCCGAAATTTAAACCTAGGAAGTAAGAAAAATATGTGATGAATTAATAATCTGAAATCTTAAGTGGGAAAAATATTTGTGTTATGTCTTACACTTCCAACAAAAGAAGCAGTATCCAGCCAAAGAACCAAGGAGCTATCCAGAATATAAAGATGAGTTGCCAGTCATTTTTCATGCGTCGATGTGTGAACTTTGAAGGTCGTGTGCGTAATTTTCAGGAATAATTCATACCGAAAGATGTTATGTTTACTTTGTCTCTTGTCTGGAAGAGTGTTAAAAACATAACTTACTGTTACTGTTGGCGTAAATTGAGGTCTATGATCATGTTTGTATGCGACGAGTCGAGTGACAAAAATTCTCTTGATTTTAAAAAATATTAAACCGTGTCCGACTTATTGGATTTACTTATATATTCAGAGAAGGTTAATATTAGCGAAGAGGTGGTTCAACCTTGGATGAAAACTCTATTCTTGTGGCACGCTCTCAAGATGACGAAGAAATAATCAGACATGTACCGAGAAAGGAGATTGATGAAGATTAGAAGGCAGAAAAGATGAAGACGACACTCAGAGCAAGAATGTTATATGAAGGGAAGTTAATAAAAAGTGCAAACTTTCATGAGATTTTTCAAGCAATTTTCATCTCTCTCGGTACACGACGTTGTGAACTCTTAATGCGCAAGTTCTAGAAATACATATTCAGTTATCCGAAAACTTCTTACCCGAGATCTCATTGCTGCCGTTTAAGAGATCCTACTTTGGCCAATAGCTCTACTTATATACACACAATATAAAAAATTGCATAATTTCATTTTTGCATTGTATAAAATAAGTACCATCCGTTTGTCACTAAATAATATGAGATGCTACGCAGCGCAGTAACTCTATTCTTTTTCAGAACTACAATGCTAGTATGAATAAAATTTGTAGTAAACTGCGTTATCACTGATAGATTTATTTCCTTTCAAACATACCGCTCAAATTAATGAAGATTTATCCTCAGATATCATTATCTCTGAACATAAACGACAGCTTGTGACAAAAGCTAGTTGAATCAAATATTAGAAGCATTCTTAATGTTCACCTGACACACCCATCCCATTAAGGATGTCAATCGCTTCAGTACCTCACTATAATGTATGAGCTGCTTCTTACCTGGTATGAATATAATATTATTTGCAATATTTATTTTTCTTGAAGGTCGATGAAGAATCTTAAGTTCTCAAAAGAGATCTGTGGTAAAAACATATTGGGAATCTCTACCTAATGTTAGATTTTATGCACGATTTTAAATACAAATATAGTTATGGAACGCCAGTTGCTTGTGTGACTGATTAATTCTCATGTTATTGCTAATTTTATTCTTTCTTCTTGAAGACTAACACTCCGCTGAATGAAGATTTAACTTTCAGCGCATTTTCCTGTTTTATTTCTGCTATACTCGAGACAATCTTTTTATGTTTCACTAAACGTTAAGCTTAATTTAAGACCTATCCTACCTTTTTTTATTAACGTCACGTTTACTCATTCGAATTAAAAGACTATTTAAATTAACAGCAAGCGGAAGAAAGTTTCAAAGCTAGTTAAATCAACTGCAGCTCTTGCCTTGTGAAGGTCTTGACTTCTGACCGCAAGAATTAGGGTCAATTTATTTGGAAATAATAATTTTGTATTTATTTCATAATAAATCGGAGATCGAAGCGACTTCTGTTTGCCGCTTGAGATTGGTAAGCGCATATATAATGATTAGCAGAAAGGATAACTACTGTCTTGTTTGAGAGAATTTGATTTTCGCAACTGTAATATTTTCCGATAGATTTCGACACCTGTATCAAATTTGAAGACCTTGAGCCTTATAAAATCATCTTACACCTATTCATGAGTTCTAAAAGGTGGAAACAGATCCCGTATCAAGAGCTTTTGTGAAGGGAGTGAAGTGCAAAATCAATTCAGACAAAAACACCGAATAAAATCATATAGCTTTCATATTCATTCTGTTTCATTCATGTCTCTATTTGAGATCTTAACTTAATATATTACAACACAACAGTCTATTTGATACGTCACTGAATGTGGCATAAAATTTAAGCTCAAAGAAATCACAATTCAGCTTAATATACTAGGAACGCAATTTTTTCTATAATAACGCGTTTAAAAGGTTCAGTTGCAGCTAACCATTTGTTTCAATGGACTCTTTTACAGCATTTACCATCAGACTTTAACCAACAGCTAATTCAGCACGGCTTCATTGTTAATTCTTTGTTCGCCTGTTCGCATGCTCCAAAGTTTCTGATTAAGACTTAAACACACCTGCGTTTGCCACATAAAAGCCTACGTAGCTTTCTGGGAAGAACGAATTTTTGACTAAGTAAGAAACGATAGTGAAGAAGAAAATTAAAGCAACTTATTAGTTAAACAAACTAAATTGTGACAAGGTCACTTTTTAAACGATAAACTTTTGTATATGTTTTAGTTGTAACCCACCAGGAGTAAAAAAATAAAGGTTCGTTGAACTTTGTTGCGACTTATCTCACTGGTCTGACAGAGCACATCCACAGATTTTAACTTGGCGAGAAGCACAGGATCGCATCTGTTGTTACCATTGGCCTTAGGCACCTAAAGCTTCGTTCACAAGATGGTTTTAAAATCATAAGATGTCTAGAACCTTGCACCGTCACAAAAACTGTTTAAAAGATTTTGTGTAAAAGTTCTAACTTTTCAACTTTATGCCATTTAGGCATAACAGCCAACCAATCACAGCGAAATAAACACCTTTCGACGATTTCGCTGAATCAGCTACACATTTACATATGCGCAACTTTGCCTTCCCTGATAGGCCGCGCCTTAAACCTTGTTAAACACATGTGAATTGACTTTCGTGGTTTAAGGCATAAAAGTCATAAAATTTTATGCCTTAAACCACGAAACTTTATGATTTAAAATAATCGTCTGAATTAAGCCTTGTAGATGACATTTCACTTTGTCATTCCGTCCAGATATTGAAGGAAAATCCACCGGAAAATTGCTCCAAGGCTTTTCTACTCTTCTTAGCCTACCTTCAAAGCACTCGAGAGACTTTTCTATTCTCCAACGTAGATACTTACTAACATCTAAGCCTCAAGCCTTGGCTCAATGATTGGCAATTAGCAACGCTTACCATTATATCGGTCAGGGCGTCTCGCTAAACTTTAAATCTGTGTTTACGTGAAACTTAATCGTTGTCAAAGAAATAACTTGTGAACAGAGAAGGAATGATTCTGCGTGAAGCAACATAACGCAGGTATATCTTAACATCGAGTAACAGAGTTATGTGCTAAAGATCGAACAAGTTGCCTCTTTAGTTTTATCTTTAGCTTTAAAATTTTACAATATCAAAAATATTCATGAAAAATTTTCGTTTCTTAGGTACGTTTAAGTGTTTACACTAAAACTGAAACTTTAACAAGAATTAGAGTTTCTTCACATTCCTCAATATCCTATAAATTCATGTGTTTAAACTAGATTACATCATACAATATGAAAAAATTATAGTACTTTTGGCAATTTTTAAAGAAATCGTATAAAATATGAACTACACTGATCATATTCTCAATTTTTACAATTTTTTAGATAGGAATCATTATTCAAACGACAATAAAATGCATATTTAAAAGAGGAAAATAAATCCTATAGATTAAAAAAGAACCTCGCCGGATTATAGTTCTTAAATAAAATTTTTTAGCGTCCAAAAAATGCAAATAATTGACCATCATTACATATCTTTCTAAGAAATACTATAAGATTTTGATTGCTACTCTTAAACTTCTGAGAACCATTTTACTATTTTTAAATACCATTTTTATATCATCGGCACAACCCTAAAACATTAAATACAAAATTAAATGATTTTAGGTGGAATAAGCGTTTTCCTTAGTATTCAATAGACTGCACTTTTCATTTCGTTTCGAATGGAAACCAGATTTCCTAAAGACATCTTTTAACTTCTAATGATAGACAGAATAAGACAAGAATATAAAATAAATCAGCAAAAATAAGGAAGATGGTATATTTTTCTTGTTTCCTTTCTAGCAGGAGGAAGACCTTCTCAAGAAATATATTTAGTCTGCCCGGTTATATAATAAAGAATTATACATCGTGAAGCTTCGCGGTTCCATACAGCTCTTTTAAGGGTTTCGCTGATCAAAATCAAAGTCAAAACAATTTTTAACTGTCACGTGGCTTTTAAAGCTAAACGGATAAATTAGTTTATTACTACTTTAATTTTTATTATTACCGTTACCTAAAATAATATGGAGCAGAGTTTTTTGAGTATGAACCCGCTCAGTCAGATCTAAATACAGCACATAATACTGGTAACTAAGATGATAATAAAAGTAGGTAGTCAGCTAACGGAAATTATTCATCAATCTTTCTGTGGGGAAATCCATGCATTACAAGTCATTCCTTACCAAAAGATCACTTTTAATCCTATGCAACCAAAAAAAAGGAGAAAAAGAAAAAAAATACCTAAGCTCCGAATGTCAAATGTGCTTGCAGATAGCGGTTAGGAAGTCAGGCTTTGGTGTTGAAAAAAATGCAAATCCATCCTGACAGCTTACATAATGCAACAGTGATTAATAAATTAATAACTAGAACTAGTACATTTGTATTTAAACTGATAAATAATTTGTGAAATAATAATTCTAAATATATATCTACATATTACAAATTCCTTGAGTCGATAAAGTTTGAAGATCGCTGGTATACTGAAATTACGTTTTTGACAGTTGCAAAATGCCATTCTTCAGGACATAAATGATCCAATGCAAAATAATCTCAGCAATAAAAATAGTCATAGAAATATAGGGCTAAAAGCAATTTTTTATTATTTGGCATAAGTTTGATGATCCAAATAAATTATTAGAATTGATATCGGATTCTCATCAATAGTGCTGAAAGAAATAAAATAATCACAAAAAATG
The DNA here is from genome assembly GCA_000611955.2 of Stegodyphus mimosarum. Classification (NCBI taxonomy): domain Eukaryota; kingdom Metazoa; phylum Arthropoda; class Arachnida; order Araneae; family Eresidae; genus Stegodyphus; species Stegodyphus mimosarum. The sequence goes on from KK113796.1 coordinate 255,903, forward strand.
TGGTATTTATGTCTTCCTGTCAACTGATGAGTGATAACTTTTTAAGCCAAAATCGCCTTTTAGGTTTCTTGCAGTGACGGATTGTGCAGTAATTTTGCCCAGTCTTCCGCACATTCCCCTTCTTTCACGAACCTCTGTAAATGTTATTAGTTCCCTTTAAAATTGTCTTAATTTTCATCCTTCATTGAAATTACTGTCACATGCACGAATAAAAAAAGCAACGTATTTTTTCTTGCGACTTAATGCGCCTTCGGTTATTTACTATGTGATTAAATTAAAGAAACTGCAGCATTCCATTAGTTTAGTCTCTTTTTTTAACTTTTTATTTAATTCATTTTCATAGCTCGAGCATTTTGAGTAATTATTGTCATCGCTTCAGGGAAATGAGCGCAAAAGCTCCAGGCTTTGTAAAATGGAATTTTTTTTACGTATTTCGAAGATTTATTTTATACATCTACAATGAAATTGGGCTCGAGCATGAAAATATGTTATTTATATTTGTATCAAAATAACTACATATAAAATAGTTTAACGTAGTAGCAAATAAAGTAATTAAACTTTGTATTTAAATCGATAAAAAAATATTAACTTCTTTTATTGCTATTTGCTCTTTTTATATAAAATTTAAGTGCAGTAAAAAATATACTATTATAAGAAATGGATTTTAAAGCGCAGCATCTCTAAACAACATATATATATATATCTTCGGATAGTCTGAAGTGCATATGCAAGGGCTTCAGATAACGCAAACTAACGCATTTAATTAGATCTTTAATGTACTTGTAGAGACATTAGGTTATTTAGTAGCAGGAGACATGAAAAATATGCAATTCCTTCGCCGGGAATCGAACCACGGACCTCTGAAATACCGGCTCAGTGTGCTGACCATTACACCACGAAGGCACGCTAAGAATGTGGGAGATATACCTTATATACTCCCCTTTTTAAAGGGCGACTAGGGTTTTAGGGGACCTAGTCGCCAAATCCTGGGTGTGGAGAGTCATCATCCACAACCCTTTTAGTTCGAACGCCAGTGTAGAGACATTAGGTTTATTTCGAAGCAGGAGTCATGAAAAATGTGCAACGCCTTCGCCGGGAATCGAACCGCGGACCTCTGAAATACCGGCTCAGAGTGCTGACCATTACACCACGAAGGCACGCTAAGAATGTGGGAGATATACCTTATATACTAACGAATAAAATAAACTTTAAGATTAATAAAAAATTATTAACTCCTTTTATTATTATTAGCTCCTTTTAAATAAGCTTTAAATGCAATCAAAATTATACTATTGTAATTAAGAAATGGATTTTAAAAGTCAGCACCTCTAAACAAAATATAGATATCTTCGTATAATCTGAGGTGCATATGGCAAGAGTTTCAAATAATGCAAAATAATGGATTAATTGCATCTTTAATATGCCTTTTTGTGGGGAAAGATTGTTTTAGTATCTTTTCCCTTCTTTGGTCATTTACCGCAATTTAGATTCCTCTTTGTTTATCTGGGACTTTCTCATATAATTGTCTTTGAAGTCACAATAATTGCAAAGTTAATTAAAAGACGCTTGAAACAGAAAGCATGAAAAATTCATTTTTCTGAGAACATTACAAAGCTCAGGCTGTTCAGAACAGTTATAACGAATCATGATCTCGTTGCTGGCTGTCATCATTGCGCTGTTGTATAACTATTTCCAGGAATTCAAAAGTCAGTTCATCTTAACTCATTCTTCTCTATAAATACCAAAATCGCTGATAAGCATCAAGAAGACAATATAAATCAGCAAATCTTATATACGAATAATGATAAAAGTACCGAAATCACGTACTCAGTTATCTATCTTTTTTATTTTACCTTATTTAAGAATATTTAAACTCTTAGTTTACCACATAGTATTACACAAAACTCACAGAAGCAAGTAAAGAAATAAGCAAATACAGCAGCACAGGTTGCAAATTTACGCATGGAACGTAAGAAATAAATATATACAGAAAGAAGAGAATGCCATTTTATCTTAAATGCTAACCTTAATATATTTTATCTCGAATAGTCAACTATCATGGCATACGGTTATACTGAGTAAGTTTACACATGTTTAGAACGATTTCGGAGCCGTTTAATTCATCTTTAAAATGTAAAGAGTACTTTTGTAAATGCTTGATCTATAGCCCTTTTTTTCTGGACTATAAGTCTGCATCGTCATTTCCATGACAGAAGGATTTATTGGATCTAAAATTTTCCCTCGATAGTACACTGAGTTAATTTAACATTTTTTCACTCTTAATATTTTTTAATTTCTCAAAATAAAAAAATCCTGCGGCAATCATAAATCCGTTACTGAAACCTTCATTGTATTGAAGGAATCAAGTGTGTATATTCTTTCCTCTTCGTTTCTGATAAAAAATAGACCTTTCTTGTTCAAATCATTTAGGTATATACCTATGCTTCAGCATTATTCACATTGTATTTTCATTTTTCTCCTGC
>KK113796.1:258422-273186 GCA_000611955.2 Stegodyphus mimosarum
CACATGCCTCCAAAAGCTAGTGAACATTATAGTTCTTAGCTTTTTTAAGCTGTAAATTTCATTTATCATTTTAATTATTGTTGCTATAGATGTATTTAAATTGCTTTGCACTTTGCAACTGCTTTCTGCGGCTTTCACTTGTTAACAACGATTTAACTTTAGAAACACTAGAAATAGTAGGAACTTTTTTAGGCTTTCTTTTGGAGTCTTCCTTCCATGCAGAAAAAAAGATGAATGGTTTTTCACTTATTTTGCACTTAGAAACTTTAATACCATGCATTTTACAATGTTTCTGGATAATGGAATAGGAATATTTATCTTCAGAAAACGCAAAAACATATTCTTCATATAACAACAAACATATTCTTGTTTACATGTGATATTGTGAAAGAAGAATATATTTAAAGGTAGTAGATAATATCTATCATTTCAAATAGTAATCTGTTGCCAGAAATTATTATTCCAAAATATTCGCTTTTTTTTATTCTTTTTCTAAATCGTTCCAGAAATGTGTTGTAAACACCCTTTGTATTTTCGGAGCTAAAAGGTAGCTCTTCACAAACGACCTCAGTTTAAATCTTATCACGATATTAGTCCAAATGGGTTTTGATTTTATTTGAATATTGCAAAGTATACGGGGGCTATCTCCCTAAGGTGAGGAGTCCCTTCATAGAAAACTTTGTAATGGAAACTGATTGGCATCCACATTGCACATGAGAAAAACCACGAAAACGCCCATGCCGCTAGCCCCTCCACCGAAATTCAAACCCCGGTCGAACTACCAGTGCTCAGAGACTTTACTTCTCGGCCACTGGTGGGCCTAATCCAGATCGGAATCCACTTCAAAGGTAAGCAATCCTGAATTCAAATCGTTTCTTGGTAATATAGGCAAGGGTTACGGCCTCTTAAGAGCACTATGATACTGTTTATTGGAAGCCAATTTACAATAATGTTTCCAAAATATAAAAGAAATTGTCGACAAGCAGAGACTGAATTTTACTTTGGGAGAAACTACTAATGATTTACAAACATATATATGACAAACAATGATTACAAAGATATATAATGATTTACAAAGATGTACTAATGATTTACAAAGATATATCTTGAATCCGCTGGCGTTTCAACTGTCAGGTAAATGTATATTATAAATATATTTCATTTGTAATACTCTTGGTTAAGGATATGATTTTTGCTATGATGATATGATTTTGATACCTTTTCATCAAGACAAATATCAGAAAATTATCTGCGCAGAACCTTTTCAACAAGACAAGTATCTGTTTAAGAATGAAGCTTTATAATAAATAATTCATGCATGAAGCTGTCGCCGGAAGACTTACCTTATGAAATAGTGAGACTGACGGTGAGTGAAAAATAATGCTTTATGGTTTTAACTTTGCAACAGCTGTTGGCCAAGTATCCCAACCTCAGCCATGTGACGCGTTTTGCCTACCTGTTTGAACTAACCGAGGTTGGGAGAGAGCTAAAGGAGAATAAGAAGGGTAAATGGCTTCATTGTTGCAATGAAAAATATCGTTTAAAAGCCCCAGTTTTTATACCGAGATGTCACCAGGCTCCATCTTTCAAATTCTCCATTAGAATCAAGTACTTCACATGAATCATAGCTCTCTTGTGCGAACCCTTCGACAAAATTAAATGTTTTATGACTGGCTTATCGGAAGCAGTAACCATTAAGCATGCTCAGCAAACGCTCAGTAACAACAAAGGGAAAAAGAAGAAACAGAGTTGGAACTTTGGTAGAGTTTAACTGCAAGTATTTGATGATATGAGCCACAGTATAAAAGAAAAAATCTGATGTGTACGCCACATGACTTCCTTGTACGGAATATTAAATTATACGCATTTTACATTTCATTTGCACTTATTGGATTGAATTAAATCTACTTCGTCGATAGTGCATGAACCGCAACAGAATAAATCACTCTTTAAAATTCACTATATTTGTTTACCATAGCGACACTCTGCGCTAAGTTCACTTAACAGCATTACACCTCATTCATGTTATAACTCAGAATTCACAAAAATTATGTATATCATCTGAAGAATTATCTAATCATCTAATCATTGCCACATGTTCTATTCAAATGCTGATGATAAAATGTGTGATAATCTAAAACGATGTATAAAAGAAATTAAACAAACAAAAAGAAAAGAAACAGTTTTTACCAGACGATTCAGTATTTCTCATTCAATTAATTCAGTTCTGACTTCGCGACAAGATAAAGATACATAAAAACTCAAAATAACTGCATTAAAAATTACGGAATAAATCTTAATAACTTCTTTTCTCCAATCAATTTCAGAATAGAATTAAGCATGATTTAATTCGCAATAATACAAGAAGGCGTTATCTTTATTGCTGCAAAGCTTAGTTTCTCTAGATTGGTAACAAATCCACTATTCTGCCAAGTTTCAAATGTAAACAAATATGACTGCCATATGAAAAATGATTAGACTTAGCCGCATTTAAACAACTTTTAAATTGTTGCACAAATTCTACAAATCTTGCATGCAGATTTACTAAAGGCATAAAAACCTTAACCCGAAGATAAGAACAACATAATTCAATAATTTTGAAAGCAAAATATGCACAATTTATCAGCATATAAGAATAAAAAAACTGAGCTCACTGAGTCGAGTAACTGAGTGGATATATATATACATCTATTTATATACTTTTGATGCGGCCCGATTGCAACCAAAATACGAGGTGCACATCTACATGTTATAGCAGTCCTATCTACAAAATTTCAACGTTTTGGAGCTACTCATTTTTGAGTTATGTGAGATACATACATACATACATAAGTACGTACTTACGTACGCAAAGAAGCCACGAAAAAAATCTCTTCAGAATCCATTTTAAATCAGTTTTATAATTTTATTGTAGAAGAAGAGTCTTTTATTCTGTCCTTACGTATAGATGCGACGCAAAAACATCGTTAAATTGCATTCGATAGTGGTCAAATTGGATATTTTCATTGAAATATGATACCTGAAATTTTTCGCGATTACAATACTTCCTTTTTACTTCGTATAAGGAAGAAAAAAGTATGTAGGATAATTTAGCAACTGTAAGGCACAATCTCGAATTTTGAATAAAAGTAACGAGAAATATGGATGAGGGAGCCTTTGCAATTTTTACTAAATTTCTCCTTCTGTATAATTAAAAGCTGCGCTTCGTGGACATTTGTTGACGATAAGAAGAAATTTCTCCAAGCACAAGAACATCCTGAGACTGAAAGCGTTAATAATTTACTTTTTAAAGCATAGAACTGTTGAGCGTAATTCAGCATTTCTTAAAGACCAGTAAATGTCATGTTTGCTTCTTAAAGGTGGTTTACATATGTTATTTATTTACAGTGTGTGGTTATTTCTAATTTAGAATGGATAAAATATGCTAATATAACGGCTTTAGTATTGAATAAAACGCATTTTATCGATGCTCTTTTACGCTTACTTTTGCACTTTAAAATTATTCTATAGTAGTAATCGTCTACTTCACTTAATTATTATTTGAAACGCTCGCTTATTTTGCAGCAACATGTGTATATATTCTTCTCGACAGATTATAACTGAGTATTAGCCAAAAACAAAGTCAGTAGCAATTCTTAGAGTTTTGGAATGAATATTTTTTCCATTTAGTAACCAGTAGAGTCCTCACTTTTATTCTGCTAGATTAAATGTCGAGGAACCTAGTGAAATGTTAAGCAAATTATTGCTTAGTTCAAATAACAGAGAGTGTAAACTCAAGAAGGGTTAATTACCCTTTATTCACTCAAAAATAAGATGAAGAGTCGGCCCCTTTTTTCGGGCTTACAACAAAGCCTCCACTCGGGCTTGAACTCAAAAATAAGAAATAAGAACGAACTGTAACTAATTAAGAGATTTAGTCGAAGCTAACTCAGATCTAGCGGAGTTGGCCCTTAGTTTTAAACTAGCCGGCGAACTATCAAAAGGAACATAATGTACGGCTAAGCTTAACGGCAGTTAGACAGACTTAGTCCAAAGGTAAAAAGAGCACTATTCAGAATTCCTAACTCTCTCTCTCTCTCGAAGTAAGTTGAACTTTCCTTTAATACTATTTCTTCCTTATTTGCATTCAACGCGATTCTAAAACCTCATTCTGGTAGGGAGTTGTAGGTTAAACGAGGCAAGATAGGGAAACAAAGATAAATTAAAATAACTGTTATAAAATTAAAATATACCTTAGAATCCGTTTTTTACATATTGAATTTTAATAAGAATTATTTGCTTTCAAACAAAACTAACAAGTTTATTCATAAATCAAATACAAACTTAAAGGGTATTTCTCTCGCCTTTTTAGCATCCCTTCGGGGTGTAATGGTCAGCAAACTCGGCGCGTATTGGAGAGGTCCGAGGTTCGAGTCCCCGCAAGGGCATTGCTCCTTTTTCATGTCTCTTAACATAAAAAAATCCTAATCTCTCTACAAACTGAGTTGTGTTTTTCTACCTATTTAGTTACAAAACAATAGCATTAAATATTTCAAACGTGTTAAATTGACGTAGCTTCAGAATGACAGTTTTACATAAATTTATTCATTACTGTTTAATGTGCTAAATGATGTATTTTAACGATTTATGAAACCATAGTTCATTGTTAATAATCTTCTTTTGATATTATTTTAAACTCTGAAAATCTAGATGTTATTAGAAAGTTTCGTAGCTGAAAAAGACAGATCACCTTTTTTCAACTTTATCAATTCAGTTTTTTTGACAGTGAATATGATTGTTTCTCTCATCAACTTTGAGTCAAAATATCTGTTATTTGACAAAGAAATACCTCCCTTTTCGAAACCTCGCACCCTTCTCGGAACACAGTCAAAGAAAACAATTTTTTCGTCTCCATGCTAAATCCTGGATATCCTACTTTTATTATATTTCACTTCATCTCTCAACTCCATATGACATTCCTTTCGATATGAGTGTAAGTCTTTCGAATATTGTTCCGCATTTTACCTCAAAACAGAAATCCTGTTCTAATATTACGACAAAGAGCGATCCGTCAGTGGGTGTAAGTAGAAAGCGGGAATGATTTCGGTTCTCTCGGTGTGGAAAATCGATACAGGAAGCAGACGCAAAAGTGGCGGAAATGGGAAAATTTATAATTTAGATCGCCACCGCGTCTGCAGCTAAGAATGTTGAGTTTAAAAAAAAATCTTGAAAATTATCTCTGAGTTACAAAGAACCTTTTAAACAAAATACGAGTAAGAAATTTTTCACCGAGTGCATAAAGTATTAACATGTTTGTGAACTACGGTTTGAAGATAGGAATGGAATTTTAATAAGCAGTAATTTTGCTTGAAGAATGGTATCACATTACTTTCATTTCTTTCTTCATTGTATATTACAAATTTCTGATTAGAATAACACTTCTTTCCATGTGCCTTTTTTTAATCTGTGGTTGAAATTCATTATTACACTTCAAAGGAATGTGTTTTTCTTTTCACTTAGCATAAAATCTTCTGCTAGAAAAATAAAATCAGCATAGACAATCATGTCCCAGAAACTAATGTCTTAAAAGAACTAATGTACGAGAAGAATACCAGAAGTAGCATTTGGCAAATGTTGCTACAGTACAAAACGTAAGGCCTTTGATTTATTTTCCATGGAAAATTTCCATTTTCACGCATGGAAAATTATCCGAATGTTCTTATTCATAAGAAATAAGATCTTTAATTCATCTTTCAAAATTAATTAATTTATTATTGATTAAAAAACTAAGCAGTAAAAGTATTCCTAATAATCCAAATGTGATTTTAATTCAACACGAATTTAGAGCATATCTTGTCAATGTATTTGAAATACATCAGCTAAGCTGATAACGTTAAAAACCTCTTATCAGAGTACACGTATCCTATACTTGAAAAAGAGAAATAAATGAAGTATTAAATAGCTTATCGTAGTTGCTCACATTACTACAGTTTTGACTTTGGCTGGGCGAAAATTATCCATAAAGCTTCTTATGTTTGGTTAATGGAATTTTCATGAAGCCTTTCATATTCATTGAAAATAAATTACGTTCTTTAGTTGATGACAATCCAGTTCTTTCCAATTCTTATTTAACGCTTTCAAAATTCGAATATCTTAGCTTTTTCGTATTTCCATTGTTATTTTCCTGGAAATGTGGCGCTGAGTTCGTTTTGGGTTTGCTTCACCTTCTTTTATATAAAACGACTGTCTCTGCTACTAACATCGCAGTTTTTTTTTCTTTTACCTGTATCTGATAGTTCTCAAAATTATTGGATTTAATACAAAATCTACTTTCACTTAGAACATGCCAAAATTATGAAATATTACGAAAATGATGGCCTTGGTTCTCTAAGAAAAGTTGCTGCGGATGTATAATCCCTACTAGAGGGACTACGTAGTCAAATCTAAGAAATTAAAAACCCAGTATGGATTTATTCACAACATCCTGAACATGAAGAAAGATCTTGAGATTCCAGGTACTATGCAACCTTTCTTGCCCTTTGGGGGTGATTAATGTCGAAGTAAGGCTAGACCTAGTGGAAACCATCCATAGAAAGAGAAATGTTGCACCAAGCGTTTTGAAATGTCTCGCTTTGGAGACAATTGCGGCTAGATATCCACCTTCTCAGTGGCTGCACATATTTACTAATGGCTCTTAGTTTGTCTGTCACTTTAAAGTTGGGACTGGTGTGTTTTCTAATCTTTTTTCCTTCTACGCATCTGCAGGATACATTGGTACCTCCTTTTATGGGGAAGTCGTAGCTATTCAGTACAAATTTGAAAATTCAGTCATTTTTTCTGATTGTCACGCCGCCATTCAATCAGTTAGCTCTGTTGAACACCCATTAACACACGCAATTTTGCAATGTCAAGAATTCCTGAGAACTTTAAAGGGGAAACAAATCGTTCAACAGCCATCTTTGGGGCAATGAACAAGCAGACTTACTTGCAAAAAGAGATGACAGCTTACTACAACATCCTAATACAACCAGTTGTTATTAAAGGATTAAACTGTTTTTAAAAAGTTTATTTAGGCCTAATATCTTATAAGATCTTCAGACTCGTACAGTAATAAAATGGTCGAGAATGATAAATCCTTTTCTTATTCCCGATAGTCCAAGACGCAATGCAGTTGCGGTTTTCTGTCTGTCTATAGGGAATGATTGCCTTGCCGCCCACCTGCACCGCATAGGCGTTTCAAGCGATCTTATTTGCCCACTTTGTGCTGGAGAAGAAACAGACAGGGTCCATCTGCTTCGATGTGGGGCTCTTCGTGGTCTTACAGAGGAGTCGAGATATGGGGAGGCACGAGTGCTCCTTAGGCAATGATTTCGGTCGTTTTGTTCTTAGTTCTATTGTTTGTAACCTCTGTTTGTAAGATTTTAGTTCTTTGTAAATTTTTGCCTATCCATTTAAAATTTAAAAAAAAACTTTAACCTGTTAACTAGAGCTGTTTCCTAGGTAATTTTAAATTTTATATTAATGTGCTTCCCTCCATGACACGTGCGAAGTTTTTCCTCAGTGCAAAAATTTATCATCATCAGGATTTTATATTAACTCCTATTATTTAGCCTCTTTCGCGTCGTTTAAGCCTTATCTTAACATATTTTAAAAGAAATTATTGAAATACAATGTACGTCCTGGAAGAGAATGAAGCTTCTTACCCATAAACAAATGAGTATCACATATATTTTTAAATGTTCCTTTTACAAGCATCAGATTTAATCATAGGGAATTACTTAGTTCTGAATTTTATGTTTTTAATAATATCTAACAAACTATCTGAAATATGTTACCGAGATTTTTTATTACGCATAAATACATTTTTAATATGCCCTTTAAAAAATCCCTTTTTTAAAGAGACATGAAACTTTGCAATTCTGACTCGAATCTGAATCATAACAGCAGACCACTTCCAACCACTTTCGAGTACTTTGAGATAAATAAAGGGAAAAACCTGATTTAGGTAAATAAATAAGCATTTGCATATAGAAATTAGATTTTGTTTAGTGAGCAAACAATGTATTCTAAATAACATTTTAGTATTTCGAAACAAAAGTCCTGGATCTTCATAAAAGGAAGCACTTCTCGGGCTGTTATTCAGATTGCCTTAAAAAACCAAAATTGTAATTGCAATTCCAGGAATCTTTCATAATCTTTAATTAGAAAACTATGAACCTAATTGAAAAAAAGCTTAATTTTTCTGCAATTCTGAATAACAAAGTATGCTAATAAGGAAAAAAACTAAGTAACTTTATCATCTATTACTTACTTAATTTTAGCTTCCAATTTTTTGTGTATTTACGTTTAATTAAGTGGAAACAAATTAGCTTTTTCTTTCTCTAAAATAATCTGAGGGATTACATTTCATTAAAGGAAGAAAATAACATTTTCCCTCTTACTACTTTCTTCTGCCTCACAAGGAAAGTTGTTTTTCTAATAAGTTAGCTTTTGTTTATAGGTTCATCATGAAGTACATTTGTTTTATTAATTGAAATAAAATTTATTGCAGATAGACGAGAATTCTAGTTTTTACTTCAATTCCTTGCAGAACTTCTATTATTATTACTTTAATGTCACTATTTTAAATTAATTAATGTTTTATTTAATTTTTTAGACTTAAATGTTTCTTGTTTCTGATGCATTATGTTCTATTATTTTGAACATGCAATTTTGTTGGTTGTTCAGTGGAATATGTACTGACCAATATCTAATAGTGTAAAGTTAAATGTAATTCATTATTAAGCTCATCTTCATTAATTAACTATTAAAATTCAGACGATATCCCGTCTTCGCCCTAGAATTCTAGAGACAAAAGGTAAAACATAAACCTACGTCTGGTCTTAAACCTGCGTCTGATAGTGCACCTTACATTTATCAAAATCTGGCTACCGCTACTTGCTGGGTAACAGAATTTGTAAATTTTTAAAAGCATACTAGTTAGAAGGTAACTTGTAATGCTGGATTCTTTATGATGGTAAGCAGCTGGCGGATCAAAATTGACTTATCACACCTGAAACAGAAGCTCGACTAAATGTCAGTTATAGTCTACTCCACAGACCGTGGAATCAGGCTTTTAACGAATGTATAATGATACATCTCCCATTTTCAGGCAATTCAAGGATGAAACGTCTTTCTACGGACCGCTTCCTGACTCTTTCGGCTAGAAAATTACGCGGCATAGCGTTACTGTTCAATATTGTAACCACAAAATGAAGCAAATAATATCTATTTCTGCTATGAGGAAGAGATTGCACTTGCTTGAATATTTGCAGATCTATTGTTGTATTCCACTCGTACTATCAAACACAGAACAACTGAGATAGGTATAATAGCATGTCGCGTGGAACAAATAGCAGGGGCCTTAAAATAGTTCGAAGATACGTCTGGGTACTCCTTTTAGCGTGAGTGACATTATATTATGATCTGGAAAGAGCACGGAACACAATATGGCCTGTCAAATAATTTTAACAGAATTGTTCAATGTTATCGGTATGAAATTATCCTCATTTAAGCTGAAATTTTCTTCAAGTGGTTGAAAAAACTCAGCAAGCGATCACGTAGGTTTGTTATCAAAGATCAGTTTCCATGGGTTACATTTACCTGCATATTTTTTGCATGCTCTTTATGGGGAATTTCTTGTCATATGTTATGGCAAAGTGACTCATCTGTTTTAATGCATATTAAGTCCCACTGTTACAAGGCACATGCAGTCAATCAGTATCTTCCAAGGCCTTCAGCGAATGGGCTGATAAGCTCGATCACAGATCTGAATTTAATCGAACACGTGTGGGACATTATCGAAAGAGACGTAGCTGCTTTGTCTGCTCCTTCAAGATTTCTTAAATGAAGTGCAAACGTGGATCAAGTCATGTGTGGTCTTTTTCTCCAGATTAAGGTATCTGACAATTTTATTTGTGGCATGGAGAGAAAGTGGAAAGCCTATATTCACACCAGACGAATATAAGACGTACACCCTTTCTGATATGCAATAAGTTAGTTATGCAGTGAGTTACTGGATGGTATATATGGGCAACTTCTATCTTGTTTGCCTTAAAATTTCTTCCTTAAAATCTGTTGTTTTCTTAACTTTGCAGAGCAGTGCAGTATTACATATTCTAAAGCATTTAAAAAAGATTATATAGAAGAAATATTTATATCTCACGCATTCTCTTATATAGGGAGCGCTGGCAAAGATATAAGGTTTATCCTAACTTTATAACAATTATTTTACAAACCGAAAAGAACATATAAATTTATTAATTTAAAAAATTCTGAAAATGAGCATTTTACATTCTGAACTTATGATAATTTGGTATTTATTTATTGGCATAAAGAGTTTTGTATTTCAAAGCAACATATAACACAATGACAGCAATCTAATTGCATTTATTAACCATTTAAACTTTCACAAATACAGTAATGTATTATAGAATGTTATAATTAGTCTAATTTTCAGCTATGATACGGTCATATACTTACTGTCTTCATATTAGAATTTTCCTTATTACTATCTTCAAATTACTGTCTTTACAATTTCTTAAATAAAACTAGATCCAGGCATCTGACTACAAAACAAAATTGTTTCACTTATTTAGAATAAAACAGCAAATCAAAAAATATGTTATGGGAAATATATACGGAACAACGCTATTACCAGTGATGAAATATTAGCCTATAGGGATTGCCACAATACTCCCAGTCAACAAAAGCAATAAACATAGCTTACATAAATCACACTAATGCCATCGATCGCGAAGCTTGAGAATTACTTCAAGCTCTATTTTTTTTCCTCAAGGACGTTTGATAAATATTTATGGCTAATTCTGAAAAACTATTCCTATCAGCAACAAACAGCACATATTTCTTAAATGCAGTTACAGCATTCAAGTTATTACCTTAGTTGATGTCACAAATTTGTCTGAAACCAAAATATATAACACTAACCGAAATTTACGATATTAGAATTTAAAAACGGCATTAGTACTTAACAGAAATTAGAATCTGAAAAATGTTTTCCAAGAAGTATGGGACTATTTAAGATAATGCTTTCAGGCTCTTGCTGTAGCATTTGCAAGCCATTGATTTAGTACGTTTTTCAATTTCACAATTTATTGCATTTCACAAATGAATTTCAGAAGATTTTAAATAAAAGTTTTAAGGTACTTTCTTTTCGTAAAATTTTGTTAACTTTTAATGCCTTCAAAAATAATTTTAAAAAGAATATTACTTACTAATCTGAAGAAAATTGGAATATTTTTATAATGTCATTTAAATGCGTAGAATGCAAGAATTTTTCTTTTATAGTAGTTGTCATTACGGTAACTGAATTTAGCTATAACTATAAGAATTTAGCTATAATTTAAGATGAATATCAGTATATTGAACTTAATCGTAAGCTGAACTCTTAATAAGTTTCTAGACAGATAATCGTTGCTTTAAACGCTGCCATGAAATGTTTCTTCATCTGTCTTTAACAAATTTCATTACAATAAAGGCATTAAAATAAATTGTTATTTATTTGATACATAATTCTGAATAGTTACTTTACCTTTTATTTTCTAGTATCTGACACAAAAATTTTAGTTGGAATTCAAAATATCCTTTTTCAATTCAATATTCGGTTCTAATGGAAATGGTTTTCTGGGATCATCGAAGCAAATATTTAGAATTTTTTTCTAATACTAGGCAGTATATATTTTTATCTTAAAATCACTGTGTAAGTTACTCCTATTTACGAATTTAAGAATAAAATTTTGAAACTTTAATTCCTTTTACTTTAAAGACAACTAATGTAATGAAATATTGACTTAATCTTTTCTATTACTTAGTCTTTTATCTTAAATTTATAAGGTTTCTCCTTCAATCTCTTAATCTTCTTGCTCAGCATATGCTGTGAAACCCTATGTGGAGGACAGTGAGCAAATCTAGGCTATGTCTTTTATGTTGAAGAACTACAAAGTCAGAAAGAGAGTTTAAAGTGACCCTTTAATTCAAATAATTACAACTCTCCAACTTGAGAGTAAGTCACTACTTGGGCTGAGCTAAAATAAATCTGAAATAAAGTGTGTTAACAATTCAAATACTTAACTTAACCTTAAGTAGGACGGCGAGGGAAGCCTAACTCTGAGTGAAATGCAATAATGCGAATTTCACTAGCAAGCACTAGTAATTGTAATTGCCTATGAAGGCGAACTTTCAGTACACAGAGAAAATCCTTGCGCGCACAGCCTTACGGCGATAAATCCAAGACTCTGTTTTTCCCCGCGTTAACTCCTGCCTTTTTAAACTGCTATCAGATATATGCGATTTGCATAAATATCTCGCTCGCGCTAAATTCGGGCAGCAACTGAAACTTTGAGATATCGATAGGAAAGTTCAAACTAAAAATAACTTGGTTAATTAAAATAATGAATGCTACATAGTTGCTCCCAGAATTTAGTAGTCTGAAACTAACTAGCCTAAAATCGACTTTTAGTGAAGATGCTAAATTTTAAATCTAAATCTAAATTTTCCTTCCTATTCACCGTCCTTTACAATTGTAAGTTTTAAATTTAGTTTAAATCTTTGTTTGTGTCTTAGATATTTCTTCTTCACATCAAAAAGATCCATCAGGAATTTGGCTTGACTGACATTAGTCTGGTTCCTTCCAATCTGGAAGGAAATAAATCTTAATTTCATATTATAAGTACATTTCACCTGAAAAGTACAACATTTCCTTCCTCTGATGCTTTTCGTAATGACTTTTATTCGCGCTTTAGGTATTCGCGTTTTTTAATTTTTATTAGTGCTTTTCACAAAAGCATTCATTTCACATTCATTCATTTTTAAAACTTCCCCCTTGTTCTCTGGTCAAATGTGGTGTTTGTGAAAAATAAGCAGTTTTACTTTGTCAAGTGTTCACAACTACCACCTGACTTCAATTCTATTGGGGTTAATTCTTCGACTTTCAAGACCTCGGACCTCCCCTAAAACAAATCTGAAATGCCCTGAGGTTCTAACATAAAATGAACTTTAAACTTTTGTGTGAAACCAGACAACACTACATACAACATTCAAGCATTTTCAATTGCATTTCATACATATAATTCATTCTTTCAATCTTCAATTCAAATTTTCTTTCGATGCTCATTGCGTTAAGTAACGATTATGTATTCAATTTCTAATTTAGCGCGTTTTACGCTTTTACATTACATTTTAATTTTAACTTGCGTATACTTTACGCTTTTCCAAAATATTCAATATTCACAATACCAGTGCTTAAGGCTTACATACAATCATGCATTACATAGAAAACAGTTTTACATTAAATACATTCATTATTTATACATAGAAATACAATACAACAGTTTTGCTATACAACTTACGTACTAGTTGCTTTTAATTAACACAATTCAATTTCCTATTTACAGAGAGTCTTTTGACTAAAATCAATAATTCACATGTTCTGGATTACAAAGAACATTTCACGAATAGTCTTACAGTTTCTCAACTGAAAACTCGAATTTCCTTAGCTGCATGTTTAACTTGTTCTTTCAAGCGTGTCCTTTACGCTTTCGGCAACCCGATAACCGGCCTTTGACTCGGGTAACTTCCCTTTTAAATCTGCAACTTGCACTTAAATCAGAAACATAACTGTGTGAATTTAAAAAGAAAATAAGGAATTTACTTATCTTTCTGCCAGTCTATTAGGCGTTTGTTTGTCCATTCCTGGAAGGCTGGATATACTGTCGCTTGGGCAATTCGTTGTCTGTTGCTCCTAGATTGAAACTCTGGGGCTGCCTTTCGTTTGGTCGATCTCCTTTCCTCCAGAAATACCTTGTGGGGACGAATGGTGGGTGGCGCTTTCCGTTTTTGCTGAACTCTCCGCTCCCTCTCCAGAGTGGCTCGTTCCTGCTCCTGCACTCGTAGGCTCCTTCTTTGTGGATGGCACCTTCGGCGGCTCGCTTCTCGGTGTTCGGTTCCCTTCGTAGTGGTGGAGCTTTCGTAGTATTTTCATCTGGAGGTTTCTTCCTCAAACGCTTTGGTCGCTGAATCTGCTGCTTAGCGTTTTTCCGTTTTTTTTTCCTGGGGTGGTCTTTTCTTCGGCAGCGGCTTCCTCTCTTCTGGTAAACTCCTTTTCAAACTGGGTTCTTTTGTTGTTAAGGGACCTGGTTGGGGCTCTTGAGTCTTAGAAAAATTCTGTGAGGCTGGACCCTGTAAAACGTCTTTCAAGATATTATTATTAGCTCTTCGATAATAATGTTTGATTTGGTCGAAATTTGCCACAGTCTCTTCTCCCTTCACATTCTTTAAATATGCACGGCATTCAACTATTCTTGTAATTTGAAAAGGTCCATGCCATCTTGTGCAAAATTTTGCGACCGAATCCTTTGCTACGCATGAAAGTGCAGGCGCCTGTTTCAACACCTCCTCCCCCACTTTATATTCTACGGTTCTTCTTTTTTTAATTTGGTCGAAACTTGCCACAGTCTCTTCTCCCTTCTCATTCTTTAAATATGCACGGCATTCAACTATTCTTATAATTTCAAAAGGCCCATGCCATCTTGGGCAAAATTTTGCGACCGAATCTTTTGCTGCGCTTGAAAGTGCATGCGCCTGTTTCAACACCTCCTCCCCCACTTTATATTCTACGATTCTTCTTTTTTTGTCATAATATTGCTTCTATTTCTTTTGCGCTTTTCGGGAGCACTTTTCTGCCTCCTTTATCATCTCCTCTATTTCACCAATTTGAAATTCCGGCGCT
>KK113797.1:3268-55027 GCA_000611955.2 Stegodyphus mimosarum
AAAACTTTAATTTCGAAAAGGTTAAATACAACTCAAGCATTTAAGCAAAAAGGTTTTAATCATTGATAAATATCAGCTATTTTTGTTCATTTATTTGTAATAAATAAACAAAAATAAATAATTTTGTAGTTTATTGGAAATTTAATCCAAAGCATCAAAAGAAATCACAGCACGAAAACTTCAAATTATAGTCAAGTACAGGGTCTTTCAACCAAGCAGAAATTTCCCACTGGTGGCGGGATTTCGTAGTTTCAGAGGGGGAATATAGTCAGCCTTTTATTTACCTGTTATGTGTTAGTTTATAAATATAAAAAGAAAAAAAATACTTTTATTCAAGTTTTGGTATTTGTCAACATCTTCTATATTTTTTTCTTCTTGAATTTATAAAACGTATTAAAAAAAAAAAGTCTGTGGCGGTACATGACCGCCTGCCAATTCCATGTTAAGACAAGGAACTGAATAGTAACGAGCTTTTAAAATAGTAACGAGCTTTTAGTATCACTTCCGACTGATCGTATTTGTAAAGAAAATCTAATTTCTTTATAAACTTTATGGCTCAGTGTTAATTATAAATACTACTCGTTTTTTATTATTTTTTTAGCCATACAATAGAAAATTATAACTATGCATGCTTATGCACACATCAGTCCTCATGCTTGGGTTTGAGAATCGCATCGATCGTGGAGTGTACGGATCGTCATAGAGTATACGGTTTCACAAATCAATGATCCAACAATCACAAAATATTTAAAAACAGCATATCTTTAGAATTCTCAATAGAATGTTAAATATTGCCATACATTTTTCTATTCGATATATTATCCACATTTGGTACCTTATTTCTTTAAAAATAATACATATCGTTAGCCTTTGGCAGCAGCATTCTCTTATTTGAAAGTGCTTTGACACAAAGGTGAAACGAACACAAAGTTGAAGACTGAAGCTAATATATATATTTTTTTCCAACTAGAGCTTCTCTTCATACTCAGTTGCATATTCTTATTGTATTTAGTACAATTCCAAGAATACATTAAAGTATAAATATAGTATGTTGTTCTGAATGATATACCTATTTTAAATATCAAATTTGAGAAGTTTGGGATTATGTTATAATATATCTTTTCACGAAAGTCTGTTCAGAGCCGTCTTTGTGGAAGTTTCATATAAGTGGACGAAAAAAATCATCACACGCAGATAAACATCAGTATCAAAGTAGTCAAAGCGTATTGTGGGGACTCTAATCAGTGTTTATTCATTGAAAGTCACCATCGAATTTTTAGATCGAAAACATTTGCATAGCGTATTTACGTATATTGGTTATATTTTAAATGTTTATATGTTATAGCTAAACTTTTAAAGTTAAGAGATTAAAACACAATTAATCTCAAAACTTCAAATATACACTCACGTTTGTGAAAATTGCAACACCAAGAAGGAATCGTCATAATTGAATGCAATTTAATACACAGTTGAGTGGTAGTGGTACAAATAAATGATTAAATGTTCAAAGCAAACAAACAAGAACAAGAGATCAGAATCAGTATTTTGTGTGGCCACCACGCGCCGCAATAAGTGCTGCTACACGATGTGGCATGGAGTCAAACAAAGTTTGAATGTCTGACTGAGGAAGAGCATTCCATATCGTTTGTACGCGTACCCAAAGTTCGTCTGCAGACGCAACAGGACGAGGATCACGAGCAAGACGCCGACCAATGACATCCCACACATGTTCAATTGGCGACATATCCGGGGAACACGCAGGCCAAGGAAGAAGCTGTACCTGCTGCGCTGCAAAGAAGGATTTAACAATCCGAGCAGTATGAGGGCGGGCATTGTCCTGTTGAAATACAGCGCCTGGCAAGCTTTGAAGGAAGGGAACAGCTTCGGGCTGTAGAACTTCACGGATATACCGGTTGCTGTTCAGATTGCCCACAATTCGTAGCAATTGAGATCGTCTATGATATGCTATGGCGCCCCAGACCATAACTCCGGGTGTTCGTCCACTGTGGCGTTCGATAATGCACTCCGGAAGGTGGCGTTCACCGGCATAGCGTCTGACACGAATGCGGCCATCATGGTACCACAAATTAAAGCGGGATTCGTCAGAAAACACGACATGCTGCCAATCAGCACGCCAGTCTCTATGCTGATTGGCCCATTGTAGCCGCAGGCGGCGATGGTCGTGCGTTAGGGGGATCCTGTATAAAGGAGTCCGTGCGCGCAGTCCACACTGCAGCAGACGTCTACGAATTGATGAAGCACACAATGAAACACCTGTAGCTATTGACCACAGTGCTGCCAATTGTCTAGAGGAAGCTGTACGGTCCGTCCGCGCCATGCGGACCAGGTGTCTATCATCGCGAGCTGACGTCACATTTCGGGGTCCACTCCCGGATTTCCGAGTTGTCCGACACTCGTCCGTCCACTGCTTCCAAACGCGCATCACTGTGCTGCTGTTACGCTGCACACGAGAGGCTACTGCACGATACGACAATCCAGCTTCACGAAGGCCGATGATTCTCCCTCGTTCAAACTCTGTAAGTTGTTCAAATCTCGCTCTCTTTCGTCGACGAGGCATAAGTACAGATTGAGTTAACGTTTACCACTAGCAGATAACCACCGATAACCATACACGCCTCGCTACAGCCGTCTATTTATTCGGATCCATCAGCCGTTCAGAGGGCGCTGCTCAGCATACGCATGCGCTACGGATTTGCAATTCTAATCATTTGCATATCATGCGCTACTTTGCATTTCCTGAAAATTTCAGCTCACTCGCGTAAGTCCTTCATGGTGTTGCAATTTTCACAAACGTGAGTGTAATCTAGCATACAGAACAGTTCATCATTACACTTTGAAAATTTTAAAACCAAAAAGTATTTTAAAACTTAAAAAATATAAAATTTGTAAGACTGAAAAAAAAAATTTCAAACTGAAACTTCTTCGGATTACGCTCCAATATTTTGAAAAGTTCACCATTAAAATAAAATAAATAAATACAATTTTAAAATACACATGTCATAAGATTTAAAAAATTACATTTTGATAACTATTCATATTTCAATTTAACACCTTAAAACAACACAAGCCAAGCAGTTATGATAGGCCTATAAATTTAAGAATTAGTTTCCTAGAAATTAAAGATATTTTTACGAATTTTGAATACATGTAATAAATTTTAGTGATATTGTGTGTAACATTATAGTATCTCTTGTGTAATGTGAAATAAAGTTCCTCGAAAAAGATAAGCTCTACTAGAAAAATAAGATTGCAGGGGCGGCGACATATTGCCAAGCTGGCCATAGTTTGGCTTAGAAAAGTGCTTCAGAATCTGAAAGAAGCCAATCTAAAGTCCAAAGTTTTGCCAAATGTAAATTGTTTAGACAGGAAATGACTCCGATATGTCATATCCTACGTATCCGGAAAACACATCCAGAAAAGTGTTAGCAATTAAAGATTGGAGACGCTCAGAAAATGTCCATGAGCTGAGAAGTTTCCTGGAGCTTTGCATCTACTATAGGAGATTTGTGAAAGATATTTTTTTCATCGCAAGACCCCTTCAGAAGCCAACAGACAGCAATGCATTTAACAACTTATGGCAGCTTTCCCATATGTGATAATCCTGATGCATCCTCAGCTCGGCAATCCATTTATTCTTGACACTAATGTCGGTGTTGTTTTGTCCCAAGAAATTAATGGTTCAGAACGTAACATAGCATATTGGAACAAGTGTCCGTCTGAACTGCAAAGGAGTTACTGTGTGACCGGAAATGCGTTCCTTGAGAGTTAAAACATCGAATATTTTCATCGTTACATCTGCGGCAGCAAATTCCTCCTCTGCACAGATCATGCATGCATCATTGACTTGGCTATTCACTTTCAAGAATCCCGAAGTCAGGCGGGTAATTGTCAGACGGGTTACAGAGACTCCAGGAATGTGACATCAGTACCCGTCATTGGAAAGAATCGTTGCACCGAAACTCTGATGCCCGGTTTAGAAGACTTTATCTAGCCATAAAGCTGCCTACATTGTTTCAAGGTCGAAGAGATACACCAGCTGGTTATTCCGGTCGCAAGTCAAGTTACAAGTTTAACATCGTCTGACCCATAGAGGAATAGGAAACTTTTTTGGCTGGAATTTAGATGTATATCCCTGCAACAAAATAATAGTGGGCTTTCTAGAATTCACTCCAAATTCGAAACGGCGTCTTGTACAAGACGCTTGAATGGGAATCAACTTCCGTCGGAAATCAGCTTCATCAATAATCGTAGGTAAAGTTCGAGAAAATCATATCAACTTCCATCGGAAAGGCATTCACGATGGAAGCTGATACTTTGAAGATCCCGGATGTCCTTAAAGCACTAGATAGCCTTCCAACAGGAAGCCATTTTGGAATAATGAAAACGAGTTCTAGAGCTCTTCTACGGAGGGAAAGCAACGGCTCACGTGCCAAAATGGTGCCAATCTTGCCTTACCTGTGCGGGACGGAAGAAACGCAGCGGAGGGACATTGTAAAGTTACAGTGTAGGAGTACTTTTCGAAAGCATCACTTTCGAAATCTGAAACTTCTGCCACGAGCTGCTGATACAGCCATTACATTCTCGTTGTCATCGATTACGTTACCAAGTGTCCTGAAGCGTATCCTATTCCTTATCTGGAAGCTGTCAGGGAGCAAAAGTAATAATACAGCACTGGATTTCTAGGTTCGGAGTACCTGTTCGTTTACATTACGATCAAGGAAGAAATTTTGCATCGGCTGTAATTAAAGAACTCTGCAAACTACTCAACATCGACAAAACCCAAACGACACCTTTAAGTTCGCAGTCAGACGGCATGGTAGAAAGGTTTAATCAAACTATCCTTAATAACCTCTCGTTGATGATTTTCCAGAAACCAACAGGACTGGGACCAGAAGTTATTTCTTTTCTTACTGGCCTACCACAGGACTATCCACGAGACTACCGGCTACTCTGCATCGCAGATGCTCTTCGAACGTGATATTCGTCTGCCATGTGAGTTGTTGTTTGATCGCCCTCCTGATGTGCCTTCATCTGAGAAATTATTCAGGATTTCCAGGGCACTGTTTGGATAAAGCACAATTTTGCCTGAGAACGAGTCATCTTGACAAGCACCTTTGTGTGAAAAGTTCCATAACTGTGATGCATTTTCAGAAAATAAATTTCATTAAGCTTTCATCTGTTTGTGTCCATTCGACGCATTATGAACTCGCACACACATAAGCTATTAACACAAAATCAAACTACTAACTTTGATTTTGCAACAGACGCTACAATTCTTCATTTTAATTTGTATACTTCCCCTTTCTGTACTAAGAGTAGTAGCTATTTATAACATGTCAATCTGTACTGCGTCGTAATCTGCGTTAGTGACTATAACTTCCGTACCGAAGGGCTCGTGTTCGAATCCCGAAGAAAACGTGTATGTAATTTGTCCGTCTCTTTACAGGAGGCAACGGAGGCTTCCTGTGAGCCAACTTTACCTACGATTATTAGGTGCCTCCATAATAAAGAGACCAGAGCTTCCGACCTTAGTAGTCATGTGTTTGTGCTTTCAGAAGACTAAATAAAATATATTAATATTATCAAAGATGGCTTTTTATCGACAAGAACCAAATTTTTCACCTGATTGAAATAAAGTGTGGGAAGATCAGTATGAATTTTATCTCAGTATGGAATTTTAGAAACAAGAAAGTTTTACTGGTGCAGTCGAAAAGAATACCATACCGAACCAAAATAACCCAGGTGACAGCTCAGTTTATTTTGTAAATGCAGGCTCCCACATAATTAAGCAATAATAATTATTTGGGCGAAAATTATTTCAGAATTACTACTAAAATTGAATTATTGTTTTCCGTCTTGGAATATTAGTTTTGTTTACTTGTCACAATGACAATGAATTAGTAGGTCAGTGTAATGAATACGCCAGGGTTCGAAATTAATTTCGTTTTACTTGTCAAAGTAATAAATACGCCAGTGATCTAAAGTAATTTCCTTTTACTCGCCAGAGCATATCCTAAATAAAATTACTAATAATTAATTCTGCAGTTTCGATTTTCGTACCAGATTATAAAAAATTTATTTTATAATCTAAAAAATTACTAGTACAAATTTTTATGTCAGATATTTTAGAACATTTTTTGATGTTGCCATTCCTGTACAGTATAATTCTGTTTCCTTTATTTATAATTAACGATCTTTACGCCATGTAAGGGTGAAATTACGGGATACTTCTGAGATCGTAGAAAAGATAGCAGATCAGAGTCGCTGTGGTGCAGATTTAAGGAATAGCCGAAGTTTCATAAGCTTTACAAAGCTGTGATAGATCAACATTTACAACAAATTATCTCTACGCCTTGGCCGGGACTCGAACCATAGAAATCTGGAATACGCGCCCTGCGTGTTGACCATTGCACCAGGAAGGCATGAAGAAATACCTTATATATTCTTTCTTTTAAAGGGCGACTGGGGATTAGAGTACCCAATCGCCAAATCCTGCTGGTGAAGAATCATCATCCACCACCTTTTTTAGTTCAGGCGCCAGTTGTAGAGTCATTAGAATATTTTTGGAAACAGGAGAGATGAAAAATGAGCAATACTGTCACCAGAACTCGAACCACGGCCCTCTCGAATACGCGTCGAGCGTGCTGCCACTACACCGTGAAGGCATGGTAAGAAGGCGGAAGAAATACCTTATAGAATACGTTTTTAGAGCATTAAGATGTAATTAGAGAAAACAAAGACATCACAAAACTTTGCATTGTCTTCAATGCATCATCACGTGCTGAAGGCAAATTACCATTTAATGTTTGTTTAAAATAAGACGTTTCTTTCCATTTGAAATCTACTTCTCTACTTTTAAAATAATCTAAATATCGAATTGTGGCTTTCGGAAAATCCTGTTACGGCTGTCGAACTTTTCTGGAATTCCAGCATGCAGCTCTCATTGACATGAAATTTGCACACTGAACAGCCAAAACATTATGACCATACACGCAATAACGCGTTGCGCGATCTTCAACCTGCAAAACAGCTGCAACTCGCTTTCACATGGATGCTACAAGTTCTCGGTAGATCACTGGAGACAGGCGGTACCAAATGTCTAAGCAGAGGTCACGCAAAGTCGAAATATTCCGACATCGTGCTGTTTAAGCTGTGAGATGCCGTTTTGTGACATCCCAAATGTGCTCATCGCGTTAAGATCCAACGAGTTAGGTAGCCAAAACATTAACTAGAATTCATCCTTATGCTTCTCTAACCCTTCCAATACAATTCGAGCCTTGTGACATCGGGCGTTGTCCTGCTGGAAGATTCTCTTTCCAGTTGGGAAGACAGACACCATGAGTAAAACTTTCTTGTTTCTAAAATTCCATTGTCCATTCCATTTTCCATAAATTGTGTTCCGGAGCACTTGCAATTGGACCTGAACTGTATTGGGCTATCACCTGAGCCACTGTCTGGCGCCGATTTTGCTGTAAATAGGCGAGACATCTCCTGCGTCCTTTTTCTTTGACGACGAGGGGACATCCAACACCTTGGCGTCTACTGCTGGTTTCATCGCCATTTATCTACTTTGCATAAATACTAACAGATATACTAACATTAGGTAAGGGAGCATAATTTTGGAGAAATTCCACTGAAGATATTTCTACGCCAGAAACAAACACTGGTCTTGAACAACCTATCAGTCGTGCAGTTTGGGAGAGAGATACTCATTCCGAGCCTTCGGCCCATTACAATCTGTCCTCTGTCAAATTCGCTTATATCAGCAGCCTTTCGCATCACGGACAAAAATCAGTACAAGAATGATTCCTTACCTTCTCCAGCAGCAGTTGAATAATATTCCCACTTAATTACATTCCCACGTCATCCATAAGAGTTCACTGAAAAATGTGGGGGTGGTCATAATGTTTTAATTCGGCCAGCATATATCATAGTTAATTGTATATCGCCATCGAGTTGAATGGTGTGACACTAGAGTGCGTGTGCACTAGGCATTATCCCTATCGAAATAAGCTTGTTATTGCGAATTGTGTCTGCTAAAAGAATGTTCTTTATCAGAAATCCGTTACATTTCCAAAAGAATATCCATAAAGAGTTTCTCAGGAGAGGTAGGCACAAACTGAATACAAACATTCATAGAAGGCAAGCAAGACAAATATTGCTATCGTTAAATAATGTGTTCATTAATAAATGCTCTGGAATAAATTAATAACGGAGATACAGACTACGATATTTCGAATACCATATTATGTCTCGAGCAGTCGGCAACACTTGCCAGCTTTATTGGATGCTTACGACGAATCGTATTCTGAAATGACGCAACTTACGGCGCAACTTAACATTAGGTGAGGGAGCGTAATTTCGGAGAAACTCCACGAAGAGGTTTCTACGCCAAAAACAAACGCAAGTATTTCCTTTATTTACTGAAGCGAGTAATTCTTGTAGAATTAGAGCGGGCAAACTTCCAGACATACTGCGTTTGATTTCGGGAGAATCGCTGTAACTCTCACGGTTCTCTGAGGTTTGTTTACGTATAGACCCATTCGATATCTAATGAAACTCCTCTGCGAAAATCAATCACCAGAGTGTTTAAAATTGGATGCGGACGGCTGGTGACGCAAATATAGCTTCGAGGTCGCTGTTTCTCCTGAAAGCAGAACTAAACATACACCGTGTACATAAAAGTCCTTACGCTGCTGTAATTTCCACAACCTGTTGGTCGTATCTATATATACCATACCCACCAAAAACCTTACCCTGTCTTTATTTTTGCAACCCTCGGTCGTAGACATAGACTTCCAGTCATAAAGGTGTTTTAAATTACGTAAAGATTCATATTTTGAAACTTTTTATATAAAAAATAGTTTATGTGGGCACCACATGACTTTATTGTACGGCCCATTAAACTATACACATCTTTTTCTGCGTTTCATTTAAACTGATTTCTTCGAATCTTTATAACTTAGTGAACAGAATGAGGCATGTTGTAAATGACATAAAAAATTGCAAATTTTGACATTAAATATGATGGTCAATTTCTAAGGTACAGGAGTCAAACTTCTTGTATCTTTACTTTATCATAAATTAGTGTAAACTATAGTATAAAACTTAGTATAATACTTTCTCAAATATAAGACAGGGAGATCGCGTTAAAAGTTCGTTATTTTGTCCAAAATTAATTTTACTTAATTTAACAACACAAAACACGAATATTTTCGTCATTTAAAACATTTGTGGAATTAGAAGTATATGACTATAAGCATTTATTGCGAAAATAAAGGCCAAGTAAGGAATTTAAGCCCGGTGAAAGGGTGGATACGCAAAACGCTTTTTATTAAAAGCAGAATATTTTCTCTCAATATGCTGCTCAACCTATACTTATACTGAATAACAAATATACAAGCTATACTTATATTTAAGAAAAATTTATATTGAAGAACGAACAGATAAGAATTTGCTGAAATATTTGATATTAAAATCGAGAAACACATTCAAGGGCCATACACAAATGGAAGAGCGAAATGTTTGGATTTGTATGGAATCAAAAGTACAATATCATTTAGAAAAATGTTCCTTATGTTAAGAATTACTTAGGGAGCAGATTATTCTGAAAAATATTGGTAAATATAATAACGGTAGCTGCTTAACGTGGCCGCAGTTAATTATCATTCGGATATCGTTATCAAACCTCATTACATCCCGCCTTTTTGCATACGAAAACTTGGTAAACAAATCGTTTAACGTAATGAAAAATTTGTTAATATGATAAAAAAAGATTACAGAATAAATATTTACCACAAAGGGGTAAGTTGATTTTGCATTGGTTCACTATAAATCGCGTTTCACTTTCCTAATTGTTGCAACCAAATATTAGAGCCCTGCATTATATTTAAAGAAATTAATAATGAAGAATCTGCAGGAATGTATGTATGTTTCTCGCACTGTGAAAAAACAACGGTACCTAGAGACATCAAATTTTGAATAACGTAATCCTCCTCCGCATATGGGCATCTGGAAGTCCAAATTTGGAATTTGGAGTTTGTTTTATTATCTACATCATATTTTGTAAAACATGCATGAGTTTTTGATTGAGAAGCTTAACGATTCCAAAGCGAGCAATAACACTGTACCGGGGGGAAAAAAATTTATCTCGCAAGACTGTGTATCGGAAATCTTTAAGATATGCTCTTTTAAATATTTTGCCATATTGCTGTTGAATTGAATTTTATGGTTTAAGTGAGAAGAACTTTTATTTAATAAATCAAGGTAACACACAAAACATTAAAAAAACGCCCCTTTGGACGTAATATAAAATCTGAAAGTTTCAGGTTTTTTTTATGATTTTTTTTCCTTTCTTTAAAGTCGCCGAATAACCTTAAAATGCATTATAAGAATTCCCAAGTCACAGAGAAATGTCGCGAAATAAGGAACTAAGCAGCCAAACTTCTTGGTTGCAATTTATTCTAGTGCTTAAAATTAAACAAACAAAAAGGGAGGGAGTATCTGAAAGTGTTCAGATTTTAACGATCTTCCACAAGGATTTGTTAATGTTTTTTTGCGCTCTTGCTGAGCTTGCAGTCTACCAGACTGCTCTAGCACTTAGTCCTGCTAACCCATTTCTTTCCGTCTTTTTAGCTCTATTCTAAAGCATCATATTCTTCGCACTTCCGCCAGACACAATTCAACAACGAAGTCACAAAATACATGTATTTAAAACATCATATCTTTAGAATTTCAGACACACTCGCGTGGTGGAGATAAAAATATTTTATTCCGTACAGTGTTGCCACTGCTCGCTTTCAAATCGTTGAATTTATTAATCAAAAATTCACTGAAGTCTTATAATATATGAAATATAAAATTCAAAATTCGGGCTTCCAGGTGCGCATGTTCGGGCAGAGAACTACGTTATTCAAAATACGATTGCCGCAGGTACCGTCGTTTTTTACTAATGCGAGGGACGTACATCTAGGTTCTTCATTATTTAATTTCGTTAAAAATTATACAAGGTGATAATGTTTGGTGGCAACAATTTGTAAAGGAATAGAACCCTTTATAGTGGACGAAGCGGAATCTCGTTTCGAGACTAGTTTCCATTACCATTCGTTTTAACGTCCTTTTTAACTATAAAAAAGTAATCTCACTTTGATGTAGATTTTCAATAACTCTACCGATTTGATGAGGGCTCTAGTTACCGTTGTTTTATTAGAATGCGAAAAACGTACATACATTTATGCAGATTCTTCATTATTTAATTTCTTTAAATATAATGCAGGGCGATAATATTTGGTAGCATTAATTTGAAAAGTGATTCAGACTTTAAGTTTTCGACTCAAAATGCCAAAAACGAAATTAATAGCCCTTCTGAGCTAACGCCCTTTGGGCTATTTAGATATCTTACATTTTACTGAATGGCAACATGCTGGCGTGTAGAAGATAAAAGTATTTTGTTTCACACGGTGACAACATATGGCTTTTAAATAGCAAAGTTTGATGATTCAGATTGAAAAATAAATAAATGTATTATATTTTGTCAAATAGCAACAGTATGCTACGCTGGAGATGAAGGAGGTTAGAATAGGTGGAGTAAGCATGACGTCACAAAAATGAAGCCGAGAACAGTTCAGCAAGGTAACATCATGATTTATCTTGGCCGCCATACAGTGTAGGGATAAGACTTCGAAACATATTGCTTAATAAAATTACACTGACTTTGAGAGCAAATATCAATCCCCGTAGGGTTTGAAAAGCATCGTTAAATATTGTTACGTGCGTATATGGATTGAATGCACAAGTCGTTAAAAAGTTAACAAAAATTTATTCTTTCCCCAAGAAATAAATCAAAATCCTGAAATATTTCTTCAGAGATATTCGCACAATATCTCAAACGTTTAACAAAAACTCAGTTCCAGATAAAATAATTCTATCTCACAGCGAAATCGCTACAATCAATAACAGCATTAAGTAAACAGTTCGCTTTTTACAGCTACAACTAACAACAACAGCAGCAACAACTGAGATGAGGTGTTTCAATTCGGCTTTTATAAGCTTTTTAATTATCAGTAGAACAATCTTGATTTTTCTAGATATTTCTGTATGGCAACAGTAATTACCAGATATTTATTTATTAAGCATTAAATGCACAAGCTCTTTGACTTATTTTTTTTTGACGTAGTTTTCTTTTCAAAAGTCGTCTGCGTTGCACGGGAAATATAAAGCAATTTTAATTACAATTCTAAATAAATAGCCAAATAAATATGAAATCCGTAACAATATAATTTGCATAAATACCATTGAAACTTTCACTGATCCTCCATATTTTAACATGTATGCATATATCTTACTGTTAGCATCCCCCCCAAAAAAGAAAGAAATAATATAGTAGACTCTAATTACAAACATTTCTTGCATGCCTGGAACTGAGGCATATGTCAAAACTCTAAAAAGAAGATTCCAAATCTTTCATTAAAATTAAAATTTACTAATTTTTACATCTGAAACCAAAACGAAAGCTACAACTAAAAAAAAACTCATGGAATACAGATAACGTTGCCACACAAAAAAAGCTAATCATTAAAAGTCTTAAAAATTATTTTTCGTTTTCCAGAATGACGTCATATTTCATAGACCTCGTAATAATTTTTCCTTACATCCTCCCACCTTGCAATGAGAAATAAGGAACTGAACATTGCAACATTCGTAATCATAAATCTACTCTCTGGGTTTTCTTAACAGTCCTTCCATGTCTCGTAATACAAGAGACTCCGTCATTTGAAACGGGTATGTTTCTCTGTTGAGGTGCTTTCACTGCAGATTGCCTTTTAGCAGGTGTCTTGAGTTGGTGTCGTGGATCACTGCCTAAATTAAATCTCTCTGCAGATGGTGCTTATAACGGGAAGAGACTCTCTACTACTCTTATTAATTCTCCACTCTGAGTTTTAATTTTTGCACGTCGACTCATGCCATCGAGTCCTGGATATAATTCAAGGAAATAAAGGCCAAATCATTCTCTACTTATCATCATTTCCAACAAGTACAATGTCACCTACTTTAAGATCACAATGTATGACCGATTTTCCTCTTGAAATTTTAGAGTCCCTAAATATTCTTGACGGATCTCTTCCTAAAAGTCTCCCGGACATTCTGAATGTGCCGCAATCTACATCTAAAAAGTTTGAATTGATTTCTTGCTTTATAAAAGGCACTAATTCGGTCTGTAATTCTCTTTAGAATGTGGCTAGTATTACAACAGAGGGCTCTGAATCACCTGATACAACTGTTAACGGTCTATAATTGAGTATAGCTTCACAATTACACAAGACAGTGCACATTTCTTCGTAATATAAACAAGCTTTTCCGACGAATTTTCTTAATTTTCTTCATTAATCAAATTAACGACGAATGAAGAAAGAAGAATAAACCAAGAAATGTGCACTGTTTTGTATAATTGTGAAGCTAGCCTCAATGACAGACCGTTAGCAGTTGTATTAGCTGATTCAGAGCTCTCTGCTATAACACCACCCACATTCTAAAGAGAATTACCAATTAGACACTCCCACCAATGGGACGCGACTAAATAGCCGGCAGATCATCCTCTACTGGGCAAATCGGCAGAGTTCATTGTTACTGCGTTGTTCATTGTTTGAATCCCTTGGAGTAACTTATCTTCTTTCCATAACTCAGTTATGGACGAACACATCAAATGTTACATCTTTTTCTATCCAGGACTATACAGTTGAAGAATCAGTCCAAAAACAAATGTTTTGTACTTTAACCCTTTTAAAATGGACGAAGCTAAACGAGCACAAGTAGTAGCACGCAGGAGTTCTAATCGGGTAATAGAAATCTCTTACTTCTCACTGGAATCAACTCTTGTTTTAGCTTCCAGCAAATTAACTTTCACCGAGTCTCCGCTTTCAGCCCGAATGAATGCTGCAGTTCAATACGCCAATTTACTTGCATTGCAAAAGAAATTAAGTGACATTCTTTCACTCACAATGCAACCACCTAGGTACCTTCAAACCGTTTAAGTAATTCGAATCATTCATCCACTTATAAAATACTGACTTCGTTACAGAATCAACTTCTTGATCCCAAGACGATGTAGATATCCGCAGACTCTGAAGCATAACCTTAGGAAGCAAGGTAATAGTGACTAGTATTCTCAGAGGATCAAATACTTTATCAGTAGTTGCTAAAATTGTCCTCTTAGTTAACTTTTCCGGCAAATCATTAATAACATTAATAAGATTCAAGCTTAGTGTATGGCTATTACGTTCCCATTGCATTCCTAACACATTAGTAGTGTTTAAGGAATTCGCTGATGTATCAGTGTATTCCCATCCCCCGTAACTCGAATTTCCTTTCAGTCAAAATGTCTGTAGCCATCCGTATGAAATAATGTAATCCTTGATCATTTTTGACGCTGCTTACACAGTTATCGACATAAAAACTGTTCTTCATCTTTTCAACCATTTCTTCTGAATATTTTAATTTTCCTTCGACAGCAATTTTCAAAATGGAATCTAAACAATATCGAATAACAGAACCGCGTACAAAGGGACTACTGGAGACCCCAGACACAGCTCTACAGTGTCTGTAATACACTCCTGGACACCATAAATGCAACACCCTGAAGGAAGTATGCAAATAACATGAAACATGTATTAGTTAAGGCGAGATATGCAAATGACTAGAATTTCAGCGCAGACGCACATCACGAGCGCCTGTGGCGTCGCTTCAAAGCGCTATTCAAGGCTTCGGGTTTTCGACGATTTCAAGTTCGGCAATTGTCTTTTTCTTCTGGTTTTTTCAAAAAAAAAAAAAAAGATCGATTATGCCTCGTAGTAAACAGCGATCATTCTTTGACCAAGTATCCGAGTTCGATAGAGAAAGGATAATGACGGATCTCTTAGTCACATCACGAACAATAGCACAGCACATTCAGTCTATAACGCATCATCCAGTGTCTGCGTGTACCATTCGACGCCTTTACAGCAGAGTGGTCTATCCGTAAGACGTCCATTGCTTCGTCTACCCTTGAGGCAGAACCACAGACATCTCCGCCGCCAATGGTGCGATGAAAGAAGGATGTGGACGGCAGAATGGAGTGAAATTGTCTTTACTGACGAGTCACGCTTCTGTCTACAACACCACGATGGTCGAATTCGAGTCTGGAGACACCGTGGAGAGAGGATGCTGAGCAGCTGCGTTATGCACCGCCACACTGGTACTGCACCGGGTATTATGGTATGGGGCGGTATCGGATATCACTCTCACACTCCTCTAGTACGCATTGCCGGTACTTTAAACAGAGCGCTACATCTCCGAGGTTTTAGAACCTGTTGTCCTTCCTTAGCTTCAGGGCTTGCCCACAGCCATATTTCAAGAGGATAATGCGCGACCACACGTGGCACACATTGTGCAAGGGTTCTTCGTCAATCGCCAGATTGAACTGCTTCCCTGGGCTGCTCGCTCTCCAGATCTTTTGCCGATAGAAAACATGTGGTCCATGGTTGCTGAACGATTGACCCAGATTACATCCCAAGCTACCAGATCAACGTTGGCAACGTATGGAAGCTGCTTCGTCTGCTGTACCCCAAGAACACATCCAAAGTCTCTTTGAATCAATGCCGAGGCGTGTGGCAGCGGTGATCTCCAACAATGGCGGCTACTCTGACTACTGATTCTGGAAGGAACAACACTTCACGGAAGTCTATAAATTTAATCATTTGATACTTGGTCAACATGTTATCTACTAAATAAATTTTGTTGTGATATCTCTTGTCTTTCTTGGTGTTGCAATTTGGGTGGCCAGCAGTGTATTTAAGCTGGCCATCGGCTTGATACTATAAGAATCTCAAAATATCCTTATCTTTGTGTTTAAGGTTGGTTTGCAAAAAAGATTTTCTTATGTCGGATGTAACTCCTGTTCTGTTCATCCGAAATCCATGAATAACTGAAGGAATGAGTTCAATAAGATTCAACCCCTTTTCAAAGCAGTCATTGAGACTAGGTGTTCCTTTCTCTTTTGCTGAAGTGTCAAATACTGGTCTAATCTTTGTTGTACTGTTTTCGTTGACTACATGAAGATGAGGCAAGTAATGACAAGTTAACTCAATTTCATTTTTTGGTACAGATTGCATTATTCCATCTCGTTCCCACTGACAGAAAACCATATTCTACATAAAGATTATCAGCTTTCAATCGTTTAACAGTCGAATCTAATCTTTTAATAGCCAAACCAAAATTTTATGACAAAGGCATGATCACTAAGCCACAGTAAGCCTACTTGAAAACGACCTTCTTCATTTATTTTAACTGTAGATAGAAAATGTTTCCTTGCTTCTTCTTGAAGTTCTAATTTTTTTTTCTTTTATAAATGGGCTAAATTTCGCAGCGTGTCAAGAGCCCACAAATCGGATATCAATGTCTCTTTATTGAGCATTGAAGCGACAAAAATTAGAATTATTCGAAATTTCAGACATTGCGTCTTTGCCCATAACTGCCCAACCTAATTTCCTCTCAGTAACCGCAAGGCCTGAGGGAAGTAGTCTAATGTCCCTAGTCATCAATTTTTCACAAATATCAGCTCCAATTAATATTTCTATCGGTCCATCACTTTGATCATTCAGATAAATATCATTTTCTCTAAGTTCGTTTATCAAGTCGCTTCGTCCTACTGGTGGTAGGGAATCACAAATTACCTCTTGTTCAAGAGCCTGAGCTCTTGGAATTAGCCCTCTAAATTTCATAAATAATTATCATCTGTTTTCGATTAAAACACCGTAAGAACATCGTGATCTATAATTTCAATGATTGTCCCTCCAAATAACGACCGCTGTAATTTTTCTTTGCATGTGCTCAGAAATTGCATTTTAATAGGGTATTCTTCAAAACATAAGACCTATGTAACTCTGAAACAATGATAGCTCTTGCTTGCCGTTTTTTTATTTTTTCCTCTCAAAGTAACCTTCAAAATTTGTAATAAGACGTTCGACAAGTAAGTAACAAAACGTTTCGACAAATTTGCAAGCGTCTCGTTGTGTTTTGGTGTGTGTTTATCATCGTCTCTAATTTTACTGTTGACGCTACATTCGGGTTTGGACTTGGAGTTGATGTTTTTGCATTTATTCTGGTTGTATATGGTGCTTTTTCCCACAAACTACACACGAAACGTTTTTCCGATATTTAGCTATTCCATGTCCCCTACCCAAACACAAGAAACAGCTGCGACTGTTTTGATCTACGCCTAATTTTTCTTCTACTGGCATCTTTCTGACTTTTCAGCAATCACTGAATTCGTGAACTTCAGAACAAAATATGCACAAATTTTGATTTTCTTTTTTCGTCAATATTAAAGTGGAGGCCGATGGTATTGGTGGAGAATGGCCGTGATTTTTGAAACCAGAACGTTTGGAACCCCCTGTCTGGAAGGTTGATCTTTGACAAAATATTTGGTAGCTATGGATACCCGTTCTTCGCCCTCAATTTCATGGAATAAAAAAGAAAGTAAACCATCTAAATCCAAGCGCTGTGTCGATTCTTTTTCTCTTTTATTATCATTTTCCCCTTTTGCTTCTATCTATCTATGGTCACGACTAACTGATCTAAATCTCTGCCACGCACGAAGAGTAAATCCAGTAATGACGATTCTACGCGAGGGTATAACATAGTTGCATATTTATCTCTAGTAACAACAAGAACCTCAAACGCGCGAAGTTTTGATTCTAAATTATCCTAAAATTTTCTGAAACAAAATTTGTAATTCGAATTCTTTTGAAACACTAAAGAGGGAAAATATGTTTAGTGTTTCAAAAGAGGGAAAATCTCTCACATAAACTTCTATAAGAACGTCTTCTCTACCAAAGCGTAATTGAAATTGTTGCAAAGCTTTGTTGTAACTATGACCCCCAGGGTTAAAACCTTTTAATTAACTCTTCGTCAGGTGATCCTCTTTCCATAGATTTTAATAAATATAGAAACTTGTCATCCAAATTACAATCGCCGTTTATCTTTTTAAATTGTCCTCAAAACCCTAACCAATTCTTTATATCACCATGAAAAGTCGGCAGTTTAAGTTTTGGGTAACGTAGAATTGTATTGAGCGAAACGTTGTATCAGCAGCATTAAAGCTGCTGACTTTCTCCTATAAAACTTTAGCTAACTCAGTTTCTATTATTCTCCATTTATGTATATAAGCTTCTGATTCATCAAATTCTTTATTAATTATATTTTCACTTTCCTCAAATTTAAAAAGCTCTTCTCTAATTGCTTGTTCAACTTCTAGCATTGGTTTCGCTTTTTCTTCGATTAACTTTGTAATTTTTAGACTCTTAATTAAATTACTCTCATCTTTTTCAGAATCGTTTAAAGCTATACTAAACCATCTTTTATATTGAGAGCGTTTTGCTTTTAAAGCATCCATAGTAAAAATACAATGCAATTCAATATAATAAGTTCAGTGCAATGTTTACTTATGCCTTAAAATGCCACTTACAGTTATCCAGTCCTGTCGAAGGAAGCTAGTTGTTAAAAAAAAAAAAAAAAAAAAAAAAAGAAGAAAAGAAATAATATAGTAAACTCTAACTACAAATATTTCCTGCATGCCCGGAACTGAGGCATATGTCAAAACTCTAAAAAGTAGATTCCAAACCTTTCATTTAAATTCAAATTTGTTAATGTTTACATTTGAAACTAATGAGGTTACAACTCAAAAAACAAGATGCAGATAACTTAGCCTCACAGAAAAAGCTAATCATTAAAAGTCTTTAGAATTAATTTTCGTTTTCAAGAGTGACGTCTTATTTCATGGAGCTCGTAATAATTTTTCCTTACACTGCCTTTAAAAAAGATGAATTATTAAATTTTCAACAGAATTTTTCGTTAATAGTGTTTTGCCATGCTCATTTCAGATATGAAATTTTAATATATTTTGTTAAATAAGTAAAAATGTTCAAATGCAGACGATAATTGTGATGTATTTTCACTGAAAACAAAAAATTTATAACAGGAATCATTATCTACCAAAATATTTCAACAAGAATCTGGAGTGTCTGAATTTTTATGTCAGTTGCTGATTAACACTTTTTAAGCGCACCATTTTATCACAAGAAATGTTTTGATGATATTTATTTTTCAACAACCAAGCTTAAAATAGAGAAAAAATATTATATTAGAAAAAAATTTGGAGTCTATGTTTCAGCATTTAGTACAAGATTTGTGCAACAGAATTTCAAAAATGCTAATGTACGAAAACAATTATGAGACATTTTAGCTCACCAATGAAAGCAGATGTCACATCGAACATCCTGTTCTGTCATAATGCTAATGACTCACAATATGGGAATTCCGAGGTTCGTTTATGACTCTTTTTTAAAAGTTATTTGCTTCCAAGAAAACATTGATTTTAGCCTAATTTTTACCTTCTTTAGTATGCATAGGCATCGAAAAAGCTGGCTACAAGCTTTATGTTTTTAAATATCGATTCCCAGGTATGCACAGAGCTTTTCAAAATAAGATAGACGATTTTAAGAAAGCTGTTTCAATATTTTAAATGAAAAAATTCTTTAAATGAAGTCTAACTTTTTGTGTAGTTTCCAGAATGTCAAAATTTCTGTTTCTAGCATGCTTTTTGAGCTTTAATTGTTTAGAAGCATGAATTTTTATACCTTTTATAAATAAAATTAAATTTTATAAATTTTATATATATTAATTTTATTTATAATTAATTTTATAAATAAAATTAATATATATAAAATTAATGGAGATATGGAAAAACGATTTGAGGGAATGAATGAAATGTAAAACAATCAGTAGCAAATTTTGAAAGCCCGCATGAAATAAAAGTTTTCCTTTTGGTGCTTAAAGATTTCCTCTTAGGATTAAAAAAAGCTGATGTGTACACCACATGACTTTCTTGTGCGGAATAATAAATTATACGCACTTTTTCCTGCATTTCATTTAAACTTATTGAATTGAATTAAATCTACTTCGTCGATAGCGCATAAACCACAATAGAATAAATACGCTTTTTAAAATTCACTATATTTATTTACCATAGTGATACTCTAGCGCTAGATTCACTTAACAGTGTTACATCTTATTCATTTTATAACTCAGAATGCGCAAAAATTATATCATCTGAAGAATTATCTAATCGTTGCCACATGTTCTATTCAAATGTTATAATTAATCTAAAACGGTGTGTTAAGAAATTAAACAAATAAAAGATATAGTTTTTCACAGACGATTCAGCGCTTACCTAATGCACATGTGCTACTCGTAAACATTCTCCTCTGTCCGAAACAGACTGGCGACAGTATTTTCTGTTGATATGAAACACTTATTTCCTCGAATTTCATTACAGATATATTTCTCATTCAATTAATTCAGTTCTCACTTCGCGGCAAGGCAAATATAATGAAAAATCAAAATATATTCATTAAAAATTGAAAAATATAGAAAAACATAAAACACCAAATCCAGTTAAAAAATTTAAAAAAAAAAAAAACAATTTTTGCAATTAAAATTGCAGTTTCTACCCCAAAACAAGCAATTCGGCCAGCGGGCAAGAAGACAGATTTTTCGGTGCACAAAACTGAAAGTTCACTTTTGGTCTCACTTCTTAGGTGGCCGCAGGCCTTGAAACACGGGTTCCAGTGCCGGAGCCCTATCCCACCCTAACAAGATACGTGAAAAACGTAACATGAAAACATAACAGATAAATAATAGAATAACGTAAAATAAGGTCAATAGTCCTTGTAACAATTCTTTCTCGGGTGAAAAAGCGATGGCAAAATGTTCTTAATAAAGACTATACGAAATGAAGCAAGTCCGTCGAAGTCGAAGCTTGTATAAAAAGTACCGATGGAGAAGTGGGAGGGATGAGATGGTTCAAATGGTACACGTCATTGAAAGTTTGACGATTGGCTGGAGGAATCTTAGCTATTGGCTGAAAGTAAGGAAAGCACCAGAGCGCAGAAAACTGCAGGCTTTATTCCAAATAAACTCCATATTTTTGTTAATTACTATAATAGCCAAGCGACCATTTGGAACAGTTGTTATCCTCGAATCAGAGAGTCTATAAGCTAATTGGCTTCAATCAAATATAGCTCATGTAGGCAAACAATATCTGGGTTTAATCCAATTATTTTATCCAAAAGAGGGAACTGAGCTGCAGTCAGAACGCAGAGGTTTAAATTTATATTCAATATATACATGTTAAAAGCAGTTAAGGTAATTAAAATCACTAAAATACAAGTACAATTCATTTATATAAAAATGTATTAAAAACATATATTAAAGAACCCAACCACTAAAACACTCAATCGCTTAAATTTATTTCAATATCCAAATGTACCCTAAAGAGGCTCATCTCACTTATATAGCAAGAGCAGATTTTATCCGTGGCTTAAAATAAATAACAGAAATAATTAAATAATAACAGAAAACGGGAATAACATCAAAAAGACATTGAAAGCGTAGAAACTGATTTAATTTGCTGTGGATGTCGCTATGCTGAGTCAATATAATAAATAATTAAATAACTTAAATAATAATTCCAGAATGTATTAAGCATAATTTAATTGGCAATAATAAAAGAAGAAGTTACTTTGTTGTTGCGAAGCTTAGTTTCTCTAGATTGACAACAAATCCTCTATTCTGCGAAGTTTCAAATGTAAATAAATATGGCTGCTATGTTAAAAAAATTAGGCTTGGCCACACTTTTAAATTGCTGATAATTCTACAACTATAATATGCAAGTTAACTAAAGGCATAAAAACCTTAACCGGAAGATAAGAACAACATAATTCAATTATTTCAAAAAATGCACATTTTACAAACATATAAGAATAATAAAACTGAGCTCACTGAGCCAAGTAACAGAGTGGGTATATATATATACATACTTTTAGTGCGGCCAATTGCAACCAAAAAGGGAGGTTCACGTCTAGATGTTATAGCAGTCCTATATACAAAATTTCAACGTTCTGAACCTACTCGATTTTGAGTTATGCGAGGTACATACGTACATACGTACATACACCATGAAAAAAAAATCTTTTCTGAATTCATTTTAAATCAGTTTTTTAATTCGTTTGGAGAAATATAGTCCTATGCTCTGTCCTTAAATACAGTCACGCCAAAACATCGTTAAATTGAATTCGATAGCGGTCAAAACGGATATTTTAGTTGAAATATGATACCCAAAATTTTTCGTGTTTACAATACTTCCTTTACTTCGTACAAGGAAGTAAAAAGAAATCATAGCTGACTGCTTGAAAGCATTTATGAAGGATCTGTGTTCAAATT
This sequence comes from Stegodyphus mimosarum, assembly GCA_000611955.2. NCBI lineage: Eukaryota > Metazoa > Arthropoda > Arachnida > Araneae > Eresidae > Stegodyphus > Stegodyphus mimosarum. Next base: position 25,604 of record KK113797.1, read on the forward strand.
TTCATGTTCAAATATGCGTCATTTTGTTTTAACAAACTGAATCGTGATGAATATTTTAATAGTTACGATTTTTACTCTTGGGGGATTAAAAAAGTTAGATTACGTTTTTCTCAATCACCTTTATTAATAATACTGTAATTAATTGGTGCTGTGTAGAATCATTAGGCTATTTTGAAACAAGAGATGTGAAAAATGTGCAATGTCCTCGCCGGGACTCGAGCCTAGACCTTTCGACTACGCGCCGAGTTTGCTACCGTTACACTACGCCTCAATTTGGCTTTAAAGACCTTAATTTGCGCTTTCCCACATTTTGCTATCCTTTATTTTGTATTTATGAGCGTTTTCATGAACTTTGGAACTAGTCTGCTACAATGAACAGTTAGGCTTAACGAAGCGGTTTTTGTTTACATTTTTAGAAGTTTCCTGATGCATCATAGTTTTTAGGTCTTCTGCGCGGTGGGACCGGAGGTCTGTTAAGAGTTGGTGCGATATTTCTGAAACTTTCTGCCCGTTGGATGAATTATTTAATTTTGCGTAGTACTCTGCGGGGAACTTGTAGTGCTTGCGTAGTACTCTGTGTTTATGTCTGTTGGTGTTTATGTGCTAAATTAACTATTTTATGAATTTTAACATGATATTTTATCATTGAATGTTAATTTGTTAAAGATACGAAAATCTTTTAAGCTTTCTGACCGGAGCCCAAGTACTGAAATAGTACGTCTTTGAGAATTTAAGTTCAAAATCAAAATGTATGATAGTGAAGAATTATCGCAACTTTGAACAGATTGTTACGGAGACAGATAGTATCGTTGCAATAGTTAGAGAGCTATTCAAGATATCGTATAAATGCACACAGGAAGATAACTATTACTTTGCCTGACATGATCAATCAGGGTCTAAATAAAATCCTTGAACTGGCAACTGTACAAAGCGTTAGAATTACGGAAGGGCTATGGCAAGGGCAAACAGCCTTGAGATTGGAGACTTAAGAAATGAGATCGGTGATTTGAAGAATAGAAAGTTAAATGGATTCCAGGAAATGGAATCTAGAAAAATTGAACACAAAGGTCCTGATGTTCTTAGACTCACAGCACCGGACATTGATGTATTTAGTGAAATTAATGAGATGCAACCTGGAAGGACTGGTATCAAAATAAAGAGATCTCGTACAGAAGATAAATCAGAACTTAGATTGAAACTCAGTAATAGAAAGATGTTCAAAGTTTGGAGAAAACAATAGCTGAAAAGGATAATTTGAAAAAGAATATTTATGTAAGGAAAAGGAAATTTGTAAAACCTTAAGTTATTTTGTATGGAGCAAATCTAAGTGTTAAAAATGAAGTTTTGGTGGCTGCTCTCAGAAAGGATCTTATCCCATTACTGTTACCACTCCCTGCAGAAATCTCTAGCGCTTTAAAACAGGATTTTTCATTATCTGGCAACCTCCGCTCCTCGATATGCTCATTCATTTGCTTCCTGCGTCCACGCTGGGAAATCGCTTTATTTTTCGTGCCCTGGGATGTTCTGCAATACCTTCACATGTGGCCTTCAGCTCCACAGTTCCAGCACTTTAGTTTCTTGTCACTTCTTTTGCGTCTCATGGCATTTAATTGTCTATTTAAGTCGTCTGTTTGATTTTCCGTGCTCTGGGATGTTCTGCAGTTCCTTCGTATGTGGCCTTCAACGCCGGGGTTCCATCTCTTTAGGGTCTGTTTTTTGTAACTAACATACCTTCTAAAGGCATTGACTTGTCTGGGAAAATCATCTAAATGAGCCATCAATTAATCTACTGGTGGACTCGGAGAGCTCTGACTAGATAGTGATCTGTACAAGTTGCTTGCTGGGCTGCCTCGAATTTCATAGCGTACACTAGAGTGCTTTTTATATCCTTGACATCCGCCGTTCGTAGAACTATCTGTGTTTCAGGATCCCGGATGCGGTAGCTAAAGTATTGTAGAGACAGGATTTCCCTTTTTTCTGTCGGGCACTCCCAAAAAGTGAGGTGAGACAGCCTTTCAACATCCGTGGCAAGCGCCTGGAGTGTTTCCGTAGGTCTCTGTTGACGGGATTTTAACTGAAGCCTGCTGTAGTCTTTTAAACACTTCTCTCCAAAGCGCAGCTCCAACGCGCCGGACAGAACTTTGAAATCTGGCCTTTTGTTTTTGAGAAGAGCCTGAAGGATATTCGCTGCATCTTCTGCTTGAGAAGAGGCAAGATGACAGGCCTTAAGCTTGGGAATCCCTCATTTGCTTCCGCCACTATAGAAAACTGTGTCTTATAGACTTGCGAAGAAGTCTTTGCATCATACGTGGATAGCTCCAAAGAGGGACGAGCAGACATGGATAAAAATTTGAAACCGTCAGAATTGCTCCCTGCGATCGCTGTGAATTTCTTTAAAGTACTAACTTCGTTCGCAACTGCAGAAACCCTGTCATGAATTTGTTGTTGGACGGCAGAAACTCTTCCTTCTGTTCGTTGTTCCACAACAGAAACTGTCTCTTCTATTCGTTCTTTCATAGAGCAGACTCTTCAATCGATTTGTTGTTCCACGGCCGAAACTCTCTCTTTTATTTGTTCTTTTACAGCATAAACTCTGTAATCGATTTGTTGTTCCATGGCAGAAAATCTCTCTTCTATTTCTTCCTTGACAGAAGAAACGTTTTCTTTAATTTTTCCAACTTTATTTTCAACCGCGTCAATTCTGCCTTCCATAGCCTCTAATGAGTTTTCTATTATGCAGGTAATTTCTCTTTTCATATCTTCTTTACCTGCTTCAATCTTTTCTTTAACTGATTCTTGACCAGCTTCCATCTTTTGTTGACCAGCTTCCATCTTTTCTTGAACCACTTTCATCTCTTCTTTTACCGAGTTGACGGCTCCTTCCATCTTTTCTTGGAATACAGCAAAGGCAGACACGAGCTGTCTTAATTGTTGTTCCATTCCTCTCGTGATTGGCATTCAAACCCCACTCCTGACACCAAAAAGTGGTACGTGCGTACGGGTTCGCAATGAATTTAATGCACAAGCCGATAAAAAGTTACTAAAATTTATACTCATTCCAAGAAATAAAACAAAATGCTGAAATTTCCTTAGAGACATTCGTACAATATTGCAACATCTCACGGTAGTTATACTTTAAGCTACTAGAATATAAACAGAACTCAAATTCAAAATACAGAGAAACTAATTCGATCTCACAGCGAATTCGCTACAATCAATAACAACACTAAGTAAACAACAACAGTTCGCTTAAAACAACTGAGCTGAGATGTTTTAATCCGACTTTTATAAGCTTTTTAATCATCACGAGAGTACTCTCGTATAATTTCTCAAAAATCTGCTTTCTAAGTGACTCTGAAGGAAGTGGTTTGCCGTCTTGTGGCTCAAGTGTTCCTCTCTTAGCTAATGAGTCTGCCTTTTCGTTACCATCGATACCTACATGTGAAGGGATCCATTGAAAAACAATTGTTTTGTTGTATTTATAATGAAAGTTCACTGTTTGTCTTATTTCTGAGATGCTCTAAGTATCTACTATATCATGATTTATAACTACAGCCTGAATGGCTACTTTGGAATCGACTAGAATAATTGCTTTAAAGAAACGATCTATCTTTATTTTGAGTTTTTCTAGAGCTAGTGACATTGCAAGGGTCTGCATCAAACTTCGACATGAAGTGTCCCACAAGAGTACATTGCGAAAAGAGTTAACTGTGTGTACCAGCCCCAGTGTTGTCTTGTATTTTAGAACTATCAGTGTATATTCTAGTCCATTCAGGTTCAGGGCATTGTTCATGTACCATATATAATGTGTTAGCTTTTAATATTGTATAGGAATGTTTTTCTTTCCCAAGTCATTAATATCTAGCTGGTATTTGAAATCAATATATTCAAGGTGATTAACCATGACCTTGTTACAATTCATTGCTTAGTTTTCATCTATTTCTTGTAATAATTTCTGACCAGCCTCTAAAGACATTTGGACCTTTATGGTACTTGGTTTGCATTCGCTCATCCATTGCGCACTATGCGATGCTTTCATTTTATCGAATGTACTAGCTGCTTGCTTCTTGATTTTAGTAGCAATTCGTGGGTTGGAAGTATAGGCTTTGCAATCGGCGTAGTTTTCACCGTTACTGTGGTGATCTGAAGCGCTTTCGGTTTGGACTCCTTCCAAACAGTCAGTCTTGCGTTGTGCAGTAGAAATTAAACCTCATTTCCATATTTGAAAATAAGTTTCTTTTAAGTGGGCTTTTTCCCCCAATGGCGGGCCCTCAGCCGACTTCGGCTTGGCCACTACTAAGGCCAGACGTCGTAGTCACTTTATTATGGAAGCACCTAATAGGTGGGCCTCCTTTGCCTCCTATGAAGGATTGGACAGTTACAACCCTGCCTTCGCCGGGCCCTGTGGTATCGCGAACTCGGGCTCTTTAGTATCGCAGTAGGCTCCCCTATCCACTATACCGTCTGAGCGGCGTTTAATATAAGTAAATCCTTTAATTAGGATTAAGCTTCCCAATTTGGTACCGGCTAGTCTTTTCAAAATTGAGGATTTCTTCTCTACTTTTTCTACAACAGTATTCACATGATTAGTAAAGTTTAATTTGTTGTCCAGCACTACACCTAGATATATGGTACCAACGTTTTATTGAAAAGTAGCGTTGTCTATTTTTAATTCAAAGTCTGTATTCACGTGTCTCAGAGAGAAGAACTGGTAAGCTGTTTTGTTTTTATTTATAATCCTACATGCATTAAAAAGGATAATTACTGATACCACAGGCTAACAGAGGTCAAGAGAATAAGATCACTGAACGCCGGTAATTCGACACGAATTCAGGGTTGATTTGGTTTGATTTATTTAATTACGGCAAAGCATTCGAAGGCTATTTACCTAAGGGGAGGAATGCCTTCGTGGAAGATTTTCTGAGGAAACCTTTCTTATATACACGTTACATAGGGGGAAACCACGAAAACGCCATTTAGCAGGCCCATTTGCCGGGATTCGAACCATGGACCAAACTACCAGTGTTCAGTTATTACCAGTGTTCATTCCGCCTTTGGCGACACGTATTGAGATCCAAGCCAATATTTGTGGCATATGAGTGTTCATGTAATTTTGCTCCATGCATAATGTGAGTAAGAGACAGTCCTTAATAAGTCCTTCATGAAGGTATCCTTTTCCTTTAGTAGACAGCCGCAGTATTACATCATTCAATAAATAAATATGAGTGATAAATCCATTAATTAACAAATCTATATCGATTTGTAATTTCTTTTTCCAAATTTATTAGCACAAATGGACGTTAGCGCATAAGAGCTAATAGTCTGGAAACGGCATTTTGCGTCGGATCACTTTAATGTCCGAATCATTTTCTCAGATGGCTGCCACCAAATATCGTTCTGTATTAGATTTAAAGAAACTAAATAATGAAGAATCTACGTGAAGGTATGTATGTTTCTCGCACTCTGAAAAATCAATGGTACATACAGTCATTAAATTCTGAATAACATAGTCCTCCACCCGAGCATGGGCAACTGGAAACCCGAATTTGGAATTTCGAATCTATTTTATTGTCTGTTTCATATCTTGTAAAACGTTGACGAATTTTAAATTCAACAGTTTCAAAGCGAGTAGTGGAAACACTGTAGAGAATAAAACATTTTTATGTGCGACGCACGAGACTGTATATCGGAAATTATGAACACATGCTGTTTTTGAATATTTTTAACGCAATGTGGCGTTAGACCAAGTGCTCTCGAAGTGTGTAGTGTCTGCAAATGTAAAAAACGCCCCTTTCGCTATAATATAAACTTTCAGATTTTTTTTTTTTTTTTACTTAGTAATTTCTTTTTCGTATACCAATAGGAAATGGGGAGTAATGTGAGGTTACTCCACTTATTAAAATCGCAGAAACTTAAAAAATGCTTTGTCACGTACTCGAAACAAAATACGAAAATAATCGAAGACTTCGGAAAGATTTAAGTCGGATTCGGACATCATCCTCTGTTGGCACTGATTTGGCGATTGTTTCGCTGATTTTCGAGTACATTTGGCGACTTTGAGTGCACTGAATCGCTGTCTCGTATGAGGGCAATTCGTGTGAATCATTCTTAGTGGGCAGTAGAGTTTTCTTGTAAATTTTGAGTGAAGTTTGGAAAGAAAACAATAATGGTTAACTGTATGTGATCCGGCTATCAAAGGTAAGGCATTTATTTTTTTATTATATTAAAGAACGGAATAAAACATATTTGTTTACTGTCAACGTGTAAAAAAACTGTGACGTTAGGCTTAATATTGCTGTGAACCTTGTAGATCACTTATGTTATTGGAATTAAACTTCTATTCTTTTAAAAAGTAAATATGCATGAATTAAGGAAGCTTTTGTTTTTGATATGTATAGTTATTTTACCGTGCATACTGCTATTGCCCATCCGCATGTAAAGCTAATTTTTCACTTGTTACGCACTCGTATATGCGGCGTAAACATGGGAACAACTTACGTGTGTCGAATTTTTTTCACCCATTTTATATCGAGATAATTATGATTGAGCATAATTGTTTGCATTGTTATTATTGTATTTAAGCATGCGTATTTTTATTATTATTGCATGTGTATAAATATTATCCGAAAGAAAATATGCATGACTCATTTAATTTATGCAGTATTTCAGAGTATCTTTAGTACAATTCCTTCAAATTTTCTGCCGTATGATTTTTTTAGTTCTTTAATATTGTTTGCCTATGAATGTTCCAAAATTACCAGAATGGGCTTCTTGTATTGCAGATCTTCCTGTATTTCTTTGGATTTTGTTAGTATGTTATATTGGTTAATTTGGTGTCTGTACATTAAGATACAAATATACACATTATATTTTACAACTTACATTTTGAAATTTCATTCGTTTTAATCCTAGAGTTTGTAACGATAATTAACAAATGTGTACTAAATCATTTTGTGTAAAATTGCCTTCCTGAAGCATATTTTGTTGAGTTACAAAAACATAAAATGGATGTGTATTTTATTCCTACTTTCAGTAAGCAAGGAAAATTAGATGAATATATCAGTTTAGTATAAGAAATTCCTTGAAAAGTAGTACTACAGTTATAAACTATGTAGGATCTTTAAAATGTTATTATTTTTGTTACAATAAAATTGACAAGATTGTAACTTGTTTCACATGTAGATGTTTGTGCAGCAGTTTTCCTAGAAGAAACTATGAATTTGATATTTTTATAAGAAAGAACTTGGCAGTATTTCTAATCTCAAACTGATCAGTTTGGAAGTGAATATATGCTGTTATATATATTTCATAAGACTAAAAAATAAGAAAAATTTCAATATTGTTCAGTCTCTGTTGGAACGTTTAAAGAATATATAAGAAATTTTGCAGGAAAAATGCATGTGTAAAGTAAAATGCACTATCTGAAGTTGCATATCATCCAATTACTCTTTTAAGATTTATTTTGTTTTTTATCTTAAATGTTTGATAAAATATGGGTAATGTCTTCCAGTTTTGTTTTGATATTTTATCTTTAATATTTGGTAAAATGTGGTTTATGGGTTAAATCAGTATAATTGCTATTGTCAGTGCTTACTGAATAAACTTCTGTATAATTCTATTCTAGTTTGTGATATTTTAAATGTTCTGGTAATGTTTGTAGTATGGTATTATTGATATTTTACATATATTTTTAAAATCATTAATTATTTAGCTAAGCATTGTGCAGTAATATTAATATGTTGCTTATTTTGAAGAAGTTAATTTTTCTAAAAAGGTGCTATTTTTGGATTTATAAAAAGTAATGCTGTTCTTTTCAGTGTTATCTATCCATTTCTTTATAAAATATCAATTTAAAATTTTCTTCTTGCTTTATGTATTTTTTTTTTTTTTTTTTTTTTTTAAATTTTTTTTTTTTTTTTTTTTTTTTTTTGTAAAATTGTGGGGGTGTTAATTTTACTGCTTTTGTTCTTTTTCACTTTAAGTGCATCACAAGATGGAAATCTAAAACTAACTGTAAAATGGCATAAATTGTACTATTTAAGGCATTTTATAGCATGCAAATTACTTCTGATAAGTGCTTTGAATAAAAGAATAACTTCTTAATCCTAATTACTTTCTACTAGTACTATAACTGTTAAAATTAGAATGATGTATATCATGAATTATTTTTCATGCTTTGATTTCCCACAAAGGTGATGACATCCAACTGCACTGCCATGATCAAAGTCAATAAGTTCCTTTGACTTACTCATTGTCTCACAAATGCATAATTATGACCTGACAGACCATTACCAATACTTTTATATCTTTTGATTGTGTATCAAATTATCTCACCTGCCTGAACCATACCTTTAGGGGTTTTTTGGCCAGATAGTGTATATCAGTTGTGGTCTTGGAAAAGTGTATCACAAGAATTAAAGGTTAATGCATAACCTTGTAGGAGTTTTTGTTTGCAGATAAAGGTATATTAATGTTTGTCAGTAGTTTAATCCTACTGCATTTCAAAATCAAAGTGTATTTTTTTTAACCATAAAAGAAAGTAGTATTATAGTGCAAGGTATAAGAAATTGCATGATTTCATTGCTCCCAATGATAAGGGCTGATAAGTTAATTCATTGTGGTTTTTATCTTCAGCTGTTAGATAAGTATCTAAGGTGTGGCATATACATATTAAGATTAATATACTAGAACAGAAAGATGGTTTTATAAAATTTTCAAAAATATGCTTGTCATTTCTGATATTATGGTTTAAAGAATATCATGAATTTGATTATAAAAAATCTTTAAATAAGAAGACTAAAAGCTTTTTACTATTTGTATGCATTTAGAATTTAGAACATTTACTTAAGTATTTAGAGCCCAAAATACTTCTCATTAATTTTTTCCTCATGTTTATATTACTATTCAAAAAAATATACGGGGTGGAAGGGAATTAACTTCTTATTAAATATTATTTAAAACCTTTTAAAATCCTTGATCAGTTAAAGGAACAAACACATTTTGTTCCACTTATAATTTCTAGTCCACTAGTCTTCCACTTATAATTTCTGGGAGTTTCAAATGGATGAAAATTTTGGTAAAGACTGTATTTGTTATTTTTAATATTTTATGTGAACATTTTCTTAGCCACTTCCGTATCATCCCCATGTTAGGTTTAAAAAGGTAACTGACTATATTGTATAATGAATTCTACCATTGTAATGCTTTTTATTTCATGAATATTGATTACAGATTAAACAAACTAATTACAAATCATTTTCACTGGGAAATTGATTTTTGCCAACCCTGTATTTTGTAAAAAGTTACAATATGAATAAAAACATTTATGGGCACTTGTTAAAGCAGCCACTGCATAAACCTTAGGGAATATTTCAAATTTGTCTTTAAGTGTGCCAGTTTTGCTGAATAAGTGTGTGATCACTTTTATGTGGAGGTACCAATTAAGAAGGAAGTTTGAGGATTCCGGATTTTTTTTTTTTTCCATGGGAAAAAAAATTTAAAAAGCTTAATCCCTAGAAATTTTTTTTATACAAGAGAAGTGTTATATTTGTTATAAATGACTGGTTTAAAAATTACAGTTTTTTAATCAGTATTTATGATGTTTTGTATTAATGAGAATCACTAGGTTATTTAGAGCTCTTTTTTGTGTTCTTTTTTATTTTTTAATGTCAAGTTTAGAAAGATGTTTTAAATTTTTTATTACAAATTTTTGTTATTGGGAGTGAACTCCTGCAAACCCATTAGCTGCTGCATAATGAATATGCAGTCTGTTTCCCTGATTCTGATATGCATTAAGGAGTCATGTGTGATTTTAAATATATATTTATTACTCAGTTGCTAGAGTATACTGAAGTTTAGAGCAAAGAAATTAAAAAAAATTGGGGGGGGGCATTTATTCTATTTGCATATTCCCCCTCCCCCCAGTTCAAAATGAATGGCATTCTGTTTGATATTACTAGCTCTGTATATGATTAAAACTGTATCAGGGAAACAGACTGCATATTCATTATGCAGCAGCTAATGGGTTCGCAGGAGTTCACTCCCAATAACAAAAATTTGTAATAAAAAATTTAAAACAGCTTTCTAAACTTGACATTAAAAAATAAAAAAGAACACAAAAAAGAGCTCTAAATAACCTAGTGATTCTCATTAATGCAAAACATCATAAATACTGATTAAAAAACTGTAATTTTTAAACCAGTCATTTATAACAAATATAACACTTCTCTTGTATAAAAAAAATTTCTAGGGATTAAGCTTTTTAAATTTCATTATATATATGGCTCACAATCAAATAAGGTACCTGTGAGGTGTTTTCTTATTTCTGCTTTTCTGCAAGAGATATTAGTGATGTAATTGAAATAAAATCTTATCATAGTTTATCAGATATTTTCAGTTTGTTTGTGAACTCTTAATTCCAACTTCTTGTGATGCAAGTAAGTTATAGCTTTAACAAAATAAACAAATGTGCAGTAACACTGCAAAGAGGAAAATTTTTTTATAAATAAAGTAAAGCAAGGTAAACTGTAAAATAAAGAGAACTCGATAATAAAATTTATGAATGAAATTTCGAAAATCAGAAATTGTTTCTTTAGTCTGTAAAAAAAGAAAAAAAAGGTGGCCAATATATAGATAAGTGTTTTAAAGTGATCTGAAATATATTCCTCTGCGGGAGATGATTAATACACTTAAGAAGAATATGAGTAAGGCATCGTTTCTAGGGTACCTGCAGAAAGCACTTGAAGCACATCCAAATCACTTTAAACAGTTCTTAAAATTTCCATGATTAGTCAAAAATTGAGTTACTTTAAAATCTGTTGAAAATCAGTGTTGAGCATGATAGATAATGATATGGTATATTTTTTTCTTCATAGTCCTTCTATGAAATGCTGTCTGAAATCTTTGCGAATGGTTAGTTCTAGGCTTCCCTTTCAAAAGCAAGTACAATATATGTATTTTTTCATGATTAGTAGCACAGCCTGACTTTCAGTGCTGCCTTAATGTTTGAACACTGTTGAGAGCTCTTGTAAGTATAGGGGCCACTTTTGTTATTCCTTGATGTACTTGGTGTACATAAGGACCTTAGAACACTACAAAAGCCCACTGGTTCTTGTATTTGTTAAGATGTCCTTTCTGATAGGTACATCTGAAACATACATAAGGAATGTTGTTGTCGGCACTACCGTGAAATATTAAAACTTGCCATGTTTTTAAAGAGCATTTATAAAGTGATGCAGAGATCCTTGAACTCTTCGTGAGTGTGAATTTTTTTCTGAAGGTGATTTATCGGAACTGCTGGTGCACAAGAAAAATATGAAATAGTTAAGTAAGTAATTTTATAGACAAATAGCTTACTATCATCTCTAAAGCATATCAGGTAGGTCAGCCCCATTTGTGTTCGAAGTAGCTGCTTTCTGGAGTGCTTTTGTTTCAAGATTAGTAATTGCTTTTCATAAGCTTTAAACTTGCATGTTTTAGCTATTGTAGTAATAGTGGTAACTTTAAGGTATAAGAATGAACACTTGTATAAGAATTGCTGCATTATAACACTCATATTAACCTTACAGGAAAAATCAAAAGGTGGACAAATCAGCGATACCACTTATGATTCTTCACGATAATTATGTCATGAGCTATCAAGATCAGATTACTTGATCATGAAGGATTCTCAGAAATAATACAGTAATGTAACCAAATAAATGATTAGTTCCATCCTCTTTTCTAAGCTAGTAAATGAGGTAGATTGGAAATAATCTTTCTGCCAATGATTCCATTTATAGTGCTATGAAAAAAAAATCAAACATCTTGCACTAACAAAATCCATATAACAACTTGCAGAAATATTATAGATTCTGCATATATGAATGGAGATATCTATGAATCATATCCTTTTGTTTCTATTACTTATATATCCATGCACATGAAAATAAGGGAACTCTTCTGTTATCAGAACCAGATTCCAAATGTGCATATATATATGTCTGTGTGTATATACACACATATACATATTTACGTGCATGTAATATTTTAACACGTACATACATACATACATTTCTGAATCAAGGCCCAATAATAGAAGATTACCAAATAAGCCTTCTTATTGAAATTTTTTTTTTTTTTTCCCAATGGCGGGCCCTCAGCCGACTTTGGCTTGGCCACTACTAAGGCCAGAATTGATGGTCACTTTATTATGGAGGAATCTAATAGGTGGGCCACCTTTGCCTCCTATGAAAGGACGAACAGTTACAACCATGCCTTCTCCAGGATTCGAACCCGGGCCCATTGGTATCGCAGTCGGCTCCCCTAACCACTATACTGTCTGAGCGGCTAGTTGTTGAAAGTATAGCATGCTGCATTTACAGTTTCATTGCTTTCAGTGAATAGTTGGAAACCATCTGCAATATTGCAGTTTCCCTGCTAGTTGATATTATCCATTTCATGCGCAGTATGTTGCAAAGAAGCTTTGTATGATTTTCTCATATACAAAGTGAGTCTGTGATGCTAGTTTTCATATACTTTTCAATGCCACATGACGTTCCATAACATCGTCCATTCTCTTTTCTAGTCAATACTTGTGTGAAAGATGTTCAATTTTATTTTTTGTTAGTCCAGAAGGGCTATTAATTTCATTTTGGTATTTTGCAGTGATTCACTATAAACAGGGAATCACTTTTTAAATTGTTGCCACTAAATATTAGAGACTTGTATTAAAGAAATTAAATAATGAAGAATGCATAAATGTATGTATGTTTCTAATATTGATTGGTAAAACAACAGTACCTAGAGCCATCAAATTTTGAATAACGTATGTCTCCACCGGAATATAATCATCTGGAAGCCCAAATTTGGAATTTGTTTTATTATCTATTTCATGTTTTGTAAAGCATTTATGAGTTTTTGATTAAGAAACTCGATGATTTCAAAGCAAGCCGTGGCAACACTGTACGAGGAAAAAACATTTTTATCTCCAGTGCGCAAGACTGTGTATTAGAAATTCTAAAGATAAGCTCTTTTAAATATTTTGGCTGTTGAATTGAATTTTGTGGTTTAAGTGTGAAGAACATGATATTTAATAAATAAACACACAAAACGTTAAAAAAAGCCCCTTTGGGCATAATATAAAATCTGAAAGCTGTCAGTTTTTTTTGGAGGGTGGCTAGTGTTATGAAAATGGATAAATAGTGTGCTTGTTACAGACATTTTTATAAATTTCTTGTTGGGATATTTCCATTTAGAATCTTCAATCACTTTTACATAACCATAAGTAACAAAATAAGTCTCAACAATGAATGCATATGAGGGTCAAGAAAAACATTGCTTTCAGTAACAAATGTCATCAGGGAAAATAGTTCGTGTTTAGCCCTTTGCAACCTTTATGTCTACTCTCAGGTAAAGCTTTTTTACTGTTCCAATCATGTGTTTCTCAGCCTTGACAGCAAAGAACCATACTGATCTTATATTAAGTTGACAGGCATCTTTTCTTTGCATATTATATATTGTTGTTTGTTCAATGGAAATTAATTCTGACCACCATGATAACTATGTATAAACTTAAGATGACCACAAAGGATTAAACCTAGTCTTCTGTTCACTGAATACATGCTGTAATGAAAAGGAGAAAAAAAAAAAAAAAAACATTGTTGGTGGCAGTTGGAAAAAATGTCTTTCATTGATCAAGCATTTAGAGATTGAATTCACCATGATTTCACTTCCTTTTCATGCTGTTTCATAAACTGCCACAATGTGCTGTATGCCTTGAGGGCTGTTTCATGTTAGATATATCTGAGTTAATTGAGACATCTGACATGATAGGTATTGCAAGATTTTTATGATATGTGCTTGCACCTGTTTTTGGTTCTTCAACTTCATTGCTAGATAATCATTCACAATATCAGATTTATCCCTTTTTTTAAAGTGTTTATTAGCTAATTCCTGTTCTTGTTATTTGGTATTTTAAGGGTATCCATCTCTATTACTAAATACTGAGAAATGAATCAACGTAGGATATTCTTCACACTGTGTGAAAACGACTGTACTGAGGGCCACCAAATTTTGAACATGCATAGGCATGAGCTTGAACATGTGCACCTTGAAGCCATAATTTCATTTGAATTTCCTGTTTTATTTATTTGTGTGAAAATGTAATAAATTCTTAATTAATAAACTGAATAATTTAAAAACAGTGTGTTGAAAGTATGCAAAATATAAGATATTTATTTCAAATTTAACTAGAAAACTAGGCAATTTAAACACAATGTATTGCCACTGGCAAAGATGCTTGTCTTTCAAATAATATATATATATATATATACACACAAAAAAAAACTACAGTTTAAAAGAAATCTGTTGCCACTGCTTGGTATAAAATATTTTTATCCTCCATCTGCCAATTGTTGCCATTTGGTTATGTGCAAGATATTTTTTTTTTCAAATTTAATCTGTGTATTATTGATTACCAATCTAAGTGATTTCAAAATAGCCACAGTTCTTTATCTCTGTTATTATTAATTACTAGATGTCCTCATTAAAATCATTACGTATTTTTTCTTTTTTGTTTTAAATATTTTAAGCAGCTAGTCTGAAAAAACATTAGTGATTATACATCATAAGAACTGGATATTCCTTATTTCATTTAGCCCAACAGCAGCCGAGCAGTAAAATCACTGACTATTGGTAGATCTGCTAGCGAACAAGCTGATTGCATTTGCATTTTCATGGTTTTCCCCATGTGCAATGTGTATACGAGCCAGTTGTCCTTAGTCCTCCACCAAGGCAACCTGTCCCTTAGGCAGTTAGCTCTAGTATGTTTTGCCATAATCAATTAAACCTGAACCTTATTTTATTATTTTTCAAATAAATAGGAAGATGGATATCAATCATACATTTTAACATGGCATCCTTTAGCTGCTGTATCCCCAGCAGCTTCATTTCCTATTATACCTATATGTCCCCATATCTAATTTAGGCTAATTTTAAAAACACTTTGGCTATCTGTAAAAATGCTCGCATATTGTGACTTATTGCTTTTAAAAAGGCTTTCTTCAAAGCTATTGCTTCAGCTTGGAAAACTCTGCTTGAATCATTTATTCTAAATTTTTTTTACATATTATACCTTGTTTATCTTCATAAACTATAAATGCATCTCCAACTTTATCTTGAATCTTTGATCCATCTTTCAAACCTAGGAGATGAAATTGTAAGTTAAACTTGGAATTTATATTTCTAAAAATGATCTTGATGAAAAGCATATGGTTTGGTAATCCTCTTCTCAAACTTGTGTATTTTAGGAATGTGTCTAGTTACTTTTTTTACATATAGATAAAACTATAATATATAATTATAGGATAATAATAGAGATAATATCAATAATAATGGGATGTTCCAGAAGTTACTATATATCAAAAATTCATAAAAATTGAACAAATTATTGAAGTAAGATGTGGTTTGCAAAATTCCTGCAGTAAATTCGAATTTTTTGGGACGGTGTCCCTCCTACCAAAATGTTCTTGTTTCATTAGCAGAATGTAAAAAAAAAATGTCGCTTAAGTGGTATGAAGTTGCTTCATTGCTATTTCTCTCTATCAAATATGTGCCTCTCACCACAGGAAGATTTTTTTGAGGGGCAAACTATTATTGGCTGAATCTTGTGCAAATTAGTATGTGGCTGCTTTAGTAAATACTATTAGCATGATCAACAAACAGTATTAGCAGTGCTTGAGAAATTCAAAACACCTTGATTCTAACAAGCTGATCAGTATATTGTGGATCTTGCATAATATGTCCCAGTTATCTCCCTACAAGCTGCAGTCATTGCACCAGTTACAACAATAACAGATGTTGTTGCTGATGATACACAGTGTGCTCCGAACATCCTTTGGATGGGTAAAGCACATTTTTTACTACTCATAATTGTTAAGTATAGACAAATGACAGTTCCTGTGTGTAATCAGAAGAGCTACTAGATTCGTCAGTTAGTGTATGGGGCAGTTAAACAGCTTTCGGTATTATTAGTCCATTCTTTTTAGGAGAGCCATTTGCAGCTAGTTGTAACAAGAACTATTATCTGAAAATATTATGTAAGATGTTATATAATGTTCACAGAAATGAAGTATAGAGACTAATGTTTATGCAAGAGCATACATCCTTATAAAGCACCCCATGAAGCAGTTTCTCGTACAGGTGTTTAATCTCAAGCAACTAGTTCAGCATTTATGTTGAATTGCCTACCTTCATTGATTACCAGATTTAATGCTGGTAGATTTTTAGCTGTAGGGCTTTTTGAAGTCTTAGTTGTACACCAGCCATTCTTATCCTTAGCACAATGCTGTCCACCGTGTTGTCATATAGCAACCCATGATCTCAACATTGCTCAATACATTGGTGAATGCAGTTATTGCATGGTTCCAGAATGTGATTTCCTGTGGCAGAGGGAACATTGAAAACTGATGATATAGTAATGACGCAAATGTATACTACCATCTTTCATTAATTATCATTCAAAATATTGGATAACATTACAGTGCTATCTTTTTGCAAATGTTTAAAAGAAGTAGTAACTTCTACAGTATAAGTTTTATTTTCATAAGTTAGAGACATCAGTGAACTCAAAATTAATAATGTTACAAATGTTTAACTTGTAAATTAATGAGTTTGCTATTTATGCTTGCTTTTTTTAGTTCATTAGTGCTAAGGGTAAGTCGTGCCATTTTTGACAGGTTGGAACCTGCACTTATATAATTATTTTAAATCAGTTTAAAGTTCTCAAATCACAAATTAATCTGTAGCAGTTGATTCACTTCAAAAAGTATTCTTATATATAGTGAGGTTTTACTTTTACTTGGTTATCCTGTGAGCTACACATGTCCCAATTTGAAAAATGCTGCTGTAAACAACTGTACTTCTTAAGTTATTCATTACAAACTGAAAGATTTAATTCTGAAAGCTATCAAATACTGTTGTCTCTGTAGAATATATTTATTTTTTGATTTATGTAGCTAGTAAAAGTTCAATAAGCAAATAAGGAAGTAAAAACTGGGGTAGTAGAAGACTGATATGCATTCACTTTTATTGAAAGAGCATTTTTGCTTGGAACTTATGAGCCTTGAAACGCTATTTCGTGTTGATTTGCTCTATATGCTAAACTATATGTTGCCCATTGCAAGTACATTGTTTCATTTTTTTCCAAGCCTGCTGTCTGTCGTTTGCAAATTTCAAGATCTTTATCTTTCAGATTGAATATGTCTGTTTTTGATAAACAAACTAAACTGTTTAAATGCATTTCATTCATTATATATCTAATTAAAAACATTAAATATTTTACTTGGAATTATGTGGTACATTTTTCACTTTTAAATATACAGAAGATTATAAAATGCTCCCCCCCCATACTAGTCTTAAGTATATATTCATCCACTAGCTTGTAAAATGTTTCAATATTTCACATGGGCCAACTCTGTTTATAGTCTGTACTGATAAGCCATTAAAACTTTAAAAGAGCCTTTTTGAGCCACCATGTTAAAAATATAACTCCTTTCAGTTTCTTTTCCTTCCATTCACGCTCAAAATCTGTGGTTGCAAAATTTAATGAATAATTAGAATTGAAAATAACTATATTGAAGCATTTTCATTTTATACTTTATAAAGAACTCAGAATTTTGTGCTGAAATGGGTGTTTTTTTGCCACCAATTGCCTCTTTTAGCACTGTAGAAAGTTTTTCTTCGACTGCGGTTGACCTCATAGACATTATCGCTTTTCATGATGAGATTGCAAGAAATGGTTTTCAGATGGATTCGTTGCACAGATTTAATGCAGCAAATTCTTTTTTATAAAGTTGTGACATTGACCGAAAGGAATTTAAGAACCATTTACAAAGTTTAATGAATGGAGGCCAAGAAAAGAATTACGTTCCATCTGTATTGTTCTCTGTTCACAGGTTCCAGTTCTTCGGAAAACTGTCTCTTGTAGCCTTTCTTCATAATTTGTTGTAATATTTCCAATAATTTATTGAACAAGTTAATCTTATAGATCCAGAACAATTTTTCAGGTTTGCGAAAATAAACGCAATTTCCATTATTGGGGAGAGGTGTGGTTCTTATAACCCAAAGGCACGGCATGAAAAGATCTTTTAACCCGCGAGCATGCACGCCAAAATTACGAACATGAGAAGGCTCACTGGGTACATACCCGAAAGGAATTAAACTCATTTTAAATTTAGTTATGTAGATATCAGTATAAATATGGATTAACATAAAAAATGACATTTAGAATATTTTAAAGAATTTAGTAAATGAAATATCTAACTCGCAGTTATTTTGCATATTTCTGGCAAATTGAACACATATGTTCCAGAAAAATACTAACATTACATTTCTCCCACAGAAGCAGCCTTTGCATTTGTAATTTACTTGGGAATAAAAACAAAGAAACTGGCAAGTAGCCTTTACGAAATATTTAACATTTTGAGATAAAATAAATGTTTTTTACTCTTCACAAAAACATATATCAGTAAATGACATTATATTGTGTGCATAAAAGTTATTAAATATATGGATACAAAAATATTGTTTACAATAATAAAATCGGAAATAATGACAAACTACTGAATATACGATGTAAAAGTATTTACAAAAATACACACAGCAGATCATTACAAGAATCGGAATAAAAAAATATACTATTTAAAAGTAACAATTAATGTAATAAACACATGTCATTTTGCCAAGGTATTGAACCAACGATATTAAAATAATTACAAAATATATTTTGTATATACACGAAATTTGAAAGCAAACTTCCCTATCGCCAATCTGAGCGCTAACTGATTCCTGTTTGGCCTTTCAGGTCTGTTTACCAAGTAAAGATGGTAACCTGTTTCGCGAAACCGAAATTCCGAGAAATTTTTCTTTTGACGTCGTGTTTCTGTAACAAATAGCGTATGTGATAGGGGTTTAATGTGGAACCTAAACTGATTTTTGCATCTGTGCTTCATGTGAATAGTAAAATATTAACATGGTAATAGTATTTCTCATCACTCATTTTTAACAAGCAAAAACTAACGTCAAATAGTGCAGTTTAGTGTCGGTAGCCCGATTCTGAATAAGCTAGTTTAGTTTTTGTGGTGCTTTTACATATTATCCCGTCGATTGCCAGCGGAAATTTCGGCAATCGTCGCCAGTTGTTATTGGAGTTCTGAAGGAAGTGAGTCATCCATAATTGGCGCTAATTTGCGCTACTTGGTTGGTCGACGGGATAATACGCGAGTAACATTTTTGTAAAGAAGGATTTAAATTAATTGCTGTTCTGTCACTGTTTTTCTCTTGCATTGTTGAAAAAAAAAAAAAAGAATAATAAAATTTGGGATCGACTTTGTGCAAAACAGCAAGCAGCTAAGTTACGGAAGTAGTACTCGTGCTCAAAAGCATTAAAACTGGGGTTAGGCAAAATGGCGTAATAAGAAACACTACGCAACCACGTAACACAGTTTAGATTTGTATTTATATGGCACTGAGCTCATACAGATGACTATTTTGTTGTTATTTTAATGCTATGAGGAATTTGGGATCGCCGGAGTGATCGGCTGGTGTTTAAATGAATTTCTCAAAGTATTTGAACCTTGAGATCATACTTATTTATTTTTTAAGTGCTATATTTGTAACTTCTATCTGTAGAATTATCTAAATAAAGAGGGATATTTTGCTTCAAATTTTCGGGCAAGATCCGCGCCAATTTTCACGCTGTACGGGAAAATACGTAAGTACCTTCGCGTTTTTATTTATGATTTGTATTTACGTAGGATTTAATAAAATAGGAATTCTTTTAGTCGAGGTGCATATAGCGTTAGGTTTGTTATTACTATCTCCAGTTGGACATGGCGCCAATATGTAACATTCGGCACCAAGTGTCGTTCTGTTAACCGAAAAGTGCTTCCCTTATTTTACTGTATTTTTTTGTGTAAGGTAAGGGAGATTAAAGGCGTAAATTAATCCTGTAGAACATCCGGCCTGAGTCAAAGTTTAAATACTGTATTTAAAATTTTGACAGAAAAGTATGTAGTTTATCATAAGAAATTCGGAAATATAAATGACCACAAGAAAATAGCGTATTTCGAAAGGTAAGGTTCTATACAAAATCATACTTCTGATCGCGAGGTTTAGACGAGAAAGTTGAACGAGTTGACTCATAATAATAAATACATTGCCACAGCCAAGAGAAGCACATGTTCGTGGCTGGCTAAGAACGGGTTTTAAATGTTTTTTTGTACCTGCTTAATTTTCTGGATGGAATGTATTCCATTCATTAATTCTGATGGGGTAATAAATTTGCCTCTTTTGACTTGTAACACTTTTGGTACGGAACAGCGCGTTGCAGAAGTACAATTTGTGTACGGAATAAAGAAGTAGAAGCAATGCACGTTGCAGATGAGCATTATATAGTAGTGTCAGAAAATATAAAGTTTCATTTATCAAAATCTGCATAATTTTTTTTTAGCATTTTTTGAATAGCCTCTGAATTCCGAGTTTGAAGTGCTTGTATTAATCTTCGTTTCGTGTTGTTAAGGGGACTTCGTATCCCCAAATCGATGAAATTACCGATTTTCTAATTTTTTGCTAAAAAAATACCTTAACTACCCTTACTACACTGAAATTTTGAAACGATCTTACGATAATAAATGGTATAAAAAAGGGCTTTTAAAAGTTTTCACAGCAATTTAAATGCCACACGCCCTGAGTATTTTTTTAAAAATTGTTTCGGCAACTTATTAAAAACTAGTGTAAAAGAAGGGGGGATTCAGGTTCTTACGTGTTAGCACATCCACTTCAGTAAAAGTCGCCAAATTTATAGAATGCGCCAAAAATCTGGCAATTATGAGCATAAAAGTTCTTCAATTTTTAACAAGTAATTCCATTTTCGTATGCTTTTTTTTTGGGGGGGGAGGTTACGTTGTAGGTTCTAACGATTTTTATAGGCAAATCGTAAATTTAAACTCAGTTTTAAGATATGCGCTTGCGAAACTTACTGGGAATGGAATAAACTGCACTAATTACAATCTTCTTCTTTTTTTTATTACGTATTCCGCCATTTTGTTACCACACGGTAAGAGAGGGATGCCCCGTACAGAACTTTTTAGGGGAACTGACCTGTTTCATGGGAAAAACCACGAAAACGCCCATGCAGCAGCCCGTTCGCCGAGACTCGAACCTCGGAGCGAACTACTACTATTCAGTGGCTTTACAGCTTAGCCGCCGGCAGGCTTAATTACTGTACTTTGCTAGAGATTTTCTGACGGGTGTAATTTCCTTGCATCTGTTCATAAAGCGATCAACATGAAATATTCTCTGGAACAAAAATGAAAATAAAACCTCACGTGTTAATGGATTTTTTGATAAATTTTGAGGTTACATACCTTATTTAAAATATATATATATATATATATATATATAAATATATTCCTAAGTAGAAGCCGCAATTCGTTGTCTTTTATTAAAAAAAATCGCCAAAGTCGTTATTTGCGTTAGTGCAACGACTTAAATCTGCCTTGTCGTACTGACAAAAGCATTGTGTGCACTGCTTCAGAAATCTTTGAACGTGTTTGATCGTTACGATATGCTTGTATCATTCTGCAGTAATCGTTGTTTTTGTTCATTGCAGTTTGACCTTTCGTTTACACGATCTCCTTCCTTAGTGTGGTTTATCTGCATGGGATGCATAATTTCAATGCAAAATTGCATAAATCATTCTTCTATCCAGACAGCGCTTCAAGTGCTTAAGTCAACGTTCGTATCATCTCGTTGAATGATTGACCTTAACAAACTTCAGTGCGCTTTTATGTTGCCATTGTAAAAAATTTTCGCGTTGGTTATTTTCAACTTGTTATCGATCTAAATTCTACCCAGCAATAATAAAAAACTACGCAGCAGCGTTTCTGTCTAATGCACTTTTTTTATTAAAACCACTCCTTTAGTTCTCTTTTCGAGCTGTTGTATTTACTGAAAAATGTTTAGTTTTTTTAGTATAAGAGACTGCATGAAGGAGATAGGTGATGCACTTTTAGAAAGGACCTTCTAAAAGCTGCATCATCTCCTGTATGCAGCCACTTGTGTTAAATTTTACATTTTTTCTTGTTCATTTAATGCTTCAAATGTGTTCACCAAATACACTTACGTATATATTTATGTCTCCCTAGGGAGTCTTCTAATCGCGAAAAATTTTGGGTTTCAGATCTTCTCGATTCCTGTATTTGTATTTCGGAAAGATTCTGTACTCGCTATGAAAAAATAAAACTACAGGAAGTTCGACTTCCGACTACAAAAATTGATCGGAATATTAAATTTCAATTTTTATGTCGTTTTCAACTTTTCTTTAGGGATCGGCTAATTAACTTGGAATAATTAGAGGGAATAAGTTTAAATGAAGTGCAGCAAAAAAATGTGTATAATTTACTAGGTGAACAAGGAAGTAATGTGTTGTCCACATTGGATTTTTTTCGGACACTTTTGGTTAATAGCAATGCACAGTACAGAAATAAAACCAATAGTATTCAGAGCAGCAGTTGTAACGATCTGTATTAAAATGTATAACGTAGTTGCAAATATTCACATTCTTATCTTACTGTGGTTGATCCTTCTTTTAAAAGTCACAAAAAAGGCCTCGGGTAAGGGGAGTGTGCTGATAAAGCGCCCGGTCATTAAAAAAAAAAAAAAAACTTTTA
Source organism: Stegodyphus mimosarum (assembly GCA_000611955.2). Lineage (NCBI taxonomy): Eukaryota > Metazoa > Arthropoda > Arachnida > Araneae > Eresidae > Stegodyphus > Stegodyphus mimosarum. The sequence continues at coordinate 48,313 of KK113797.1, forward strand.
CAGTTGATGTTTGAAGTTATATTTATGCATCATTTGATGTTTTTCGTAAATGAGTAGTCTTGAAATTTTGTCGCCTCAGAGAACCCTTAAAACTATATTTTTTTCTCTTATTATGGAACTCTAATATTTTTAGAGGAATCTCTATTATCCGTAGAAAATTAAATGCTGTACATTTAAGATTCAATGATTCTCCAAATTTTATTGACTTGGGGAGGGGGAGTTTAAACTGTAATTTTCTTTTGTGAAGTTCTTAAAAAAGATGGTGGCCAGACCGGAAGATACGAAACCAAGTTCAGCTAATTACTATCTTTACTTCTAGGCACATTAGAATAATTTTCGTAGACAATATACCTTTTGATCATAAACAATTACAATAAATTCTTGTATACACAGGTTAACGGGGATACGACGTCAGTTTAGAATATAGGAAGAAAGACAGGCAGAAAAGCTTGTAGTTGACAACGTGGCAGAAATAAATAATTACGTCATTTACTTGAGAGCGGTATTTATACCGAAGTAGAAGCCATTGTAGAGACAAGCTAAGATTGGTTAATTTAATCACCTTTTCCATGCAATGCTATATAACACGGAAATATCTCGAATTTGGGATAACAGAGGAATTTAGGGAGCGAGCACCAAATCTAGAATAGTTACTTTTGAGGTCACTAGTTATTTTTAAAGCAGTAATCTTATTTTGTTATATCTTGCATATTCCCCCCCCCTCTAAACGAAAGGTTGGGAACAGGGTGGCAGAAAAAGCGTTAGCGGAGCAAGAGAAAGTTTATCATCCGAGAAAAGACAAACGCATCAAGGACATAGCTTGCAAGGTTTTCTATGCCACGTCATTATTCGTGACCTTTTTCATACATAGATTATGTAATACTTAACTAATTTACAATTATTGCAATAATATAATTTCTAGATAAAATTAAATAATAAATTAACACAAATTTTTTGTTTTAATGCGTAGAAAAGTATCCTTTTGCGGACAGGATATTTTTTAATCATAGTTGAATACAATAACAGAGTTGCAACACTCCGGGTTTTCCGACCGTTCTCCCGCCAACCCGAATTACACTATATTTCTCCCGAGTTTGTCTTATTCTTAAAAATTCTCACGAATTTTATGTAGCTTGGCTTAATACTTCGTTAATTATGGCGCGCTTCTGCTTTATGAGTGAGAGCATGTGTCCGAAAACATCATGTATCATTTCTCCAATGAGCATCGAGTGCCACTGCGTGTCATCTGGCACATATTAGCCAATGAGCACAAAGCAAGATCGAGGTTATTTCATTCATCTTGTCACTAACCTGTGTGAACTTACGTGCTTTCGAGAAATAGTTTAAGAAAATACAATATTTCGTATTAGTTATGTCTGCGAAAAAGGTAAAATACCCAGGTACTTTTCAAAAATCGTACGCAAATGACTTTCCTTCTAATATTTCCTCAAGGAAATACAATGTTTTTGCGATGTGTACTGTTGGTCATTGCGATTTTTCGATTTCGCACAGTGAAAGGGCCGATGTTCTCAAGCATGTTCGTCGTACATATAAACAAGGACAACATGAGTTCTATTGAAAAAAACGAAAAGTTAATTTTTTCTATGGAAACAAAGGACCAAAAGGTTATTAATGCAGATTGTAATGTTTGCATATAAGAATTAGTAACTGAACTTTCAGATATTAATCAGTAACGATTTGAAGTTAATTCATTATTAAAAAAATACATTTTTATCATTTAAAAATCTTTTTGTCGTTGAAAATAAATCTTCGATTTCTAAAAAAATTCTCCCGATTTTTGACTGTTCTAAGTTGGCAAGTATGTAATAATTTCCATATACACAGGTTTTAAAGTATGACGTCATTTTAGAGGAGTCAGCATCGCATCAAAGCGTCTGGCCAGGAGAAAAACTTGCACGAAAGTGACGCAGTAATTCAAAGGAAGAAGGGAGGGAGTAAAAAGGTTTTGGTTTGAATGGACAGATGTTATCTGCATTAAGCGTTACGTAACATGGAAAGATCTCGAATTTGGGAGAACAGATGAATATAGGGTAGGATATGAAATTTAGAATAGTTAATTTTAAGGTCTCAATAATTCTTAAAGCAGCCATCGTATTTTGTTATATCTTATATATATATATGTTATATCTTATATATATATATATATATATGTATATAATATGGGAGATGAAATATGTGGCATTGTAAGTAAATCGGGTACTTAGGAAAAATAGATGGCGCCCAGTCGTCAATTCTCTGCGCCAACTATAAATGAATCGGAGTGCAGTCAAAAATGAAATAGCAGAACCTCTAGAATAGAAGAAATAATAGTAGTTAGTAGTTTCTATAGTAGGCAGGTCCCAAATTTTAATCATTTTTTTCTCGGAAAATGCTTGATAGAGCTAAAAAAAAGAGTCTACTCAATAATAACTAACAGCTGTAATCAAGGTTACACCAGATCCAGCGTGTTTGAAGAAGACTTTTCCATTTTTGTGGAAAAATTGCGTATTTTGGCGTCCTTTCTTTAATAGGCAAAAATGGTCAACGTGTTTTTACGTTAGTACCGTAAAGGGGTGTTCCTAACTGCTTATGTGGAAATGGGAAGAAAATCGTTTATTTTATTGAAATTTTTTCTCCAAAAGTACAGATTATATTAGGCAACAAAAACCGTAAGAACAGAAAAGAATATTTAAGTATTTCAGATAGTTTCGAAGTCCACATAATATTTTTTAAGAAAGCAATTAATTAATCAATTTTTTAATTAAAAAACAAACTCCTCATGTTCCACGAGGCTTACAGATTAAGTAAAATAACTCACAGTATAAGAAATTCAACAATAAAAGCATAAAATGTAGGGCTGAAGAGAGCAAAATAGGTATATAACACAAACACTATTATAAAAAAAATACGAAAATATACCGTGAATAATTAAACTGTGTTAATACTCCTATAAAAGAAAAGAAACCAATTTAAATACAATAATAATAAAAATGAAATAATGCTTAAAAATACTGATACAACGAAGAATAGTAAATCAGCAGTACAAAACATCAATACATAATGTAATCATACACAGAAAATAAGCAAAATAATACAATGACGCATTAAAGTTCAAAATCCAATCATATAAATAATAATACTAAAAATTCAAAGAACAAATAAAGTCGCGCAAGTCTGCAAAGGCCTCGGAACTCCTAACAAGATCATAGAAAACAGGAGGCCAGCAAATAGAGAGCTGCCCTAAACTCACTTTAAATGCACTTTTGGCAGTCGTATGCAACTTACAATGCAATACAAGTATGTTCCACATCTTCCACAGCATCGCCGCAAGCACAGAGTCCGCTAGTAACAGTATTGAAAAGAAGTAAGGTCCAAAATTCCCATGACCGGTCAAAGTCTGAGTAAGTTTATAATCCAATTGAAAATGCTTACACTTAGAAAAACACTTAAATCTCTTTGTCCACTCCGAAGAAGTAAGGTATTCAGCATTCCAATCAACCACAGTTTTCTTCCAAGCTACATGCTTCCAATAAGACTTGGGAGCAGACAACATTAAATCAGTCTTTGCTTAGCCAATTGGTCATCCCTCTCATTACCGAGAAAACTACTGTAGCCGCGAACGTTGGTAAAATGAATATCTGCTGTATATCTAATCGCGTGTAATATAGAGAGTTTCCATCACCAGTTTTTCAGTCGGTAGTATATATAAAGAAAGTGAATCTATGCAAATAAGGTATTTAAACGTCTCATTCTTACGATAAGTGGTTTGTAACCATTTAACGGCAAGATTTAAGCTAAAAAGCTCGCCTTGGAAAAAACAAGATAGCATCTGGTATCCTGTATTGAACAGTTACATTCCCCCTGCCATCTTAATAAATAAATACAAGGCCAATCTTTCCATTTGTGAAACAAATAATACTATATTCTTGGAAAACGTTATTATCATAAGTAACAACTATCACAGGGTTTCTGTCTGAAGGATGAGGTAAATCGGGAGGGGGGGAATTGTTATTACGAAGTAATTCAGATCATTAAATCAATAGGCGGAAGACCAGAAATATCGAATGCTGCCTCATAACTAACAGTCCTGTAACCACAAATAATGTGGAGAAGAAATTTTCTTTGAACCCTTCTAAGCGTATAGTTTAATTTTCTTCCTTAAAGAATCCCCCCCAGCTCCTGAGGCATAGGAAATGAATGGTACAATGGCCTGATTATGAATCAGTTAGAGAACAACACGTTTGACCTCCATAAATGTTTTTTGAAATTTGCAGTAAACGTAGAAGAACTATTTCACTCTTACTGGAAATATGTTGTTTCCGCTGTAATTTATTTATAATTTTTTAATATATAATCCACTGCATTCTTCAATCGGCTCACTCCCAAGAGTTAAATCAATCTTAGAAGATGACACTGATTTTGCGTATCATCATAACTTTCGACTTTGAAGGGTTAAAGTCAAGCTTGTAATCCTTTGACCAATCAAAAATATAGTTTAAAATATTCTGAGAATGAGCACTGGCGTCATTAATGTTTTGACGTTGTACGTTAACAAGTAAATCATTTGCAAAAGCGATTTGGTGACTGTTCTGGAATTTTCTCAAATTACAAAGCAAGTCATTCATAAGATTCCAAATAAAAGGATCAGAAACGGAACCCTGAGGACATCCTTTCTCCAAATCAAATTTTTTCGTCATATTAACCAAAGTAATTTCAGTAGAATAAAACTGCAAGAAACTTTTCATTAAATAAAAATATTCGTAGGGACTTTGAGATTTGAAGAACACCAGGCCACCATGCATTATCAAATGCACCTCTAATATCCAAGAAAATAAGAAAAAGTGACTTAATTCCACGTAATATTAGAAAGTTTTTCTAAATTTTGATTTCCATAACGGTTGTGAGAGTTGCTTGAAACACTGTTTGAAGACAACTGTCGTCTGTTTGGTATTAAATTTTCCGTACCTTTCGTAGAGAAGATATTTCATAGGTTGAATCGCATTTCTTATTTTATTAGTCATCACTAAGAGAGAAATTTGAGAGAACAGCTCTGCGAAGTGGCAACGACACACCAGCACGTGGAAGATAAAAAAATATTTTATTTTTGATAGTGGCTTACGCTTTGCAGAGTGCCAACATTATGCTTTTTAGTCTCCGAGTTTGTTAATCAAGAATTCACAAAATACGAAATGAAATATATATATAAAGAAATCGGACTTCAAAGGTTCGGTTGAAGGACTACGTGTGCTCGAAATGGGTCTCTCTAGATGCTGTCATTTTCCTACAATACGTGGAACATAACAGGCTGTTCATTCTTTAATAATGGAGAATACCAAGAAGAATTGGTCGGGGGGCAGAGATTTCAGACTCCAAATGTTACCTTGTCAAATTTATTTTAGCTTGGAAATTCGTCGCTGGTGCTAATATTTGTTATAGATGCATTGCGAATTCATTTTAAAATCCATAAGTTAAGTGGTTTTTTTTTATGTTAAGATTAGCTCCCAAGGTGCATTGCGTTTATTATTGAGAAACTTCGATGTTTACGTAAGCACATCTTCTCAGTATCGTGTTTATTGAGCATTACAATCCGAAACTCTGAATACTTTTCGATCGCAAATATATTTCTGTTTATATAAATATGGCACTTAAAACAGAAGATTTGTAAATTATTAGAGAACAAAAGATTTATTTATTGTTTGCATTAGAAATGGGAGTTCTGAAAAAATAATTGTACGTAGATCTTACTGTGTTATAAAATTCATTATCTTGCATCTCAGAACTTTTAATTATTCCCAAAGCATCTTAAATCCAAATGGTCCAAGCAACAATAACTTGATCGTTACATGAAACGAAACTGTCACGAATTTTGTGTATAAATAAATAATTTAGTGAAATGACATGTAAATTGTATCTCGTGTGTGATGTAACATGAAATGCCACAAGAATGCGAAACTTCGCTGGAAAAATAAGTTTACAGAAGCAAGTCCGTTTAACATTTAACGCCAAGCTGGCAGTGGTTTTGGCTACCTATATTTGCTACCAAATTTGGGGATATTTTGGTCTGATCCCTGTGTTACTAACTATATCCGGCTCTATGTTATTGTGTATGCCATCCAGCAATTTCGGAAAATCGAAGGTACTCGAAATTTCTCGGCTGCCGGGGGAAAACTATCTGAGACCAGAGAGAGCATCAGTTTTCAGTTTAGTTTAACTCAAAGTATTAAGGTGTGCGCGTGCTTACGCATTTGAGGCTTTTCGTATTGCCTTGTGTTCAACGTTGTTAATAGTTTGAAGTGGTAGCTATTGGTTGTGATAAGTTCCAGAATTGTATTTATTTTGGAAATAAATTTCATCTAGCTATTATCGGTTTTATGTGCAATCAAACCATTACGAACGTGTACACACGTAACAATACAAATATTCATAACTTAAGAATGACACAAATCGTGTACATTGGCGAAAATGTTTACGATAAAATTTAATATTATGTAGGGAATCCTCTTCTTTTTTAACGTATTTTAACATGGATTCAGCCAACTTAAATGTTTCTTCTGGGGTTGTATTCTTCCAGTCTTCTACGATGGCAGATTTCTTTGGATGTTATTTCATGCTCACGTTGGATTTAGATCTGGAAACTGGTGTATAGGGTTTCTTTGGCACGTGGAAGAGCAGGCGTAGCCTTACAATGTACGCCGTGTGTTTGAAGTCATTTTCC
>KK113797.1:55057-81318 GCA_000611955.2 Stegodyphus mimosarum
CTTTATTCGCCTTAAGCTACTCGTCACTTGCCTTGAGATTTTTCTTCAAGTAATGAATTTTGTTAATGCCTTTTCTTCCACGTTTGACAGTCAGAAGAAGGTTCTCTTTTAGCTCTGTACAAGGTTTTGTTCAGACATATTTCCGTGCTCTGCCGAAAATACAAAATTTCCTTTCATCAGAAAATATTACCTTTTTCAAAAATTTATTTAGGTGTTCTTCAGCAAAGGTCAGTCTCTTAGCTGTGTTCATTCGAGAGATGAACTGCTTCTTCCATGCAACCCGGGTACGAAAGTTATGTTTTTTCAATTCTGTTTAAACTCACATTTTTTTTTTAAATTTTTTAGCAACACTTTGCTATTTTTGAAGCTGATGGTTTTCCATTTATTTTTACAGAACAGATTAAAAAGAGGGATTCCCGAGGCTACAGTGCGAGACAGGCATTCAGATCTTAATTCGGACATTAAAAGACCAGAGAGATTGCTGCAAGAGATTTCCTGGTTTCCAAAGACCTGCCATGATCTTTCTTTCAACAATATTGATATGTTTTCTGTTACCTGGCATGAAATAACACAAGCATTCAAAATCTCCAATCCTGCAACCCCTTTTTTTAAGTGTATGCTGACATTGGGGATTGGTGGATGGTGATATTTGTTTTTTTACATAGTGGGTTGTTTGAATTAAAAGCTTTAAAGAATCACTCAAAGGTGAGTGGATTTTGGCAAGCGTTATCTCAGTAGTGATCTTAACATGAACACCGAAGATGATCATCTGTACGCAGGCTAATCGTACGGTGTTAACGACTGTTGTGAAGTGTTAGGCAGTGCTTACAATCTTGCGACCAATATGTTAGGCTGAGAGTTATTGTACCCATCTCCATGTGTTTGCTCTGGGGAAAGGAGCTGGTAACAGTAGAAGTCTTAATGATGGAATAATACTAATTAAATGCGTATGTAAGTTATTAATGGTTAGATTAATATTTACAGATTAATCAGCAGTTATAAATGTTCATAATTATTTAACAAAATATAAATATTTCCTACGACTCACTGACAGTTGTATTACGACCAAAGTATGCCGCTAGTAATATTTTGGAAGCCACTGATGCAGAATTTAGGTAGTATAGCTCGACCGTCTCAAACGCAACCCTGGCTGGCATTCTGCCAAAACACATAGACTCGTCCAAAAGGGGCGTTATTACTTGTGGCGACGTGAAAGGTCACGTGAGAGTCTTCTCATCTCCGGAAAGAGATATGCTTGAGGGAAAAAAAGGTCCCATTCTTCCACCCTATTTTGAGAATAATTCGGTCCGAATGGCGCATGCGTATTTGCGTTCATAGTCGCGGATGAGGCAGTCGAACTAAGATATCCGCTCATATGCGCGAAAATTCTGTTCGCGACTTTCGGCGATTAAATCTGCCGTTGTTTGGCAGTCACATCAAAATGGCATCAAACAGATTAATTGGAAGAAAAGCATGTTAATCTAAAATTATTTGGAAATGTTACGAACAGTTAAACAGCTTTAAAATAATTGGCCGTGTACATACATAAAGAGAAATGACTGAAAGAAGTGTTAAATAACGGTAAAGAAGAAATTAAAATTATTTAACTATTTTCGTGTTCTAAAATTCATCTGTGAACATGTCTTTCCCTTTCGCAAACGATGTTTTTAGTTATGATTTATATAAAAATAGCATCGAAATTGTCTTTAGATTTTGGTTTTTACTTTACCTTACATGAAAAGTGACATAAATTTATATGTTTGCTTGAAAACTGTGCGATTTATTTATATTAGAGAATTATTTATTATTACATGTATATAGTATACCAACCTGATGAAAGAAAATTGTTTATTGTGACCATGTGAGTTAGCAGCATTTTGTTTTGACTGCGTGCGAATTTAACTTTTCTTTGCCAAAGGAAAACATTTAAATTTTTGTTTTTAATAAATAACTAACACCTAAGGCATGTTACAGGCAAAATAGCGGCTCTTAAAGTAATCAGATTTTGAACACTGGTAACCCAGCAGTATGAGCACCTCGAAGTCAAAATTTTGAATTTACAATTTGTCTTTTATACACATCAAATTTTGTATGAATTTAATAAGTTCTTGATTAATGAACTCGGCAGTTCAAAAGCTGAATGTTGCGGCTTGGCAAAAGTTAAAATACACTGACTACCAATAAGTATTTGGACACCTGCGATAGAAAAGAAAAACTAACTGTATTCAAAATCAATAGTTGGTAGAGCCTCCACGAGAGGTAATTACAGCGTGGACTCTCCGGGGCATATTTTCCACAAGTCTTTGACAGCTAGTGGTATTTTCTTCCACTCGGCTTGGAGAAGACATAGAAGTTCCTTCACCGATTTTGCACGGGTAAAGCGTATATCTATCTGTCTTTCAAATTTAATAAAATAAATCAGTGATTTAAAAGAAAGTATGCTACCATAACACGATATAAAATATTTTTCTCTCTCGTGCCCCATTTTATTGTCATTTGGCGAGGCGTTAAGATATTTTTCTTTCAAATATAATGTATTAACTATTAACTGATTTAAAAAAACTAAACGATTGAAAAGCAGTGAACACAGTTCTTTATTATTAAATACTACCTGGACCCTTGAGATGACACTAGCTGAATTCATGAAAAGTATTACATATTTTTTTTGGCGCGATTGACTGAAGTATTACTTTAAGCACTTTTTAATAAATTTTTGGTTCTAAATGGTATATTCAGTTGCTGACATTTGTAGTACTATCTGCTTTCCTTTTGTTCGGAAAATTCGTTTCTATGGCAATTACTTTCTGTTGTTGACTTTTATGTTGTGTCTCTGTAGCAAAAACGACGACGATAAAAAAAAAAAAATCGTGCAATTGCCCGCAAAAGAACTTCTGACCCACGGTTTTCGAAAGTCACGTGTCTGAGTTCATTTACCTATTTTCTAATTGTCTTGTTACATTTTATTTTCCCTTTTCAGACTCTTTTTGTGCTGTTTTTAATGCTTTTTAGTATTTTCATTCAGTTAATAATATAGGCGTGCGCCCGACTTTTCATTGGGAAAACTGAAGTGTGGTAACTATGTCATTATATTCTGCGCATCGCTTGCGCACTGGGTGGTTTTGAGTATTTCCATACTGGAAGCGACTTTTTAAATGTAGAGACCATTTCGATCGAAATTGAAAAAGTTGGTATTACAGTCTATAATTTCCAGCCTCCCTTGAAATTTATTGGGTTCTCGTCTTTATCTTAATTTATATAAAAATAGTTTGATGCATAGTTCTAAAATTATGTTTTATGTGTCGTGCAATTTGCAGTAACAAGACCCACGTAAAATATAAATCTGGATTACATGGGTAATTGAGTAAATCCAGGGTTTTATTTATTTATTTACTTTGTTGAGAAGAGTAAACGGAAGAATGATGAAAACAAGAATTCGTTCAAACTTTCAGGAATATTTTAAATTCAATTTTATTGCGGAATGGTTGACGCATAATGAACCCGCACCAAGTCAGCTAGCGTAGCACAGCTAAGTTCATTGGTTAGCGCAAAGCACACGAGGGTTATTTTCTTAAGGGAAGAATATCTTCGTGGAGAACGTACTAAGGTCAGGGCTGGATTAACCACTAAGCAATATGAGCACGTGCCTAGGGTATCAGGGAAAGGGGGCAGCACAAAAAAGTGCTTAGGTATACAGGAAAGGAGGCACTGAAAAATTTCCCATTACCAGTTCTTCCGTGAAATGCATGGTGCAGCTAAACCGAGAAAGAGAAGGAATGGGGGAGGGGAATCTGCCTTAAATATATGGGGAGGCACCCAAAGTCTTTTGTTCTTTAATGGCTTTTATCCGACCCTGACTAAAGTAATTTGCTTGTATTCGTGTTATTCATGGTGAAAACTTCATGAAACGCCGAGATTTGAACCGTAGACGAACTACCACCTGTCTTATCACTCGGCTTCTGGTAAAATAGCTTAACACTGGTAGTTCTATCTTAGTTGGCGAACGAGCTGGGCGCGCGGCAGATAGCCCTTGTATGCTTTGCCATAACCGAAGCTGTAAAGTCTGTGAAAATTGATAGTTCGACCTGGGTTCGAGTCTCGAGCGACGAACTAGCTGCAAGAGCGATTTTATGCTTTTCTTAGTGTTTAACGCGGATATGAGCCAGTTGTCCTTAGGAAGTTCTCCGGAGACATCCCTTCTCTTTGGCAGGTAGCTCTTGCTCGCTTTCTCATAATCACTTAAACAAAACGTCATTTAATCCGTTGTACGATGGTTTCGTTATGCAAGATCCTGAAAATTATATACTCCTTGACTTTTGTACTCTATAAGGTTTGTCTTTATTCGAGGCATATCAAATGATTTTAATCAGTTTCTGCCTCCAGTAGAAAATCACAAACTCAGAAAAGCATTTGGGACAGTACGGAAAGTCTGAAGTTGTCTAATCTTCCTCTTCAGTATGATCTTGATGTAGGTGCGTGGTATTGTGTTTGAACAAATGAGCTACTCTCTTCATGTCAGCGTTTTGGAATGCCACTGTTGGACTGGGTCTCTTTTCACTTGCTGTAAATAAATTTTCTCTGTGTAAAGAATATGGAATCGATCTAATTTCCACCTTCTTTGTTACCTACAAGTAAACATGGATCTTCGTATTCTTCTCCTCTTTGCTAAGAGAAACTTTCCACTGGACTTCCGTTATGTTTCAGGCCATGGAAGGCTGCATTTCATTAGCGATAATGTAGTACTAAGGAATATATTTATTTGGCCCGCTCATTATTTATTTTGTGTTGACTCACGTTGTTTTTTGATGTAGACTTTTTGACAAAAAACAGAATATTTATATATATATATATATTTCAATACGTATATATATAGGGAGAGAGACATATATTTTGACAAAATATAACCGTTTCTTTAAAAATTATGTAGTTTATTTGCGTAATACTTAATTTTTAACAAGAATTTTTAAAGACGTCAACTAAATGAAAGCATGAAATGGCGAATTTCATGACATTTAATCTGTGCTCTTGTATTCAAATTATACGAAATTTCAGTTGTTATGGAGATTTTCGGCAAAAGTACAATTCTTCGGAAAGCATGTAATGGGAGTTGTAAGGATATTTACTCAAACTCTTTATCGCAAAGAACAGGAGCACTTCTACGTATTACCATCGGTTTATTTTTATCAGTGTGAAAGTCAAACTGAAGATATGCAATTGGAAAATGTTACTTCCCCCTTCGCTCCCGCAACATATTATTAAAGGGCAACATTGCTACTGCCAGTCTTATCAAGAAATGTCTTTATAAATGCTGTTTAAAGGAGCGGTAACAAATTGCGATATCTAAAGGAAACGATTGCGGACTGTTTCTGCCAAGTTACAGATTTGAACTTCTTCAGTCAGTCTCAGTGAAGCCTAAGAATAACGAATGACGATGTATTCTTAGCACAGCTAATTTTTTTTTTAATCAAAATATCCTATGTTTGAAGCCCAAAGAGGTATGTTCGACCTGCACAGCTGTCAAGTGACCAGTTATGTGGCCTGTGTAATGTAACCGAAAGTAAGCACGTACTGTATTAAATTTGAAAGTAACTGGCTGGAGGACTTTTTTAGCAGATATTGGCGACTTGTTTAAATGAACTGAATGAAATACATCTTTAAAACCAAAAGTAAAATATTAAATCGTGTTTCAAAGAATGGTAGTTTGTGTGGACAAAATCTTTAAACTACGAAAGAGTGCACAGTGTTGATTAACATTTAATAAAATTTTGCGAATATATATAAACAAAAAAAAAAAAAACTGTTAATTTCAATACGTATGCGACTTTATTTGAACTACATCAGACTTACCTTCGAACTTGCACGTATAATATTGAAAATTCAAGTGTAGAATGGGCAGTAAACAGCTTTTAATGTGCTGTAAAATAATTTAAGTTTCTGGGGTGGGCTTAATATATAAATAATAATAAAAATAAAATACGTACGGTGTTATTTGTGCAGAGCTTGTTTTCTTTTATGACATGAACATATAGTGTGAAGATCTAGTATACTTCGCAGACACTAACACACGTCTGTCAAGTTAAATACGAATGCTGTGGTATTCAAGAAACTGGCTTAATGTTCACATTTGAAGATTCAACGAAGTCGCTTATTTACCGAAGTTTAGTTCTGAAACAAACGAAAAGTAATGATAATTTAGATCTATAATAGAAGCCTTAATAAATATCGCTTGAAGTAGAAATCAAATGTAATGTTATAAGACACAGCAGTAATACTGGTGTATATTTGTTACGTGCTCTGCCATCTGGCGATACGCGGAAGCTGAGGCATACCTCGCGGAGGACTGGCTGCTATTCATATTACACATGGCGAAAATCAACAAAAGGCACCCATACAGTGAGCTTGTTTGTTCGCCAAGACCCGAACCCAACTACCAGTGTTAAGCGGCTTTTACCGCTCAGCTGCTGGTGGCCCCAGTAATACAGGTTGTATCGCAGTTTTTCTTGGATATTAAATTCTATGTGTGGTCTCATGACATATTTTTGTAGGTCCTCTATATTTTATTACGTTACATCATTTGGATATTGTTTGGAGAACAGCCTCGACGCCAAAAAGGGAGAAACAGCTTATTGTGGTATGGCAGGCAATAGTTGTCATTCGATGACAGACAGCCGTAATACTTTTCCCTTACTAAGGGATTATCTAGTATTTATTATTAGTATTTATTTTTGTAGTATAGTAATTAGTATTTATTGCTGTAGTATTTACTTCCGTTGGCATGATGAAATGCCGCCCATACCCTTAAAGAAGCCAAGTTGGCGCAACCAAGGCTGTTCTCCGAACAATATCCCATCCCTTTTGGACCATGCGCTCCAAAGGGGTAGACATGGTTTAAAGGAATTCTAACGTAGTTTAGGTTTCTTCGTTTAACGCAGCTGTGTCAAGCTGTTTAAGGAAAGAAAAATTTTAACTTTTGAAAAATGTGCGTGATTTCTAACGTAGTTTACATTTAAAAATTAGTTTAATGAATCTCGCTTAGTTATTTTTTCGATGAATTTTTAGAAGCATATGGCTAGTTCTTTTTCGCAAATATTTTTTCTGCAATTTATTACTTTTTATATGTAATTATTTGGATTCTGGATGTTATGAACATTTACCCACCGGATCATTCAGTGTTCGAAGAGTCAAAAGTAAAGTATAGGAAAAAGGGAAAAAACTTCTATTATAGTTCTAAATTATCACGTTTTTTCGTTTGTTTCAGAACTGAATTCGCTGAACATGCGGCTTCGTTGAATTTCGTGCTACCTATATCATTATTATCTGCTTTTGAAAGGAAGGAGATGTTAGTGATAACCATTCTATGGCTTCTTTGTAAGTCTTGGATTGTGACGTATGCGTATTCTTCTTCCTTGTAGATTTATCCATTTAGCCTTGAACAATTCATTGATTTTTTTAATTATCGAATGTTTCTTTTATACGTGGTTGTTGATTCTCATCTCCTACGACGTTCTTTCAGATCTTCTTTATGTACCGGGATTAGGATCTTCTTGCGTATTTCTTGACTGTTAATAGTTTGAATCCTATGTGCAAGTTGGCAATCTATGCTTGACGACTTGTCGTTTGAGGTACTCACCACGATAGATGCATTGTATCGAAGAAACTGATTATGTGTTTTTTCAAGTTCAGCCGTTTTCAAAAGCATTGTAGTTGTCAGTTTTTACCAAGGTAACCGGAAGTTGTACCGAAAGATGTGATGTAGAAGAAGTTAAATAGCGAAAAAATATTGGTTAAATGGTTTTAATTTCAGGCCTTTTCATGCATTCTATCTTAATCTTTACAGCCCTAAATTTTTGTGACGCGGGAAGAGAAACTACAATATATATTAGGTGCTAGAACTCCCTTGTAACATGTTAATAAGTTCCTACTTTAGAAACTAGGATTTCGTGGCAGTTGCAACCATTAGGTTACAAAATAGGTAGTGAAATATGAAAATTATATCTACTACCGATAAATTTCTACATATGAGCGCCACCAGTAGTGTCGAAAGGGTTTTAAAATGTTGAAGATGTGTTATTTTTATCAAGTATTGAAGAGTGTAGATTCTTGTTAATTTTTAAAAAATTTGAATGTGTATGCACTTGGAACAATTTCGGAAGTATCGATAAGAATGCAACTTCGAAACATTGCATTTCTGTAAAAAGGAATTAGTGATAGCTTTGTAACTGTTAGTTGTTTTTCTCGCGCTTAAAGTAAATATAAATCAGCCGCGCTGAATCATCATTCTTGATAGATGCACCTTAAGTGCTTTAAATGCAGTGGAACATAACTCTTTATTTGAAAAAAAAAAGGTCTTTAAATTTTGTCGAAAAGGTCCAGGAATGTTACCTGTTTTTTTTCTTTAAAATTCTTTTTTCATTTTACTCGAAGTTGATGGATCATCCTATGATTTTTCTCACGTAAATGATTTAAGTGTTCTGATAAAAGCGCCTTTAATCCCACTCCTTTCAATTTTTGTATGGGTAGAATTACCTTTTAATATCTTAAGCATTCAAAAAAATTTGGAACAGAAAATAAGAATGTCTTGTCAGCTGATAGGGTTAAAAATACTGATTGGTTGATACGAGTAAAAAAATACAACCTTAACTGAAGTTCGAAAGGGCGAATATCTTTTGGAAAGTTGCCTATTGTTTGCCTGATAATGGCCCTCAACGGCCAGCCAGTGGCTAAAGTTTGTTCTGTGTAGTTTAATGGAATATTTTATGAGGTTTTAATGTTTTCTTCATTTGTCGGATAAATGCAAGGTAAGTTCCCATAGATAAACCTTCGCGACTACAATTTGTCCCTTGCTTTGTTGTAATATGTTGATCAGCTGACTAGTGTACAAGAATAGCACCGTTAATACCAGCCACGGTATTCTGATTAGAAATATATAATTGCATATATTTAAATCTTCCCGATTTTTAGATATTTAAATTTGAAATTGCCCTCGTTGAATAAGCAGATATTTTATAATAAAGCTAAGAAGCATTGAAAGTTTACTCGACTGTGCCTTATATAGACTTAGTATGTTCCGCCATCTTTGTCACCAAATTATTTTAAAATTACAGAAGAAAATGGGACTTCATCCCTAGGATTTTTCATTGTCCCTTTAAAATCAACAGTAATTCATGTCGTTAGGCATGCATAAGATAAAAAGTATTTAGTACGATCTGATGATTGTGAAAAAGCTGAAAGTCTGTCGAAATGTACTATTTTTTGCTAAATCCGAAACCTTTTAAACATACCGTGTAATCTTGTCGCTGAAATAACAACGGGAACATGGCCAGCCAGCGGGCTTGGGTTTTCTACCTCTGTGCGTGCGAGAACTTATCTTTTCTTTCTATTCAAATCGCGTGTTCTTTGACGTCATTGCATTTGGGTGTCGGCAGCCGCCTTGGATACATGCCAATGCAGTCATCGCCTCTGTCGACTCGTGTTGCTGGGTTTAAATGTTTGTGAGAATGATTGAGCCTGCTTAGTGTGGCTTAGTAAATAGGCTTCAAATATGCTTGAAGGATTTTATTACATTTAACACACGATGGTATTAATTAAGCATATCTAATGCAATAGGTATCAAGAAAGAGAGTAGAGTTGATGAATAATTCGATCTAAACGTGGCTGTTTGAAAGGTATCAAAAACCGAGGCTTAAATTCATATCTTAACTTATCGATGTATGACGCTGCATGGCGTCAAATTGAAGTGTTCCTTCGATGGATGGCGTCAAACTGAAGTCTTCCTTCAGATGACGTCATTTGGAAAAATCGTCATTTTGGTCTTATCGTGAAATAATCAGTGCGCTAGTGCCGTTGAGATAAAGAGTTTAAACTGGATGATGAGTATTTTCAATTCCCAATTAAACAAGCTGCTAATAACGTTGTCCAGCTTGTCCTCAGCAGTGACCATCTGACCAGTCATTGGATTGGTGTTTATATGATATGGCCGAACCCTTGCTAAATGCAATTACTTCTATTTATTGCTTATACACTGGAAGTAAGTTTTCGGACTCATCACGCGATGATTTCCAGAAAATTCGGGTCAACGCGCGGCATCGTCGGAAGTCGGTAAAGATTGCCGTTACAAGTTAGCGCGAAATATTGGCAGAGGCCCATTAACTTTGTATATAGTCTCGGTTATCTCACCGGCTTCCATCAGGGAAACTTAGCCTCCACGAAACACAAAGCATCGTTTCGTGCTTCTCTCTCTCTCTCTTTTTTTTTTTTTTTTGTGTGTGTGTGTGTGTGTGTGTCTCGTTTCTATGATGAATATGTATGATTTGCATTTTCTACTCAGTAGGCAGGGTGCGTAGCGGTCCTTACAAGTGCTCATAAATACTTATATTTGAAAATAAAATATAAAGGCCCTTATAGGTGCTTACTTTTTCTTTAAAGCACTTTTTAATTTAATTTTTTTCTGTTTTTAGTGCTTAATTTTTTTAGTGTTTTTTTAGCCCAAACGGGCTTTGTCCCTGAAGGACTGTTGCTTTCATTTTACGACTTTGCGTTGGAAATATTAAAATTTTGAGTCACTTTTCAAACTGTTGCCACCAAATCTTGCAGCCCTGTATTATATTTAAAGAAATTAAATAGTGAGGAATCTGCATAAATGTATGTATATTTCTCCAAATGTGATAAAAACAACGATACCTAGAGCCGCCCAATTTTGAATAACGTACGTTTCCACCCGAATATCCGCATCTGGAAGGCCCAAATTTAGAATTTGTTTTATTATCTATTTCATATTTTGTAAAATTTTAACAATTTTTTAATGAACAAACTCAAACGATTTAAAAGCGAGCAATGGTAACACTTTACAGGGGGGACCTTTTTATCTAAAGCACGCGGAACTGTGTATCGGAAATTCTGAAGATACACTCATTTTAAAATTATTTTACGATATTACTATTGAACTGAATTTCAAGTGCGAAAAACATTATATTTAATAAATAAAGGTTACACACAAAACGTTAAAAAACGCCCCTTTGGACGTAATTTAAAATCTGAAACCTTTCAGTTATTTGGGGGGGGGGGTAACAAACGCTAATTTTTTTCTCCTTTCCAAAGTCGAAACTAAATAAACAACTTTTCTTCCTTATCTTGGAACGTCAGATGGTGATTCATACCTGCTGAAAAGGCTGAAGTTACAAAACACTTTAATCTTTTAAATAACTCTAATGAAATGTTAAAAACTATTTCTGAAGAACAAAGTCTGTTTAGAGAATTGGATTCAGACATTAATGAAAATAGACAAAAAAGTCAAAAGTAAAAATATTATTACTTTGTGTGAATATAATAAACATGGCTTATTATTTATTTTGTATTTTGAACTGAAATTTCATCCTTAAATCTTGTAATATAGTTTAGTTTTAGCATAGTTTTTTTTCTCTCGGTATAAACTAGTTCTGTAAATTGAACTGTTATTTAAAATTTTAAAAAAAAATTGTAATTGTTTTCCATGGTTGAGTAGTGCTCATTCTCTCTTAATAAATACTGAATTTCTCATATTTGCTTTAACTGAAATTTGGCTACTAAGCCTGGTAGGTTTTTGGGGAAAAGTCCAGGAAATTTACAATCTCCTGTTACTCCTCCCTTTTGGGCATTGTTAGAAATACTGGTGTCTCCGTAATGGTATTTTATGCAAAACTATTTGGACTTTATTTATTACGTTTTAGCTCTGTTGTATACTGATAATGAAACTGTGTTTCTTTCTTCAAATATATAAAAGTAATTTCTCTTCCACGAAAAGCTATACAATGTCGGTTGAGAATTTTTGACCCAGTTGTATTGCTAGGTGGGTATCGTTGTGTTAATCCTGCTAAAATAGCCATTAATAAATAAATCAAAAGTAGAGGAGTGTAGTAATGGTTCTGCGTGAGTATAATTACGAAAAAGGAGTATTAATAAGATATTTTCTCCTTCGTTTCTGCATTCCTTCATGGTGTAAAGGTAGCACACTCGGCGAGTATTCGAGAGGTCCCAATTCGAGTCCCGGCGAGGGCATTCCTCATTTTCACGTCTCCAGCATCAAAATAATCTAATGACTGCAGTATACTACAGTATACAGTATACTACTCTACAGTATACTAATGACTACTAAAATTACCTTTCTAATTACAAAATTTGTAACAGTGTTCCCTTCCCAAGGACTGTACGACCCGGGCAATACAATCCTTGAACGGGAAGCCATACTTAAATTTAAGGCATCAATGCACTAATAAACATTATAATGCAATAACAATAATTGCTATAAATAACTTAAAACAAATCAAATACGAAATCAATAAATGAGTGCACAAATTTAGAAACAAATATGTCCATGGTCTTATACTATTTACATTATATATACTACGTGCTATGGCTACAGTAAATAGCTAACCTGTCGTAATGAACGACTACAGGCTTAAAATTCAGAGACATATTGATCCGAACAACGACGTCGTTCATCCTCTTAGGATAGTGTGAGGACCATCCCAATGTGACTGATTTCTGAGAGAGTCCTTTCCGTCGAATAGGATTCCACAACCATACCTTGTCCCCTTTGTTGTATCAATGTGCTGTAGCTCTCGTGTTATATCGGGTCTTAAATCTTTTCTGTCACCAAGCTAATTCTCACCTCTTGTGCAAAATTGTGCATCCGGAGGGCGAACAAACGAGATTACAAGGCAGACGGTGGTCACGACCGAAGAGCATCTGAGATGGGGAATAGCCGATAGTCTTGTGGACAGAGTGAGATAAGCCAGTAAAAACAGAAGTAACGTCTTCTCCCAGTCCTGTTGGTTTTTTGAAACCACCAACGAGAGTTCATTAAGGATGGTTTAATTTAACCTCTCTACCATGCCGTTTGACTGGGGATGTAAAGATGTCGTTTGGGTTTTGTCAGTGCCGAGTAGCTTGCAGAATTCTTTAATTACAGGAGAGGTAAAATTTCTTCCTTAATCGGAATGTAACTGAAGAGGCACACCTAACGTGGAAATCCAGTGCTGTACATTACCTCTGCTACTGTGACAGCCTTTTGATCAGGAATACGATAGGCTTCAAGCCACTTGAAGTAATCAATGACAACGAAGATGCGTTTGTTGCCGTCAGCTGTCCGTGTCAGAGGTCCCAAAATAACAAAGGCGATACGTTCAAAAGTGCGCTCCTAGATTGTACCGTAGCTTCCCTCGGTTTCTTAGGTCCTTTCCGACTTCCCAAGTCCTGCTCTGCTCCCTCAACGTGGCGGGGGGTGTCACTGGGCGGAACGGGCGAAGTACGTCGGGAGCATAACTCCTGGTAGGGCCACCCTATGCGTGAAGGCCGCTCCGATATGCCCAGTTAAAGCATAACAAGTGAAGAACCTTCAGGGGATTACCGTCTTGGTGATCGGGTGTCACAATCCCGGGGCTCCAATGATCTATTCTTTTTCCGTCTCCTATCCTCTTAATTATAACTTTTCCTTTTCCCTTGTGGTTTTCCTCTTCCGAGGTTGGGGCTCGTTATGAGAAGCTGGAACAGTCTTTTTCTCTAGTTTTCGAATGGCGAGAAAACTGCTCACATGTTTGCCGTGCGTGGAGACCCGTGTCGCTGGAAAAGAGGGTCCTGGTAGTTGAGGAGCGAGGTACTGTCCCCAAAATACTGCTTTGGCCTCTGCTTCAGCTAAACGGGTGTCACTCTGTCGTCCTCGCAGGTGTCAATTGGCTGGTCGCTAGTCCTTGTGTCAGTGGCTTGTGGATAAGCTCTCGGGAGTACCTGCTTTCGGGAAAGCCGATTGGGGGGGCTGCAGTTTGCGTATAGACACGGTCATCCTTGGCGTAGGAATCTGCGTCCCCTTGCAGGACTCTGTGGTGGGTGGGGAGGCCGGGTTCGAAGCTTTATTTTCTTCAAGTATTGCTTCACAAATCTGTATTACACCTCGTGAAACTGCCAGTGAATCAACTAGTAAAAGACCTCGGACTACAAAAAGTACAGAAAACACTAAAGTTGTTGCCCCATTTTTGGTTATGACATTTAAAATCTGCTGAATTGCATAAAATGTCACCTTTCCTTGCTCAAAAATATATAAAAGCCTTTGCTGAAAGACCAAAATCAATTAAACGCTTACGCTCTGCTGACTTACCAATAGAAACTGTCTCTGCTAATCGATCAAAGACCCATCTTATTATGTCAAAGTTGGAACAGGTTGCTATTACGGTTTCTGCACACAAAACTTTGAATTCCAGTCGCAGCATAATATCAGAAGTCGACCTATTAACAGTGTCGAATCAGGAATTCACTGATGAGCTTGCAGAGCAGAATGTTTGCAGTGCACGTCGAGTTAAAATAAAAAGGGATGGTCAGTTAATTGACACTAAACATGTTGTTTTGACATTTAACACTCCTCAGCTTCCAAATCATACTAAAGCAGGTTATTTGCATTGCCCGGTGCGATCGTATGTGCCAAACTGTATGTGTTGTTTTCAGTGCCAGCGGTTTGGGCAGTTAAAAGATGCATGTCACAGTAGACTTACATGCGCTCGCTGCTCATCTGTAGATCATGAAAGTGAGGGTTGCACTGCCGAGCCTCTTTGTGTTAATTGTAAAGGAAGTTACCCATCCTTCTCTTGCTCCTGTCCCAAATGGAAATCCGAAAAGGAAATCCAAACGATAAGGGCAACCAAAACGATATCGTATACAGAAGCTAAGAGATTGTTTGAAAGCACCCAACCTCGTCTAAATCTGAGTTTTGCTGATGCAACAAAATCTGTTCGCTCAATCGCGCTCCAGACGTCACTTACTACTCAAACAAAGACTAAAACTGAAATACCACAAAAAATGCCGAGTAACAATTTATCTGCCAGTAGTAAACATACACCAACTCATAAGAAACCTGAAGTAATTAATACTAAAAAACAAAGTCCTCTTTAAATAGCATAAGCTCAAGAACGGTAAATTCTGGTCATACCTCATTAGAGAGTATGCTGTCAGATACACTTGAATCTGAAGCGGAATTAGAAGAAGGAATGGCTCCGCCAAAGAGTCTTCTACCACGCCTAACAAAGAAACAGCATAGTGAAAATACGCACTCATGATGGCTACTGTAATCTCTTGGAACTCTCGCGGATTTCATCAAGGCCTAGTGAACATCAAAAGCCTAATAGACATTTATCACCCTACCTGTTTTGAAGTGCAGGACACTTATCTCAAGCAAGATAGTACAGCTAAGTTACGGAGATATTCAACTGTCAGGAAAGACCTTTTGTCTGGTGAGCGCGTAAGCGGAGGCGTTGCTAATCTCACCTCCCATACGTACCCTTCGACTGTCTTTTCCTTGAACACATGTCTCCAAGCTGTTGCTGTGCAGATCAATATCGGTATGCTTGCCACTGTCTGTACCATCTATTTGCCTTTTAATGAAGTGATAGCTAAAAAGGAATTAGATGTTTTGGTAGAACAGTTGCCAACTCCTTTCATTGTAATTGGAGATTTCAGTGGCCATAATCATTTCTGGAGTAGCAGTGATATAAATACAAACAAATAGAAGACCTCATTTGTGATCATTGCTTATGCCTCCTTAATAGCGGAGAATAAAACATATTTCCACCAGCCCACGAGAACATTTCATAGTATTGATCAGGCTATTTGTTCGCCATCACTGCTCCCTTTTTGTTCATTTAGCGTCGGAAACGACACTTTTAATAGTGATCATTTCTCTATCTTCGTGACTTTTAATCGATTTACAGCATGGCCTAATGCCAGATCACCACGTTTTATTTACGAACAAGCGGACTGGGAAATGTTTTCCCATTTGGCCATGCTTACTTATAATATGACAAAGAGTGTGCCAATGGAGGAAGCTGTAAAAACTGTCACTGATACTCTTGTTCAGGCAGCTAAAATCTCTATTCCCATATCATCAGGCAGGCTTCCTAAATATTCCAAACGATGGTGGAATCGTGACTGTCAGATAGCTGTCAGATAACCGTGACTGACAGCCACGAAAAGCCTGGGGAATCTTTCGCAGGTATCCCACACTTAGCAATCTTATCTCCTGTAAAAAGGCAAAAGCAAATGCTCGGAGAGTGCGGCGCCAAAGAAAGACACATGGATCAGTTATATGTCATCCATTACCTCTTCCACTCCAAGCAAGTGTGTTTGGGAAAAAGTTTAAAAAATCTCAGGTAATTATAAGCATCATGGACTCTCTATCTTAGAAAAGGATGTCGTAATGTATAGCAGCAGAGAAGATATTGCTAATATCATAAAGGAGACTTTTAGAGTTGTAATCAAATAGTATTAACTATCCACCAGCGTGCCTCACAGCTAAGCTTCGTTGCGAGAATACATCCGTCAATTTTAACTCCCTCAACACCGAAGCATATAACACTGATTTCATTATGCTGGAGATGATCAGAGCTTTGTCGCTAACGCCTAAGACAAAACCTTGGCATGATGGCATTTCCTACGCCATGCTGAAGCATTTCTCCAATGAATCATTAAAATCTCGTCTCTTTCTGTATAACAGAATATGGAAGGAGTGTTTTTTCCTAATTCTTGGCGAAATGCTGTAGGGACCCAAACCTGGTAACCTGGAAACCTGGAAAGGACCCAAGGAATACTTCAAATTATCGCCCCATCACGCGCACTAACTGCCTTTGCAAGATTATGGAAAAAATTGTAAACCGCCGTCTCACCCACTATCTGGAGAATAATCATTGTCTATCGCCTTACCAGAGTGGTTTCCATAGGAGATCTTCACTTGACAATGCCATGTTCTTAGAAACCGCAGTACGCAATGCATTTGTGAAAAGAAATCATGTGATTTCAATCTTCTTCGACACGGAAAAGGCGTATAATAGAATTTGGCGGCATGGTACTCTTCATAACCTTTATAGCACTGGACTGCGAGGTAACTTACCTATCTTCATTCAAAACTTTCTGAGGGATCGCACATTCCAAGTTAAGATGGGATCGTTGCTCTCTCGTGTATTTGCACAACAAGAAGGTGAACCCCAAGGTTCGAAACTCAGTGTTACACTTTTCAGTCGGAAAATTAATTCCATTTTAAGAGAACTCCCCCCCCCCAGTGCATGGTTCCCTGTACGTCGATGATTTGATGATTTGATGATCTACTGTCACGGTCAAGATATGAGATATATTGAAAGACAACTGCAAGTTGCTCTAAACATAATAGTAAAGTGGTCCAACAACACTGGTTTGAAATTTGCTAGCCAGAAGACCGTCTGCGTGCATTTCTGTTGCAAAAGAATGCAAAAGAAATCTACATCCTGAACTAGAGCTGAATCTTGATGGTTCCTTGATCTGAGTTGAGCCAGAAGCAAAATTTCTAGGAGTCATCTTTGACAGAACACTGGTAATCGAACCACGGAACTCTCGGTTATGCGTTGAGCGTGTTTTTATGTATTTTTGCCCTGCCGAAGTGAACTTATATTACGTTTTGCTGGCATTGATAATTTTGAAACAATTTTGATATTTAATACCTTTGATAGAATTCTGCAGTCTTTATTTAAAAAAAACCTCAACAACAGTTCTTTAATAATATGAGTCCAGTAACAGAAGAGAAACTTCCCTCCAATGTCGATCTTCTCCCCGGACGTTATATCAGTACTTTTATCTAATTGCAATGAGAAATACTCAGTGTGTTTTATTTTTTGAATAAGTATCTCAGCGATGAAATTGCGGCCATCGACAGACCCTCCGGCAAATCATTGGGGATTGAAAGCAAGTGTTGAACGTTGACTGTCTTTGTCCCTTCCGCATATTTTAAAGGGAAAATGCACTAAAGCCCTTAACATACCAAAAGTCCCTGCAAATACTTCATGGGAAGCAGAACGTTGTTCTATGCTACGCATATATAGAGCTTTAATTCGTTCCAAACTTGACTATGGTTGTGTTATCTATGGATTAGCAAGACCTTATGTACTACTGAAATTTGATACAGTCTACCATCAAGCTCTACGGATATGCTGTGGAGTTTTCAGAACATCTCCAGTCCAAAGTTTATATGTCATCTGCTCTGAACCTTCTCTAGAATTCAGACGCAAGCAATTATCCCTTGAATTTCATTATAAAGTAATGTCACGGGCCGAACATCCCGTTCGTCTCATGACATCTGATCAGTACTGGCGCTTCTACCAAGCACATCCTCCATGTATCCCTCCTTTTGATCTTCGTGTTCTCTCACTGATCGAAGAACTCAACCGAAATGATCTGCATCCCCAAAACTTCAACCTTTTCAGTATTGCACGCACCCTGGCAAGAAGTGAATATTCACCTACTTGACATTTTTGGAGGACTTTAGAAAAGCAATACGAATGATGTCCAATATCAATAAATCTTCCTAGGGCATAGAAGCAGTCATTCTAACTATACAGCAATTTTTACTGACGGCCCAAAGAATCATGAATATGTCGAGGCAGCTTTTGTTTGTGATAAAGTAATCAAGAATAGTACTCTTAAGGCTGCATCTCTCTTTACGGCAGAAACTCTTGCCATTTGAAACTCCTTAACCTTCATCTCTGAGCAGAAAAACAAGAAGTTCATCATCTATTCAGACACTATCTTGAGAAATGCAGGTTATTCTATTGCATACTGCTGGGTGCCAGGAGATGCAGGCATCCAAAGGCAATGAACTCGCCGATGCCGCAGCAAAATCAGCTGATATTACTTCCGAAAATAAGGTCCTCTTTACAGACATACGGAATTACATCAAAGCAAAGATTTTGTCTAGGTGGCAAGAACACTGGAAATGTCAGACCCTGAACAAATTAAGGCAAGTAAAACCCAATGTGGAGTAATGGGAGTCGAGAGGAAATCGTAAGGAGGATGTACTACTGACTCGTCTACGAATTGGTCACATCTACTGCAGACTGACACATCAATATCTCTTGAAAGGAGATAAGGAGCCTATTTGTGGCCTTTGCAACACTCCTACTTCAGTCAATCATATTTTACCTGCTCTCCTGTTTTTAATCAGAAACGTGATCATCATTTTAACTCTACGAATGTTAACAGATCTATTGGAAGAAACCCTCACGTCATACGTTTTTTAAAAGCTATCTCTCTGTATCATATGATTTGAGTTCCCTTTTTCCTTATATCCTGTTCTTCCTGTTGCTAGAGCACTTCTCACGCTCATCTCTGCATACTTTCATCAGCATTACAGATGCGACCACAATTCATTCTCAGCAGTGTTCGTGCATTTGTATTTTACTCACTATTCGTCTAGCGCATAATAACCTTCTAGGTTTTGTGCCATTAGAAACCAACCAACCTTTCCGATCCGCACAGACATCACTTTTGCACGCCGTCTATTGCATTACTCCAATAGAAGCGCTCTCGAACTCTGCAAATTCATGGTTCCAAAGTGGCATTCTGTAGAGCTGCGTTTCGAATATGGAGTGATTCCCAGAGTGCCCAATATTGTTTTGTTGCAGGACTATAGATCGAAATGTCTTGCCAGGTAAGTTTTTCTGTTTGAAGACTTCATTAAGCCAGTTATGGGTTTAATACCGCCGTATTCCATCTGGTCTTTTCCTGACTTCTTTGTCACTCCATGGGTCTCGATCAGCTGATGTCGAAGTTGTAACTTGTATGAACTTGAATAACTTGTATGGATTCAGCAGCTCGTATTTCGCTTCGACCCTGGAACAGTATCGGCAGCTTTCTGGGCAAGGTCTTCTAAACAGGGCGTCGGCATTTCCATGTGATGAACCATTCCGATGACAGATAGTTATGTCCGCAGAGGCTGAATGCAATTTGTTGTTTTTAAAGTCCAAGCAAAGTTTGTATTTCCTTAGAAAGTCCCATCCGAGTATGCGAAGATCTGTAATATCTGCTACATACGCCGTGTGATGGTAGGCGGCACTTCCAAACATGATGTTTACGATTATCTTCCCATCAGTTCCGATTTTATGGCCAAACGCAGGTTGACGACCAAATGAATTTAAATTGTTGAGCTATAATCTTTCCGAATGATGGTAACATTAGCTCCTGTGTCAATGATTATGTTGCTAGGGGCTCCATTTATATGCCCATTGATGAATAGTACATTACTCCTGCCACTCACCACAGAAATCTGAAGTGCTTTAAAATGGGGCTACTCATTATCTTCCAAACTCTGCTTCACGAGATGGGCGTTAATTTGCTTCTTCCGTTGTTGCTGAGAAATGGTCGTATTCTGCATGCCCTGGGGTGTTCTTCAATTCCAGCGTACATGGCCTTCAACACCGCAGTTCCAGCACTTTAGGGTTGGCTTCTTATCACTCCTCTTCTGTCTTAAGGCTCTGACTTGTCTGTTTTAATTTGCCAGTGTTATTTTCCATGACTGGGGTCTTCTCTAGTTTCTTCGTATGTGGCCTTCAGTACCACATTTCCAACACTTTCCACATTTTGCAACACTTCCGCGTTTCCCACTTTGTCGGTGTCTTCTCACTCCCATTCCTTTTCAAGGCATTGATTTCTCTGCTTAAATCGTCTAGACGAGCAGTCACTTGATCCACTGGCTCCTGGACTTGAGTATCTCTGATTGGGTGGCGGTCTCTACGAGTTGCTTGCTGGGCTGCCTCGAATTTTATGGCGTACACCAGGGCGCTTTTTAAATCCTTGATATCCGTTTTTCGTAGATCTTTCTGTATTTCAGGATGCCGTCGGTGAAGTACTGCAAGGACAGGATTTCCCTTGTTTCTGTGAGGCATTCCAAAAAGTCGAGATGAGACAGCCTTTCAACATTCGTGACAAGCTCCTGCAGTGTTTCCGTGGGCTTCTGTTGATTGGATTTTAATTGAAGCCTGCTGTAATCTTTTAAATACTTCTCGCCAACGCGCCGAAAAGAGCTTAGAAGTCTAGTCTCTGGTTTTCTGGAAAAGTTTGAAGAATATTCTCAGCGTCTGTTCTCAGAGAAGAGGCGAGATGATAGGCCTTAACTTGGGAATCCCATCTGTTCTCATCCGCCGCTATAGAAAATTGTCTTATATAGTTGCGAGGAGGTCTTCTTATCATACGTGGATAGCTTCAGAGAATGGCGAGCAGGCATAGGTAAAAATTTAAAACCATCGATATTACTGCCTGCCGTCGCTACGAAGTTCTTCAAGCTATCAACTTCTTTGGCGACTATGGAAAGTATGTTGTATGTATCGTCAGTATGTTGTTGAATGGTAGAAACTCTTCCTTCTATTTGTTCTTTCACAGAAGAAACTCTTTCTTCAATGTGACCAACTAGTTTTCAACAGCGTCTATTCTGCCTTCCATATATAGCCTCAAAATTGTTTTCTTTTATGCAAGTAATTTCGCTTTCCATTATTATAACTCTTAACCTGCTTTCATTTCTTCGTCAGCTTTAATCTCTTCTTTAACGGAATCTTGTCCCGCTTTCATCTCTTCTTGGCATGCTTTCATTTCTTTAACAGCCTTCATCTCTTCTTTAACGGATTCTCGACAAGATTCCATCTTTTCTTGAAACGCGGAAGACTGCCACCAGTTGCCTTAATTGTTCCTCCACTGCTCATCTCACTGGCATTCAATCCCACTTCTGACACCAAAAAGTGATACGTGCGTACGGGTGCGTAATAAATTGAATGCCTAAGTCCGATTGTAGGTTAATAAAATTTCGTATCAAAAATATATCAGAACGTGGGATTTTTCTCAGAGATATTCGTACAAATATTCGCAATATCACGCAGTATAATCATTAGTTATACCTCAAACTCCTAAAGACGTTAAAATACGACGCAGTGCAAAACGTATCTAACGAGAAAGCTAATTCAGGTATCTCAGTTTACGCGGAATTAAACAACTCGCAAGAATAATAACTAAGCAACTGAGCTCAGGCGCTGTCTTTCCGGACTTAAATTGTTTTCAACCGGCAGCGCGAGATATTTCTAGCACTTTCTGCTTCTCGAAATTACTGGAAGGCAATAAGAGGATAGAATTACGGTTACAGCTAACATAGTGGTCAATTACATTCATTCAATTTCAATGCAAATTGCCGAGATATCCATTTACTCAATGTTAAATGTGCTTGCCCATGTATTCTTACTTTTCCGGCAAAACGTTTTCTCAAAAATTTGTCTCGCTTTGTATTGGACGGGGAAATACAATAATTTTAATTATAATTATACTAAAATTACCTTTCTTAATTACAAAATTCGTAACAATGTGTTTCTCGCATTATGAAAATCTGCAGTACTTAAATCCAGAAACTTTTGAATACACGGTCCTCTGTGCGAACATATGCACCTGGAAGACCAGATTTTGAATTTCGAACTCCTTCGGATCCTAACTCCTTTCCTAATTCCTTTCCTTTGGATTATCAGGGCCCAGCAGCGGCCGAGCGGTAAAGACGCTGAACACTGGTAGTTCGGTCCGAGGTTCGAATCCCGCGAACGGGCTGGCTGCATGGGCATTTTCGTGGTTTTCCCCATGTGTAACGTGTATACGAGCCAGTTTCCCTTAAAAAGTCCTCCACGAAGGCATCCCTCCCTTTAGGCAGATAACCCTCGTGTGCTTTGCCATAATTGAATAACCTAACCTAACCTTCGGATTTCATCACTAATTATTTCAAGGAACAGCGTGAGTTTGCTTTTTAATTTATTGTAATTGATTGATTTTTATGTTTGATTTATATTTCTTGTGAACAGTATTTTTCTTGTCCACGTATTCAGTTTAGTAATGTATTTTGGTTGTAGTGCTTTAAAGATTAGAACCGGCTTTTAGAATTTATCGAATAGAGGTAATATCCACCTTCGCAG
Source organism: Stegodyphus mimosarum (assembly GCA_000611955.2). NCBI lineage: Eukaryota > Metazoa > Arthropoda > Arachnida > Araneae > Eresidae > Stegodyphus > Stegodyphus mimosarum. The sequence continues at coordinate 77,812 of KK113797.1, forward strand.
ACGATAACGCATTGCACGTGGGATATTGTTGTCACCATTGACAAACGTAACATCGCAGGAAGAATTTGTATAACTTAACGTTTTATGGCATTTTTCAGTTCTGACAAATAGCGTGGATTTGGTATGTGAACCTTAGATTTCAGATAACCGCGTAACCAAAAATCTATCGGAATGATGTCGGGGGATCGCGGTGGCCACAAAACTGAAAGTAACGGGAGATGACTCCATCTTAGTTGCACCCGTTGAAAACTTGTAATTCCAATAAAATGAAAATTCCCTGAACTCTCTTGTGCCGTTATTAGTCCTTTACAATGCTTTTCCTTGTAAATGATTTTACGCCGGCAATTTTCGTCATAACGTGTTTCGTTCCTACGCCATTTATGGTTTTTGGATGCACTGATCAATTTGCGCCCGGGGGAGTTTGGAGTTTGCCATTTGAAAATTTATAAATTTTTTATTGTGACCGGAACCCTGAGAAATCTGTTGTTTAACACCACATACTCGAGCACATATAGAATTTTTTTTGACAACCCTGTGCATGTGTTTCAGTTTCTGCTCCCACTGAAGAGAATAACTGCATGGGATTTTTGAAACTTTCCCTGCCTATAATTTCCCTTTTATCAACAACCACTGTATTGCAGCGACTGAAACAAAAAAATTTATCTCATGGAAGTTTATTAAAAATCCATTTTCCCTTTAGCGACCTCTCGTTATAATGTCCTTTTCCTGTTGGACGCGAGGAATCGTTATGACGAGCATCAATGGTAGTAATGCCCGCGACATGTGAAGGAAATGTTTGAGCGAACCCATGTCTCGTGCTTTTTCTTCATCGTACGCTTCGTTGTAACGTCGGATGATAGCCTTGCAATATCAGTGATCGTAGTTCTGTTTTCGTCTCACACTTGCGTTTTATATTCCTGAGATAAGCGGCGCGCGATGATTTGCATTAATTTCGGCAGAGTCACATCCACCCTAATTATTTTGAGCAGTGACGGATCTGAAGTGGAAGCTTGGTATAGCAGTCAACTAGCAGTCTAGATTTTACGGAATCCTCGGAGACCGTGATAGATGTTGTTTGAGGAAAAATAATTCGATTATGCTTGTTGTAAGGAGTTCAAGATTTGAGACTTTTACAGAATTCTATTATTTCTCTGATAGCGGAAAATATTAAAATAAGCTTTCAGGAAAAGTTGTCGGAAAGAAGTGTTTTGATATTGAATAATAAAAAGAAATAATCTTTGCAGCTTTTGTATTTACTTATAATCTGAATAATGAAATGTAATTTAAGGGTACTTGATTAATGATAAAAAATAAATAAATAAAAAGAATAAGGCTTGAACTATGTTTACACTGTATTACATGTGACAGGAACGACAAAGCACTGTATGTATTACATGTGGCAGGAGCGACAAATAGGTTTGATGAGGTGACCTGAACGAATAAATTAAGAAGCTGCTTAAAATAGCTACCAACATCTGAATTTTATAATACTATTACGTGTTACTGTTTCGTAATGGATTCAGTGCACACAGAACTGACGATAGCTTAATGAAATTTATTCTCTCCCCCCCCCACCCCCCCCCAAAAAAAAAACTTCACAGTTCTGTAACTTATCACCCAAAAGTATTCGTACAGCTCTTCTCAGCATCACAATTAGTAGTTTCCACTTTGAACTACTAAGAACGTTCAGCACGAGGCATTGCAACGTGCATCTGAAAGCCAAGCTCGCACAGTGAAACTGATGCTGTTTCCGGTTTTGTGAAGTTTTCCCCCGTCCGCCAAGAAATTTCCAGTACCATCGATTTCTTGAAATTGCTGGAAGGCATGCACAGTTACATAGGGATCTGACCTGTTACACAGGGAGTTGAACCCAAATGTCGCCAAATAGTCACCAAACGACACTTGCGATTTCTTGTCAAATTTCGCAACAAAAATTAGTTGCCAAAACCATTGCCAACTTCGCGCAGGCGAGATAGTCTGTTTTTCTGGCGATGTTTCGCATTCCATAACGCTTTTCATACTATTTATACAAGAAATACAAAAATTTACGTATAATTTCACCAAAATTATTTACATGTATAGAAAATTTCTGAAAATACATGTGATTTACACTTAATCAGTATAGTTAAAATATTATGCGGAGTTGTGTACGATCGCTGATTTTTGATGAAGGATGTACAGCACCTTATTACTATGTTTAACAAGTTGGTCATGAACTGCTTCAGTGACCTCATCTGTAGTTCGTAGTAATGCACCATTAGCTATAAATAAAGTAATTCTTATATAGATATTTTTTAAAACTTTCATATTCTTTTAAAAACTTCATCCAGAAATGGAAAAGCGGTCGAGAAAGAACGTGACCCCCAAAATTTAACCTTTTCAATTGAAATCTGAGTTAGCGATCTCGGACTGCCTTATCCTAGGGTTGCCGGGCGCTTAAGTCTGAACACTGGTAGCTCGACACGGGCTCGATTACAAATTGGACAACCTGACTGCATGCGCATTTTCGTGTATTTCTCCATATGTAACTTAAATGGTTCGTGGTGTATATAAACCCATTTCCCCCTAGAAAGTCGTTCATAAAGGCATTCCTCGATATAAGCAAATAGCTCTCGTCTGCATTGCCATAACTAAATTTATTCTGGGCTCAGTGTTGATCTGTTAACTTTAGTAATCTTCAAAGATGGGTTTGGTCGTGCTTGAAATGCAGAAAACCTACCGCATATCACGGAGTAACAGCGAGGACTTTGATGATTCGTTGGTTGGTTCTCTCTTTGCAGGTTTGAATGCTTTGGCATAATCAAGTAAACTAAACCAAACCTTTCTTTGTACGTATAGTGCTTCCAAAGTTCTAGTAATTGAGCTATAACCAACAAGGCCAGAGAAAAGTCTTAACGTGTTTTGCAGCTATTTCGTTCAATATTGCGTGCCCGATTTAGTTGTTTCACTGATACAGGCGCATTTCTGTAGCACTGTTTTTGCAACGAGGGAAGATGCGAAAGGCGGTAATTTTCTTTTTATGGAAATAGAGAGTGAAAACTTCAGGATTAACGGCTGCTAGAAGTATTCTATTCACACATCTGGAAAAAACCTTTGCGGGATGTTCCACTTGAGAAATTAACCGTACCATAAATAGGTGGATTAAAGAGATAGCGAAAAGTTCTTTAAAGGACAGCTTAAAAAAGATTATCGTTGGAATAAGTGTATCTGGTTAATTGGGGATTAGGTTGAAAAACAGAGTTTTAATATTAATAAAATAATGAAAATTATATTTAAATTCCTAGAACTTTGGAAGCATTTCTCTTACATCGAAATTGTACGAAGCTGCGGCATGTTCAAGATGTATATCTCAGCTTATTTTTAAGCCATGATCAGTGATCAAGCCGCGATGGTTTTTTTTTTTTTTTTTTTTTTTCTCCTTTTTTGAGCAGCATTTAACTTCTTCACATATTTTTCTTCATGATTCAATCCAAAAAATATATTATTTTAAACATGAATAAGAGAGCG
>KK113797.1:81379-101468 GCA_000611955.2 Stegodyphus mimosarum
ATTTAATTATGTCTAGGCCATTCGATGATTCAGCCCTTCCTTCACCTGCCTCACGGAAAATTAAATGACGTCATATGGAAGGTAAGAAAGCAGTTTTGGCGAATGATCGTAGTTGCTGAAGGCCATAGCAATTCTCCCTCTCTCTACCGGTTGCTTAATTTACTGTTGAAAACTTTGTTTTCATCTTTAGATTTTTTTTTTTCCATTTTGGTGGTGCCGTGTTTGCTGTGATTTTTGCCAGCTATCTAAAGTAGTTGATAGCTTTCGTATACGATCTTCACCAATAACGTTTGGCTGTGTCACCCCGTTTCTTCTTCTCTTTTTTTTTTTTTTTTTCTGCGCAGTGGTGTTTTTCTTCTAGATAAATAATTTTCAGTTAAATTTCCAGCTGATTATTAATTGTATATGCCACAAATGCTTGGGTGCATTACATTGTTATTCGTCACACACTTTTAAAATTGGATGAGTACAGTTAAAAAGTCATTTGAAAAATAACTAACTTTTTTAGTTTTAAGATACTGACCTTTCAAATTTATTTAATCACTCTGTTATTTAAGAATTTTTATTTTTACTCTGCTTGATTTAAATCATGAGTTATATATTTAGAAGTGCTGCATATTTTTGTGAAATTACATTAGCCGGAGTCATTAAAATCATTTATCTGGCTGTGACGAAAATTTTCCGTCAAAACCTTCTTAATAAAGTTAGGGAAGAGGGAAAAAATATCTGAAAAGTTTCAGATTTTAAATTACGTCCAAAGCGGCGTTTTTTTAACGTTTTGTGTGTTACCCTTCTTTATTAAATATCATGTTCTACGTACTCAAACCGTAAAGTTCAGTTCAAGAGCAATATCGCAAAATAATTTTTAAATGAGCATGTCTTTAGAGTTTCCGATACACAGTCCCACGCGCTGGAGATAAAAATGTTTTTTCTGTACAAATGTTGCAATTGCTTGCTTTGAAATCCTTGAGTTTGTTAATCAAAAATTCGGAAAGTAAAACAACACTTTTAGTGAATCAACGGAAAATGGAAAAACGAAATTAATAGTCCTTCTGGGCAAGCTGCCCCTTTAGACTAAAAACATGAAAGCAGTAGTACCTTTAGTGCGGGGGTACCTGAAATAGACACGATAGGATATGAATCATGTAGTAGGTTTTTTTCGCCTGATTATATTTATAGCGATCTAAGAACACAGAATTAAGGCAAAAATTACTTTTTAATATGAAATATTGAACATGATTTGTAATAACTGTTTCATTACATTGTGTTTAATTTTGTGTATGTATTTATTTACATATTTAAATATTCATAAAAATACGAGTGCTTCCAAAACTTAATTTTGCTGTACATACGTAATTTAATGATAAATTGTAATAAATAATAGTCATTGTATAATTTTCATTATATTATTAGTACAATAAATTCTACTTAAATATATTTTTTTTTAATCTTTGAGCTTAAATAAATGTACACTGCGCCAAAAAAAAGGGGAGGGGACAGTTCTGTGTCTGCTATTCAACTAGGCCGATTGACGAAATTGAAATTGGGTTTTTCATGTCTCGAAAGAGTGACTTAGGATACATATTAGATTTATATATAGCAATTATTCTAATATAGGTATTTTTGCTCTTTCCTCGGACTTTTTCTGAAGTGGCATGCCAATTTTTTTCCATATTTCGATTCTGCGACTCAGATTATGTCTAAATATTAAATTTTGTAAAATTTGCTGCTGAATTTCGGCTGAAATTCAAAAATTTATCTTGGCGCGTTTTTTCTTTTCTCCCACCCCCTCAAGTTTGCACCAAGAATAATTCAATAGGCTTTAATCGTTAATAGGCGGAATTGAAAGTTGTGATATAGTGTTTGTTTAAAGATTTTTATAATAGTGAATTATTACAGTTTTGCACGAATATAAAAATAAATTGAACAGAAATGTAGTAATAAAATCGGAAGTTGATGCTTGTTTGTAGATTCTTCTTTCCTTCCAGTCATGAAAGAGAACCACTCAGTTATTCATGTACCAGCCTACATAAAGTAAATATCGTTTATGTTTTGACTCCGAAGACAGCCCCTATGCTCATCTCCACAGTTTTTATCGAACTATAGTAGTTTTGCCTTTCCGAATTTTAGCTTTTGAGTTTCTTTTAGAATTTTACAATCGATCGTTTTCTTTCATCACGCACGCCAACCGCTTTTATGGCAGTGACCAAGTTCGATCTGTGTCGTCCCACCTGCTGGACAAATGTCATCCCGAACGATCATTTGCTCTTTTCATTTCTGTCGATGTCGCGTGACTAATCTTAACTAACAGAAGACATTTTAAACTAGTAGATCACCGAGGGTGTGATCATGTCTGCCATATTTAATAGCAATCGAGAATCGATCGTTCTTTTTTGCGTGCCCTTTTCCGTTGGTATCATGTTGCTAAACTGTCTTTACAATTCCCTCCTGCCCAATCCCATTGTTGCTATATTTTGTTTGATTTTTAGGGAAGACTCAAATGATCTCTTGCTATTACATAATTGCGACTTTCCGGCGAAAGTTCTGAAAGTTAGCTTACCTGAACATCAAATGCCTGTTCAGTGCCAGGTGTAAAACGTTTTGTTGGATTTTCTCGTGCTTAGCGTTGTGACGTCTTCTGTATCCCAACAGAGAGGACAGTCAGTTGTCAGCTTCTGTGGGCACGATGTATATTGACGAAATATCGAGCCGGTTACGTGTACAGAGAGGACAAACACGGATCATGATGCTGTCCATCATATCTGCCACATCGAAGATAAAATCTCCACCTCTCTAGCTCGCTGGTGAAGCTCCAAATCTCCTTCTAAAGTCGAAACGAAGAATTCTGCTTGCGCAAGCGCAGTGCCTTGGACGAGCCTGGTTACCATCTAGGCTTATAGAAAACTGTGTAAAATTGGTTACATTTAAAGGGGAGTTAGATACATACAGAAAATCTTCCATAGATGCTCCCAACACGAATTTTGCAAGATACTGTAAATAAGATTTAAATAAAAAAATTAATATTGATTAATAGTTTTCACGATAACCTACATAGAAATGCTCGTCACTTAATCTTTTAACATCGGAAATCTTTTTCTAAACTAACATTCTATGTTTAAGTTACGTGCATATGCAAGCATTTCGCTGTTCAATTTTTGTACGGCCCCTAAATGTAATCCCTAATTTTAATACCAAATATCTCCACCGATACTTCATGGTATGGGAATTAAACTTTTTGTGTTTTGTTGGCAGTACGTGGAGGGATCATCTTGGCTTACCACTGCAAGGTAGCATCTTCATTAGAATCCCATTCATTCCGAAAACATTTAAATCTTTTATAAATGCTAAAAGATACTGCTCCATCATCATAAACTTGTTTCATCATGTCGTGACTTTGTTTCACGGATTTACTAAGCTTGAAACAGCGTGTAAAATTCGTCAGTTCATTTTACAGCCGCTGCTATACCGTCGCATACTAGAGTGTTACTAACCGTAAAGGCCCGTCCACACGAGTACGTTCGCAACGTAATTGCCGCAATTTTTTTTTCGCCGGCGTAAATTCGCATTACGCAGAGGACGTAAAACTGAGTTCGCTCATGTTTAGCTTTTTCGCCCGCGACGTGAACGAACAGCCAATAGCTGACCGAGTTCTTATCGAGTACCTTAGTCGGAAAAAACTTGTTTACACTTTTCAATGTGGCATCGGAACCACGTAGCAATGATTTTTTTTTTTCAAAGAGATGGTATTTCTCTTCGGGAATAAAATCATCAGTATTGTTTACAGCATCCTCAGTTCTTTCAAACCGTATAGATTGGTACCAATTTCAAATTCTCATTAAGGGAGGAAAAACTGTATACAAGTCAAACCTGTTTTTGTGCGGTGGGTAGGGACCGTATAAAAAATTGCACAAAACTTTACGAGTAGCTATAAAAAAATAGAGTCGTTTAGAATTGACTTTTCAGTTACCATGTAGTCGGCGATCAGCTTTTGCTACGACTGTTGTTTCATTAGGCGCGTGTATATGTCTCTAGTCAGATATACAAAATTGAAGTTCCTTTTTTATTGATAACTTCGTCAATTATATTCCAGTTTGATTGAAATTTTCATATACCGTACCAAAAAAATAATTGCACCAAAAAAGACCGCACAAATAACAGGTTTTCAGTGTATTTATAAAGGAATGATTCGACCAGTATATCCATATACTTCACCTGTATATAACACCGTAAGTAATAGGAACGTAAATAAATTAGTTCCTACGAAATAAAATTTTCTGTCTTACAAAATTCTCCGTAGTTATTACAAATGTTCGTTATTTCATCTGTAATAATAGCTCTATAAGTATCCCAGTATTAAATACAACAAATACTAACTTCAACAATCTAACAACTTTTAAAATAAAGCAAAAAAAGAGTGTTCAATAAAATACTGTGACGAAATTTTCGAGGACAGTTACAAGTCATACGGCACACATTTATTAAATGTTAATTACCTTTGCAGTGACTTCTACTTGTAACTTTATTTTTCGTGGAAATAAATATCACAGATAGCTGAGTGGTCAGCGCGCTGGACTGCAAAGGTAAAGGTTGCGAGTTCGAACCTACACGTAGCCATTGTAAATTAAAGCTAGCTTTCTCATTTTGAAACGTATTTCGTATATTTAATCATGAATCATTTTTATTCTTATTTTATCTATTCATTATCATTGTTTTCAATGTAGTTTAAAAAATGTGCTTTGTAAGTAGGAACCATTAACTCATTATGTAATGATATATATGCATATCTTGTACGAATTATTAATTTTTACCTCATTGCATATATTTTATTCTCCACATGATTTTACATAAACTGGCCAAAATTTGAATCTTATTTTAAATTCTAAAATAAATAAAAATAAGAAATAATAAAAAGAAAAACAAAAGAAAAAAATCTGAAAGCTTTCAGATTTTATATTACTCCCAAACAGGCGGTTCCCCTCCCCCATTTATAGGCACATATACGTTTTGAGAGCATGGGGCTAACGTCTCATTGTGCTAAAATATTTTAAAACAGCATATCTTTAGAAATTTTATTGGATGAACGTTTTCCTTCTAATTTATTTGTGTATTGATATATGCAGAATAATCAAATTATAGAATACTTTACTTATTATAGATTCCTTTACATGTACTTCCATACCACACGTAAACAAGCAAGCTGGGGGGGGGAAATTAAATATATGAAGTTGATTTTATTATATGGTGGATGGTGTTTCATTTAATTCTCTTTATATACTGTTTTATAAATTTTTTATAATTTTATAAATCTTAATTTGCATAAAACTGATTTGTGTGTATAATCGTTTAATCTTACAATCCGTTAAATTCCTTAATAAACAAAATTTCACTATAAAACGAACCAAATGTCTGACCGAGTCTTCTGACGAGCCTACGAAACAGAAGGTGAAACTAAACTTCCAGCCTTCTATGAGTGTCACATTTTTTTCTCATCAATAATTCTATTGGCTAAACGCAGACTTCTCTCGCGATCTCGTTTGGATTGACTTTTCGCCAGCGACATGCATTTCGTTGTATCAGTGTAAATGACACAACGCTCACATCTTAGCTTGCCTATTATTATGCTATGCTCAGACCTGTTCAGACGTTATGGAGTCTTTTCCGCATTTTCCTCGTTCGCTCGCTACTGCGCATTCGCGTTCTGTGACATTATTTACCGATTCTTTTTTGTAAACTTTTTATCTCACTAGGTGGTGTTAGTCTCTATGCTCAAAAGTTTATCGTTAATTTAAACCACTTTCTGATAAGCTATCGAGTTCACCTTTTGTATGGACAGTGTTCGTGGATAACAATATAATGTGCTGAAGCGATTTTTTCAAAATTCGATTTAGGTTCTTTTAAATTTTAGTTTAAACGCGATTTTTTTGTTCATGTTTTCGTTTAACAAAGTAAAAATATCACAAATTTATTGTTTGCGCCATCGGACAGATTGGAGCGAGGGTCTTTAAATAAATTTTTAAAACTAAGTTCTGATTTTTTAGCAAATTTTCGAAAATAGCTGGATTCCCCCCCGCCCCGAAAATTTAACGTCCATGATTTTAAAATTTGGACATATAAGAAGATCGTACGCGTTACAAAGTATTGAAATTTTCACGTATTATATAGCAAACTCTTTGCCTTTTTCTTAAAATAAGAATGATATATGTATACAGGGTGATTTTAAAAAATATTTGTTTAAACTATGTAGCAATATAAATCAGAAGGCGAATTAGCGGTTGTTCACTTTCAGAGTTATGATAGCATTGCATCACTCTGTTTTTTTTTTTTTTTTTCTTTCTTTCTTCCGTACTATACATTACTCAGAACGCTTCAAATAAAATTAAAAATTATTTTTCATTTAAGATTAATTTTTATGAAATCTACCGCGTCATTTTGAACTTTTCGTATTTCCTGAGCTTATGTATGTTTTTCTTTGTATTTCATTTTAAAAGTTTATTTTTATTTCCTTTTACGAAATAAAACTAATATTGTAGCGAAGAAAAATTTCGGGTATTTGAACGAAAATATCCATTTTGATCGTTCCAGAATAGATTTTGACTTATTGTTTTTTACGTGACATTTGTACATACGGACAGAACAAAGGACATTTTTTATAAAACTAATTGTAAAATGTATTTTTTTCATGCCATCTCTACCTTCTGACGTACTTATCTCGTATAACTCAAAGCGGCGAGCCGTAGAATGTTGAAATTTTACATATGGGAATGCTGTAATGTCTAGTTGTGCACCTCGCTTAGATATGTACACCACCCCTCTTACCCGACTCAAAAGTCCTTACGTAGTCTGTATTTTTGCAATCGTTGGTCGAAAACATATACTTCCAGTTATAGAAGGGCTTTAATAACGAAAATGTACATGTTTTGTCAGTGTCAAATTTGGAGGAGGGGTGTAGTCTTGCGCAGTTTTTTGTAAATGTAATAATCGCTTTTAAATAACGAAATCGAATTGCATCGTCAAGAGTGAAGTCATTATGATTATAAATTTATTAACAGGCAGCTCAGTGGGGACAGCGTTTATTTATTATTCGTTATTTAAAATCATAGATGAATTTTGGGGTAAGAATTATTTTAATCTCTTGTTACCATTCAAATTATTTCAGTAATTATTGTATGTGTATCAAATAAAAGCTCATTTTAAATACTTTAAAAATTTTTTTTGTCGTATGTAATTATTATTAGCTTGTATTTTCAATAGAAAATACTACCCCCAAGAAGCTTTTTGATGAATACTTACATATGACAGTGGAGTAATACCGAGCAATGGATTTTTTTTTAATACTTAAACTGGAATCTTAGAAATTTCAGAGGATTTTAATAGTTAATTTTACACACTGCTTTCTGAAAAATTTTTATTATTATTATTAGTAGTGGTAGTCGTAGTAGGAGTGCTATGAGTCTCTATCCTTATATTTTTGTCCGTATACTTTTTCAAATAAAAGGATGTTGCCTTCTAATGTTATCGCCGTGTAGTCTTTTTAAAGGAGTAATATAGCAAAGGTGAAAAAAGAAAGGTATGGCAACAACACTATCGGGAATTCTTATGATATGCTGTTTTTAAGTAATTTGTGATTGTGCTATTGAATTTCATGCAGCATAAATGCAAAGAAAGTGAGATACGTAATAAAAGGAAGCTAAAAATACCAAAAGTTAATAGTAAAAAGACAAAGTGGTACTAGTCATTTTATGAAGAAAGCTGAACTTTGATATCATGAATAGAGAAAAGACTTTAAAAAAGAATAATAATAATAATGCCAACACAGTATACTGTATCGGAAATTCTAAATAAATGCTGCTTTTAAAAATTTTGCGATTCTGTAGAATTTTATGCGCTGTGAGTGCGAAGAAAATGATATATAATAATAGAGCTAAAAAGAAAGAAGGTTACTAGTAGCCAGTCCAAGAGCAGATTAGTAAATTTCGAGCTCAGCGAAGGCGAGCCTTTAAAAACAAACCATGTAAGTGCGATTTTCTTAAGTAGCTTTCAGCTCCATTTGTTGCTCTGGTTGGCGCGCTTAAAATCATAAGTAAGCTATGTCTTAATATAATATGTCGCAGTTAAATGACAAAACATTGTAGTTAATCATTTGCATCTCGAGGTTCATTAGTCATAAGTCGCGCTCGCTGAAATGTTGCTGTAAACAGCCTTTTGCGTAATTTGGTTCCCCGAATGTGTTTCGAGCGGCGAAATCCAATTACGTTGGGAAATAATAATTGCTTTGCGGACGGGGCTTGTTCTGACTATTTTAAGTGCGTAAAAAAGCTTGCCGATGATTATGTATTGGACTACAGATTTGATAAAAGAATACCTTTATTAAAGAGTGAGTTATGACCAGACGTTTGTTTATAAATGTTCGTATACATTCTGTGAATGTGCCATACGTGTACAAGTTGGTTACTTCTAGGGCACTAATTTTCTCATGGGGCGGTCACTGAAAGTTCGCAGAACTTTCGGTGCCTGACATTTACGCGAAAATTTTCAAGGTTTGTAGTCGAGGCTCTATATTAACGTTTGCGGGCTGGATACGCCTGCCCAAAATGAAGTAATAACAAACTAAATAAAATGAATATAAAAACTTTGCGAATACGTAACTAAATACACATTATACTTTCACGTGCGTACCAGTTCGTAATGGATTGAATGCACAGAGAACCGATGATAGCTTGATGAAATGCATTTTCACAAAAGAATCACTTTACAGTTCTGGAACTTTCCACAAAAGTTCTTGTACAGCTCTTCTGAAAAATTTACCACTTCAAACTACTAAAAACGTTGAACGCAAGACAATACAAAAGTCTTAAATGAGTAAGCTCGCACAGTGATACCTTAATGCTTTTAGCTAAACTCTGAACTAATGCTCTCTGCCGTCTTGTATAGTAGTTTTTCCCCGGTCGACGAGAAATTTCCAGTACCTTCCATTTTCCGAAATTAATGGAAGGGATATACGGTTACAATTATATATAAGAGACGAATAAAGTACATACGTAGTCACTTAGACATTTAAGCCAATTAATTATACATGGACCGGACAAAAAATGCTATATAGTCCTCAATTTTGGCGACTTTTTGCCGATTTCTTACCAAATTTGGCGACAAAGCAGTCTCTAGGTTGGCGATATCTCGCCAGTTTGATGCGAAATCTCTTTACCTCAATGTTGATGATAACTTTCCCTTGTAATCTTATTTTTCCGGCAAAGCTTCGCATTTGAGGCCGTTCGTATTACATTATACAAACAAAATTCGTTTCAATATTATTGATGCTTTTAATTGAAATTAAATTATTCTAAACTAATGAAATTCTGCAAACGTATTCAATTCCGTTATTTTACGTTAATATTGAATTGCACGATATTTTTTATGTGTTGTACACCAGTGATTCGCAATTTTTTTTTTTTTTTCCGTCGCGGCACACTTAACCGATTTAAAAATTTGACGGCACACAAAGATAAAGATAAGTTGTTTATGATAATAATTTTGAATGTAAACTAATACGTAATACAAAAACAGCAGCACGTTTATTAAAGGCATTAATTGCAAGTCAAGAATACTTTTAATGAGAAATTTGAGCTTGATGTTTTTTGATAACTTCATTTATATTTGGTCGTAAAAATGACAATGCTACTCTCACATCGTCTTCTACATTTAAGCAGTCTCGATCTTTTATTCGTTTTTATGTTGGTTAATATTTGAAAATCCGAATTCACACAAGTAAGATGTAGAAAATTGTAATAATATTTTTAAAGCTTTTTTCGCCATCATGGGATAATCGCATCTAATATTAATCCAAAATGAATTAATTGATTCTTCGGAATATTTTTAAATTAAATCTCTATTATTAGAAAGCGAAATTAGTTTTAAACTTCATTTAAAGTTAATTCAAATACAGAAGTATTCGTTATCACAAATGGATTACGAACCCAATCAAATTATTTTATATCAAAATTTGGGAAATAATGAATAAGTCTGTGTTCTAATGTTGTCGAATGGTCAGTAACAATTTTATTAAAATTTTTTAGGACTGAACTCAAACTTCCAAATTGCCTTCCTGAGCTTTATTCTTCCAAAAAGTTATTTGTTTTTGGAATCCCACACAGTTTATCTGTTGAATTTAATACATTTCTTTCGGCCCTTGAATACCTGAATTTGCGTTATTAAAAATAACAGTTATGTCTGATAAGTAAGCTAATCTCCCATCTGCACCAATCAGAACTTCTCAATTTAAATTATGTACTGAGCATGCCCGAAAATGCTCTGAAATGCGCTCTCCTCCAAAGCACAAAAATCGTCTTATATAAAACAATTGGCTTGCTTATCAATGGCTTAAAAACCGAATTTCGCCAATTCTCATGTGTACCGTATACTAGGATTACACTCATCATAATTTCTACTATATGCATTTCTAAAATTTGGTGGCACACTCCAACAATTTGGCGACACATAAAAATGCCTCGGCATAGTGATTGAGAGTCACTGTTGTACACAAATAGCCTGTATACACAGATTTTTTTCATTAAATAATTCTTTAAAAAAGTGTTAGTTCTGTTAGATTTCAGATAACCGCAGAACCAGAAATCCCTCGCAGTGAGGTCGGGGAATCGCTGTGGCCACGAAACTGCAGAACTGCGGGAGATGACTCTTCTCAAAACGTTGTAACACGGGTTAATTCCAGTGAAAGTTTTATTTTTCCTCACCTCCCGTGTGTCGTTGTTGGTCATTTACAATGCTCTCCTTTGTAAATATTTTACGCCGTCAATTTTCATCATACATGTGTCGTCCAAACGCCGTTAATGCTTTTTCAATGCGCTGATCAATTTGCGCAGAAAAAACTGGATGTGTCTGTAATGGCTTCGTGGTTCAACAAAGGCACCATTAGAGACGACGAAACAAAACATTTATTAAACTAACATTCAAGGTAAAATATTTATCTCGGAGCAGTACATCGCTCCTACAACATAGCAAAAATAGAGCACCTTGCTCTCTCGCGGCTAACGTTCGTAACCCTTCCTGGGAGAAGAGACTAAACGCGCCAAGCGCGCTTTGTTTATCATCAAACAGTCGCCAGCTACTACACTCCCGTTGTAAGATTGTTGTTGAGGTGTATACAAATCAACCATCATTCTGGATATTAAAATCTAGCAACTGTTTGCGATGAATGAGAAAAAGAAAAAAAAATCTACATATACATTTAAACATTCTACACTAATATACAAAGCTGAACTACTTATAAATATTGGCACAAAATTGTAAAAATTAATCAGAAATGCCAAGATAAACTATCTAATTATTACTAACATAAAATGTTAATGAATATGAATAGTAAATGTTGTTCAATGTTCACGGGTGGGGAGTCTGGATAATGCATCAGCATTAACTAGATTTCTCCCAGGACAATGTTCTATATCTAGATTGTATTTTTGCAGCGCAATGGCCCATCGTTGCAATTTGGATGATTGCGGAGCATTTCCTACAATAATGCTAGGGGATTGTGATTGGTCACAATTTTCACAGATGAACCGAATATCCATGGTTCAAATTTTTTTTAATGCCCGTACTTATAGCATAAGCTTCGCGTTCTACAGTCGGCCAGCTTTGTTGATGTTTCGATAGTTTCTTAACTCGCGTAGCGCAGGGGAAATTCTCTCCCCTTTGCTGAGATAAACATGCACCTGTTCCGATTACGTCAGAATGAATGACAAACGGATCCTGCGGTGTTGGGGTGATCGGTTCTGTTGACATCGCTAATCGTTTCATAAGTTGTTGAAATACTTTTCTTTCCATTCGAGTATTTCCGGTTGTTTATTTTTCGTGAGTACCGTGAGTGAGTAGGCGATCTCTGCATACCCTGGAATATAATCCCGATAATAATTATATAATCCTAACACACGTTTGATATACATCTTCGTTTTCGCCATCTATTTTCTGGGTCCTCGATCCGATGATGTGCCCTAAATATTTAATTTGTGGTTTTGCAAAAGAACATTTCTTCGAATTGATAGTAAATCCAAGTGACTGTAGTTTGAAAACGTTATCCAAATCTTGGAGATGTCGAAATCGGTGGAAAATATAGCTATATCGTCAATGTTATGGTATTTTTTTAGCATTTAACATCATAAATTCATTACTCATGAGTGCCATGATCGCGTAAACCAACTTTTAAATCTTATCAACCCTAAGATGATTCAAAGGGTGAAATTGTGTCGCATACATTAAAACAAAATATAGGTAAGATAAATGAGTATTAAACAAGTATAGTTGTAAATACCATAACGATAATACAACAAGTGTAATATTACATACCTAAGCGTTGTGTAAAGCAATTGAAATAACCCGTTCAAGTTTTAATTTATTGGGTCCAATGTTCTAAAATATGAGTGAAACAAACAAGTTTAGGTAATTTAAAGCTCAACATTTATTTGGAATTTAACAATAAATTTCTACAACATTTTTTGTTTGGGTAGTGAACAGAAGAAATCATCTAAAGCCGGAAACAATGGATTGCTTGATAAATAGGAACGTACCCGACAACAATATTTAACATATTACATTTTCAGGTGGTGGCACATAGTCTATAGAAACTTTAAAAAAAAATCGCATACCTTAAACATTAATGGGACTTAATACGTTAGTGGGAGGGCTCTCAGATTAATTTTCAGTTATGGACACGTGTCCTGCTTCCTTGAGGGAAACCCATTTTTACCCGTCTCTGGTAGAAATTCTGTAAAGAAAAAGTATATTAGCATAGATTATCATGTATAATTTTTAGTATCTTGCGTTCCTCCTCTTCATGGCTTCTCTCCAACAGTTTTGCTGGCCATTTCTCTCCAGTTTTGCCTTCGACCAACCTCTCTAGAACAATTACTCGGTCTCAGAAACTGCTTCTTGTCTGGCGAAAACTTCCGATTTTTCCTCCTCGAAGACCGCTGCAGGCTCTTTTTTTTCTTCTTGCCAGCCCCCGATTTGGTGATGCTTGAAGTTCCAAAAGTCACCAGTTGCAAGGCAACCCTATGAGGAGAATCCATGGAAATGGGTGTAAAGGTCTTGGGTGGTTGCCTGATGCTGATGGATATCCCTTTTTCTGCAAGAATTACAATCAGCGGATGCGATCACTCAACTTGTTCTACGAATGAAATAACACATTCCTACAGCTAGCCTTACACAGGGTGTCACTTTTGCGTGGGTGGAAGCCTTACGGTCTCCCAAATTACCCTAGTGACAAAACCCCGGCGTAGCGTAGCTGCGTACAAAAAAAAAAAAGAAAAAAAAGAAAAAGAAACTTTAAGAAGCAGGATGCAGATTTGAACTTGGCCAAGGAAATTTCCAGACAACTGTCTGGCAGAGATAAGCATTCTGAGAATTTTTTTTCCAGGAAAATTTCGAAAACAAGGCAGTAAATCTTTTTTCCCATCACAACTTAAAAATTTGTGAAAATGAATTTAAAAAACTTGCTTTTAATTACTAAATTAAATTAAACATCGAAGAGTGTTTCTACAGTTGAAATATAATAATTACGCAGCGAAATTCATGTTTCTACAACACCATAAACGACTTTACCACGAGAGTCAGAAAATATGGATTCAAACTTTATCTGAAAGAGGGGTACGTTAACAAAAAATATTAAACTTTATACACCAACTTGTGTAAAACAAAGACTTTCAAATTCAAAGTGAAAATGACCTTAAGAGTCAACCTAACCAGAAATTAACCATTTAAAAAAAAAAACAAGATTAAGAGTTTAAGAACAAATTAAATGGTTAACCAAACAACCTTAAGGATAAAAGAAAAATTAACATAAGCAACTTAAATTCAGAGTTAAACCAAAACTGCCAATATTAAATTGACAACAATTACTTTTTAACAAAGCAAAATTTAAGATCAACTAATAAAATCAAATTAATAACTTCCATGACTGATAAGTGAATTATGATAATCATTACAATTAAGATAAGTATTCAGTATCAATTACTGATACTGAATTAAGATAAGTATGTATTGCGTAATATAACATCAATATAGGCTCTTGAAAATTCTTGAAATTCTTTCAGCGCGTTATTCATTACTCTCTGAAAAGTTGCTGCTGCGTTCCGTAGGCCAAAAGGTAACACTTTAAACTGATATTGACCTCGATGAGTTTTGAAGGATGTATATTCTTTACTTTGCTCCTCCATGGGAATTGCCCAATACTCTTTTAGTAAATCCAATATTGTTATGACGTTGGCTCTTCCTATAGTGTACATTAAATCAATGGCATTTTGCATAGGAAAATCATCTGGCTTCGTCACTGCATTTAATGCTCGTTAATGTAAACACAATCTAATATTTCCATCTTTCTTGCTTACACAAACTACTGGGTGAGCTATTTCTGCATTACTTTCTTCTACTTCTCCGTCAACCTTGGTTTTCAATGCTTCAGGGATCCTGTAGATGTAGGGTTTCTTCCTCTCCATATTCGGTATTGGTCTAATTTTATGAGCTTCAACTTCAGCTATTTTCAGTTTTCCGGTGAATAGTGCTCGGCGTCGATTGATAAGAGCGATTAATTTTCTTCTTTGCTGCGGATTTAAATTTTCTAAATTCAGATTTGTGTCTTTTTCAAATCTTCTAGGGAGGGGTTGAAAAATCTTTTCCTGGCAAGGTTATAATTTCTCCAAATTCTTCTTCATTTTCAAATGTCACTCCAACTGCATTGATCCTAGCTTGAAATTTTCAAATTTTATTTGAATGAACTTGCCTGATCTTTCCATCCGGTAGTTTTACTTTATAGCATTGTCCACCTCATTCCTATTCATGAGGTGGACAATGATTCATAATTTCTCCTGGTCCAGTCCAACGTGCATAGAGTTTATTTCAGTCTGGTATCAGTAAATAGACTTGTTCTCCGATTTTGAAATTTTTTGGTATTGATCTTCGGTTAAAATACTCAGCATATTTTTGTTTCTCACGTCCAATTAAATTGGCTTGTTTGGCAGCTTGTTCCAACCTTATTTTTAAATGCTGTAAGTAATCCACTGCTGATTCATTTAGATTAGGTGGTATAGTTATTTCTTCTGACCATGAAGACTTCAGTACTGCTAAAGGACCTATTGGTTGTCTTTCATACATCAGCTGAAATGGTGAGACTCCAGTGGTGCTGTTTGGTACTTCTCGGTAAGCAAAGAACATGTATGGGATGTGTTTATCCCAATTCAAAGGATCAGTTCTGATGACATGATGTAACGTTTGTTTGAGAGATTTGTTCGATCTTTTTACCAATCCATTTGAAGGACTGTAAGCAGGTGTAGAGAACCTAGTCTTTTCTGGAATTCTTGAGTTCGAAATAAAGTTACTTCCGTTGTCGCTAGCTATTATGTTAGGGATTCCTCTTCTCATGAAAATCTCTAAAAGTACGTCGCAGGTGGCTTTTGCTGTCAAGCTTCTCAGAGGAATTGTTTCTGGCCATCGAGAGTGTATCTACCAGGCATAACACGTATTTATGTTTTCTAGCGGAAAGAGGTTCAATAACGCCTATGTTCACTACCTCGAAAGGTATTCTGGTCTTCTGACAGGTGTCATGGGAATCTTGTCCTATCGCTTTTCTGGACTCTTCAACCGACAACTGACAATTTTTGCATGTTTTACAAAAGGTTTCGACATCTTGCGCTAATCCAGGCCAAAAAAAATAATATCGAATTCTCTCCTTTGTTTTCCTTATTCCAAGATGTGCACCGAAAATGGAACTATGTGCTAATTCCAACACTGGTGTTCTTCTAGTAAGAGGAAGCACTAACTGGAAAACAGGCTGCCCTAATATCTTTTCTTGGTGGTGTAAAAAATTATCAATAAATAAATAATTCCCCTTTTTTTTCCTACAGCTAACTTCTATGCTTCTTTCAGCGAAGGACAGGATTCTTGTTCTCTGCGCAGGTTTTCAACAGACGAAAAGTCTGTATTTACGTAAGCGCTCGCCTTCTCCCCTCCCTTTCGGTTTTTTCCTCCAGCGTTGGTAGTGGTGAGGGGTTATTCTACTTCCTCCTTTGGCTGTGCTTCGGCGAATAAACTGCAAGTTTTCGTCTCCGGAAATATTTCATTCTATGTTTGATTTTCTCCATCATGATTTAATCAACAGTTCACGTATTTCTGGAGTTATTAAACAAGGCACATTTAGCTTATCAGTCACTGCAATTAATGTATCCACAGAATTAAATAAATTACTTCCATGATTCTTATAATAAATAGGTACGCAGCAAACTTTTACTTCAATCGGTTGTCCGAAAGCAGGGGTTAAGATTTTCTTCCTTCTCTCTCTACTAAATCTGGAATGAGCGATGAATGTACGATCTTATCTGAGCTTCGATCTTCTCAGAGTTAATAAAAAGTCTACTTTTCGCAATGGCTGCACGATACGTTCTTTGGATTCAGATCGTAGATGGGATGACGATGGCTTCTTCTTATTTTGTTTGAATTTTTTGGAGTTTTAGGATCTTCCTTTCCCTTCTTATGTACTGCAGTCTCGTTCTTTCTTCTTTTGTCTGGGCAATCTCTTGCGATGTGTTGATAGCTTCCATAAATATAACATTCTTTTCTTCTTGCAGAATATCCTTCTTGTTTTGAGTATTCTCTTCTCATTTGTGAAGGAATGTATTTATCTTGGGTATATGTTGTATCTAGGAATCTCGGCGCTCGTTTTGTTGCATTTCGGACTACGTCGAAAGGTTTTCCTTTCGCTGTGAAATAGATATCACATTCTTTAGCTAATTCTTGCGGTTTCAACCATTTATTTCCTTGGCGTATTGCGACATGTGCAGCTGTTTCATTGTCTAAAGCTTGAAATAATTAACGCCTTGAGTGTTTCAAAATCTTTTACTTCTCTTGATTTGCATCTTGATTCCATGTAGCTGTCAGTCGTGAAGCAAACTGGATATGCATTTCGCCGGAATAACGTTTAGTTCTAAAATTTTCTAAACAGGCTTGAGAAGTAGGTTGATATTCTTTCAGAATAAGAGTTTTAACTTTTTCGTAATTTTTCAGATCTTCATCATTTATATAAATGAGGACATTTGAAGCTTTTTCTCCATTTAATTTCGATAATATTTCCGATTTGTATTTTTCTGGAACTTTCTTGTATTTAAATGCTCTTTGGATAGAATCGAAAAATATATTCCACGCTTCTGCTCTCTTCGGTACTGATACATTTAGTGTTTCTACTCCTCGAGAGAAATTTCGGTTTCTCGTGTTGTGTGTTAAGTTGAAGGTGTCGGACTTCTACTTCCTTCATTTTGAGTTGCTCGAATCTTCGCTAATTCTGTTTCGTAATCTCTTTCTGTTCTCATGCTCTCTTCATTTGTATTCTTTCGATTTCTTCTATTCTCCACTGTAGTAGTCAGAATCTCTTTCACGAAATCAACATCTTATGTATTCTCTGCTGTGCTGGAGTTTGTGTTTCAGTTCTACTAGCTTCAAATCTGCGGATGCTTCTTCACCGATTTCCAGTAAAACAGTTACTAAATCTTCTTTCTTCACGTTTTTGAGCATTTTCTTTTTCTTCTTTAAAACCAAACTTTCGATTAAATAATTCTCATGCTTTTACTTTTATTCGGAAATGTAAACTTCTTTCGTATGTTAGGCTTAGAGTTTACGCCACTTCCGTTTTCATCGCTCTAAGCTCTTGAGTCTTGTTAAGAGAGAGTGTTGTAATGGTTTCGTGGTTCAACAAGGCACCATTAGAGACGACGAAACAAAACATTTATTAAAATAACATTCAAAGTAAAATATTTATCTCGGAGCAGTACATCGCTCCTACAGCATAGCAAAAATAGAGCACTTTGCGTCTCGAGGCTAACGTTCGACTCCCTTAAAACAGTAAACCCTTCTTGGGAGAAGAGACCAAGCGCGCTTTGTTGATCGCCAAATAGTCGCCAGATACTGCAGTGTCCATTCAGAAATTCCGAAACTTTTTCACCGTAACCGTTTCACTATTGTTTTAAATCACCAAGTCTCGAGCATTTACCTTCAAATAACAATATTTGAAATTTCGTTTCGATTGGTTGAGCAGATAGGCCGCTAGGGATTCATATATTGGGAAAGTATTTTTATGACCATCCTGATACATTTATGAAATTATCTGGATGCCATAATAACGCTATCCTGCAGATTAAACAATCCATACTGTTGCATGCACCTGGTGATTGATTTATTCGTTCACAAAATTTGAATCAAACGTCATAATCGCTTGCAGTGAACGCCATTATTTGTAATGATAGCAAAAAGTAAGTGTGCGGATAAGTAATTAAAATTTTTGATAATTTATTCTTGTTGAATAATTGAAATTTTATTCAAAGTCTCGTGAAATTCCTTGATCAGCTGCTGTTTATGTTAATGTGGGATACCAGCCTGACTTAATTACAAATGTTAATTCAGGATTAGAAAATGCGAATTGTTGCGAAGTCTTTATTTTAATAATTGAATTTCAGGTAACAGGTTTAAGTGTTAGACAAATGCATTTTACATCGGTAATCTATAGAAGGAAAATATTTAACGTGTACCAACTGGGGGGAGAGAAATGTGTAGAACAGTCCCTAAATGTCTTAACTTTTTTATATTCTCCTTAGACAAATCCCAATATTCATTGTCTAGTATTGAACAAATTATGATTGGAAAAAATCATCGAAAATCGTTGTCTCGAGCGGAAAAGTTGGATACTAAATTTTGGATTTAATATTATCTGAGGCGTCAAATCATTGTCTAATGCCCAAAATAGTGTGTAATAAAGTTACTATGTGTCAATTAACTATTCTGCACCAGTTAACTATGTGCTGATTCCTGAAAGGCAATTAATGAGCAGTATTCTGAAAATTCTGGAAAATTAATTTTTTTAGGGGCAGTAGACGAATAAAAATGTGTGTAGGTTTGAACTGGAAGGTTTAAGATTTACTGTAAAGAAACATACGTTATTTTTCTAGTCTGTGGTTAGGTAATATCTCTTAAAGGCATCGTTAAATGCGCTTTAAACGAAGTCATGTGTGTGATTCTATTTATACGAGATTATACCATTCATACCATCGACTGTACCAGAATTGTGGGAGAATTATAACCATATTATATGTTCGCCGTAGTTTGCCTCTTTATCTATTATCTGCATTGTATATATGTTCTCGACTATAGAAAAACTCGGAATTTAAGCGTCATCCGATTTTGAACACATGTAGTTCTCCACCCGAGCATGAGCACCTCGAAGCAGTGTTCCCAGAAATTGTTCAACTAAAGTATCAGGAGCAGAATCGAAGTCGCAAAATGGATACCTGGATAACTGCTATACCGGGCTACTGCCTAGGCAGCGATGCCGGTTCTTGAAATAAAGCCCTAGGGCACATGACATAATAGAATCCGGACGTGGGTGAATCTCGGAAGAGAAAATGGAGGCAGAAGAAGAAAGAAAAGGAGGCCTAGGAGATCGCGAGAGAAACGATAAGACCAGATCTGCGGAGCAAGCAATTCATCTGACATTGTAAAGAAGGCAAAAATTGAAATGAAAATCTTGACAACATACGAATAATAGTTCAAATGGTGCTACAAAATTCCAATAATTGATATGTACTACGAAGTCGCAAAAAGAGCACAGGACGTCTGAAATACCTTGATTTTCGTGACGTCATCGTTTCTTACGTCACATGACCTCTGATGTCATAAATTCAGTCTTGACTGGTTCCGTAATTCATTTCTTAGTCATTTCAATTACGTATGACGAAAATTTAAAAATTATATTGCTAATTATCCATTGTTCAAACATTCATTTTTACTGACTTGTACGAAGTAAAAAGAAAGTATTGTAATCACGAAAAATTTCGGGTACCATATTTCAACGAAAATACAGATTTTGACCTCTATCGAATGTAATTTAACGATGTTTTTGAGTGACATTCGTACGTAAGGACAGAATAAAGGACTCAGGGTGCGTAGCAATCCTTACAAGTGCTTATAAGAACTTAAATTTGAAAATAAAATATAATGACTCTTATAGGTGCTTACTTTTTCTCTGAAGTTTTTTTTTTTTTTTTTTTTT
>KK113797.1:101490-115844 GCA_000611955.2 Stegodyphus mimosarum
TTTTTTTTTTTTTTTTTTTTTAAGTAAACGCTCACTTTTTCCAACGTAACCAAAGCCGAAACTAAATAAACAACTTTTCTTTCTTAGTATTGCTTTACGGAATTCTCCTATCTATCAATATAATACTCTATTTGGTAATTTCAGAAAAAATCTTAAATTACCCTTTACACAAAAGGCAAACCACTAGAGTAACACGCTGGTGTTTTACAGTATTTGTAGTATTAATTTTTGAAATTACATACACACATGTAGACCGAACAGCATTTCATAATGACTATCCTCTGTCTATAACAATAGGCTCGCTCAGGAACAAAACCAATAAACCAATGCGCGTGCGCGGCTGGTGTTTGAGTATATAAAACGGCTATGCGTTGTCGGCGACTGGGAACACCAGTATCAGAAACGACGTGTTTTAATGGACTGTACACGTGTATTTATATATTGTTGTGGGCACATATCGAAAGTGAGTGTATGGATGGTGAAACGACAAAGTCGTTAGCCAGCAGTGTGTCTTCGACGACGCATTGATTCCAGAGTAGAACTTAGATTACTACGCATTGTTCGCCGTGACCGAAAAGCTACAACAGCCGAAATCACCATCAGTTACAACAGTGGCGACTGAGACGGTGTTTCTCAACAACACTGTGCAGCGTACATTGCTACTGGAAAAAAATTTCTGTATTTGTTATCTACTATACTGAATTTCCTGCAGCTGTATTTAAGGCGTAGTTTTTATGCTTGCAATCTAAATTGAACATTTTTTTTGGGGGGGAGGGCATCTGTTATTTTAGAATAGGCACTGGAAGGGCTTTGCTAGCCCTTCACATTTGCGATCGTAATACTTGTCATTATCACCCCACAGCACTAATTTCCCCTACCTCATTTGGGACAGTAGTTTAAATCACCTTTCATTCGCTGACTTTTCGTGAAGCGGAACACACGAAACAAAAATTAAGGGAAGGAAAGAAAATTTGGCGACTCTAAATCGACTGCTGCAGCTATCGTTTCCATAGTTATGAGGCAAGCTGGGCGGCGGAAAATAATCTTAAAATTCCTATTTTAATTATAACAAATTATAGTTATAATGATTAAAGTCCACTTCATTCTTTATTTAACAAATTAAAACCCCAGCATGTTTAGGTGTACCATAAGACTCCGCTTAACGTGGCATACGTTAAGGTCCAGCGTTAAACAAGGTCGTCTTAACTCGTAAGAAATGGGGATGAAGGAAAAAAAAACAGAATATGAAAGTTTGTCAAATTTAAATAGTTTTGTTTAAACTGATTCACAGTTTTCCTTATAGTGGCTAAAATTTTAGAAAATTCGTCGAAAGTTCATTTCGCTCGTTATCTTCAGAAACGCTAGTTTC
The DNA here is from genome assembly GCA_000611955.2 of Stegodyphus mimosarum. NCBI lineage: Eukaryota > Metazoa > Arthropoda > Arachnida > Araneae > Eresidae > Stegodyphus > Stegodyphus mimosarum. The sequence continues at coordinate 102,860 of KK113797.1, forward strand.
GTTATCTTCGTGTATTTGCTGCTCCACTAATTTAAGATCGTTGTTGAAAAGACTTACACCAGTTATAACGTCCAATAATTCTTCAGTATACTGCGCATTTATGTAATCCAACCCTATTTCTTTAGCCAGGTTGACATTTTTGTCGACAATGAATTCTCTTACGCCTTTCAAACATTTCTCGATCACCTCATTCCAGAAAGATTAATGTTGTCTACAGTATCCATGATGTAGTTTTTCAAAAAGTCTCTAAATGATTTGTATATCTTCTTCGTCGGTTTTACCGATCAGTTGTCCCTATATTCGCCGCGGATAATAAATTTGAAACTACGCTTTGATCCATTGGTTCGGATTAACGAAGTTATGTTTTGCGGAAGGGAACCATTTCTATACTGGAATGAATGCTGTTAAGTGGGAGAAATGCTTTGGATTGCTTGGAATATTATCACCAAAAATAAAGCTTTCGTGTGTTATGTTGTGAATAATCATTTCCACCTTTTTAAAGTCTAACCGACGAACTCAGTAATACCGATACCGCGTGCTATTTCAGGGAATTCCAGTACAACGCATAATACTGAAGCAGCGGTAGGCTGAGTCTTAGTGCACGTTATTGTGAAGGTTGCACGAGCGTTTACCATTATTTTGCAGAAATTTTGTAGAAAAAATAAGTTACTCTGGTGTGACGAATAACGAAGGTCTTATGCACCGAGCGAACAGCTGTTTATACAGATTATGGCTGATGAGGCGAACGAATTTTACCAAAAAATTAATCATTGTTAGGTAATTTGCTTTAGAGAAAAATACAGATAAGAAAAAATGCAATTATTCATCCATTTTCCGTTACCAAGCGCATCATCCGCGTTGTTCTTTTGAAAAGCCGTTTTATCAGTTAGTACATTGTATTTTATCATTTGCGCAATCGAATTAGTTCTTCGATTTGCTTCGCGTTGCTGTACTTGGTCTTTTACGATTAAATTTTCAAAAAATTCGGATTAAATTTTACCTCCTCTCTGTGGAATTGTCTTAAAATGGCTTATTCTGGTGAGTGTTTCTTTATGCGTAAAATTTTATCATCTATAGGAAAAGCAGTAAAATATTAATTTTTTTATTTATTACATTTTTAATATTTTGTTTCCGTAAAAAATGGAGCATAACGTTTAAAGTACTATCAACAGGAAGAGTGAGAGATACAATTTGTTGCGTGCAGCTGTTGGTTGGTGGATATTAGAGAAGTCATTTGTAATTTCGATTTCATGGAGCATGTACAATAGTGTTTTGAAAGAAAATTTGTATTTTGCAGAGCAGCATGATGATCATGCTTTTGTAACCGTGAGAATACATTTCCCACTGCAGTAAATAACTTACTTTAAAAAACTTTTTATTGGCAATACTTCATTTCAAATCGAGAACTCTGTTACCTTTATAAAAGATAGGAAGACGCATTTAATTTAGAAAGCAGCAATGTCGGTTGAAATCTGTTCAGATCGGTTTTATAACAGAAAAGATCCGAAAATTCGATATTTTTGGGAGGTAAAATTTTATAAAAGTTCTAAATACATTAAAGTTTTAACGCTATAAAATACAAGTAAATCTCTCTTGCATAATAAAAAAATTGCCGAAACCCTCGTAGAGCACGGCAACACGGTTTCATCCTAGCTCGCTAATGAATATGCTTGAACCCTCTTATAATAGTTTTATGTGTGTACACTGCGCAAAAAAAGAAGTGGGACAGTTCTATATCTCCCATTCTATTGGCCCGATTGACGAAATTCAACTTGCGTTTTTCATGTCTCGAAAACGCGACTTAGGATTTAGGACGTATTATATTTATAAGATTTGTTCTAATATAGGTATTTTGACACAAAATAGAACTTTTTCTGAAATGACAAGCCAATTTTTTTTAGCTCGTCAATATTAATTGAATTTGATATATATTTGTTAATATCTTTTTTTTATTTACTTATTTGATTATTCCTTTTACATTTCGAAATTTAGGTTCATTCCAAATAAAATAACCTTGCTTTAAAAAGTGTTTATTATTGATATTCATATGAGCAGAACCCCTCTTGTTTACTACAGTGTTTTTATCTATTATATGGTCTGATAGATCGAGGTGGCATTCTATTTGCTAGGAATTTAACCTTTAAAATAGTCGTCTTCTGTTTTTATGCTATCAGCAGTTAAAAACTGGAATATCAATGAATTATTTTAATGATGTTCATTTATGGAATAACAAATTTGAAAGTCGTGTTCCCAAATTATAACCGTGACTGTATCCATTTCCGTATACTTTCGTTGGTTTTTCCATATATATGTGTTGAATTTCTTTCTGATAGGTAAAAAAGAAGTAGAAATCACACACCGTAATTGCTTTGAAGCAAATGTTCTTAGTTTAGACATAAACTTAGTTATGTGTGAATAATTAGCATCTGTTCATTAAACGCCGTTTTCTTCGAAGTTATAGGAAAATCGTGGGGCGTTTATTTTTACCTTTGCTTTTCAAAAACAAGAAACTGACGTGCATTTTCGTTTCCCATTCGTGCAGCCGTTTCCATCTGCCAGTGTTTGCTCTCCGCAACTACTTTTATGAAACCAAAGTGTAGAACATACTTCTTTGAATTGGGTTAACTTACGAAATCTTCGATGATGGCTTCCCTCTTAAGGCTGATAGCCGCTCGCATACTTTACCATGATTAGATTAGTAACTTTATATTTGGCGCGAATTATTAAGGTTGTTTTTATATATTTCAGAGATTTTCCCCTAAATGTGGATTTAATTGACGAATTTCGGCTCCCCCCATTTCTCCGTTATTATTTGTTTTTATATTTAATTAACTGTGGTACTTTCCTTTGGAATTTCAGCAAAATACTCTGGCATAGCAATTCAGTTTCAAAATAAAGCCTTTTCCGAGCTTCCATAAAGTTGTCTTTCCTTTCTTGCCATTGACACCACCAGTAACCGAGGGGTTAAGACCGCTGAGTACTGCTAGTTTGACCGGAATTCGAATCCGGGCGAAAGGGCTGGGGCTTACCTTGAATGCATTGTTTGTTTTCCCCATGCGTAACGTGAATATGAGTCGGCACTTACGTGCTGTTGTAAGTCGCAAAATTTTCAGAATTGCTAAACTCTGGAACCATGTGCATAACCATTCTTCAGACAACCATGCTATAATTCAGTCAAGCAGGTCGTCATTTTCGTATGCGTTCTTTTTTTATTATATTCAAGTTCCAACGGTTTTCTTATAGACAGTTCGTGATATTTTTTTTTTCCTTAAGTTTAAATTAAAATATGCGCTTGTGGAATTCGCGAGTAATAGGAGAAACTGCGGTAAAATTTCTGCAGAAAGGCAGAATTTTGTCTGAAAATATCTGAAGAGAACAACGAGGAGATGCGTTTGATAGATAGTGTCTGCAGATTTCTGATTTTTTTTTAAGCGAAAACAATTTTATTTATTTATTTTTATTTTTTTTATTTATTTATTTATTTTTTAACTGTGGGCTTGGGGAAAAAAATAGCGCAAAGAAAGAGGGAAAAAATACAGAAAGATGTGGTGAAGAATGTGTGTTATTTTTTAAGGTAACATGCAATCCGTATTTAATAATTAAAATTTGTATTTTAAATTACTAAAGTATGCTTTCTTTTCGTTTGTTGATAATCTGCCGACTTGTGATAAATATCGATAGTTTGGGAACCTTTCTAAAAAAATTCGCAAAAAACCACCAGTTTGCACCCGATAAGTAACTTTTACATTTTCATCTGTTTAAAATAATAATAATAATAATAATCAAATTGTGTCAAGGTAGTTACATTAATCCGTAAGTACCAACGAATCAATTTCTCTTAGAAATGTCCTTTGCAAAAGCAATCCTCCCAGTAACCTAATCTTAGCAGTCACGAATTTTCAGTGAAGTTTTCTTTCAGTTTAGAATTTTTAGTGTTTGCACCCGGAACAGCTTCGAGAATTTGAGCCGGAATTCTATCAAGCTCTATTTACGCGTTTGAATCAATATCCTAGTCGTGATCAGTTAGCTAATTAAGACGTTATGTTTTATTGACATATAAATTAGCGAATGAATAGTATAATAACGGTAATTTTTGCGCGTAATTTTGTAATAAATATGATTCTAACGAATAATATTTGGTACTTGCATAATAGCGCAACCACCTTGACGCAGATTGCCAAATTTTACAGATGAAAGAAATTGACTTGTAAAATTTGTTTTTCGTTTATTACATACATGCTTTACGTTTTGACTAAATATTTATAAAAAGTAAATAACTTGCGAGCGGGCTTTTGTTTCTTTTGCACTCATGGAAATTTTTTGGCAATCATTTTAAGAATAGATTCGAAACCATTTTTTCTAACTGTTTTGGCTATAATTCTGCAGAAATATTATTGCATCATTTCAATGTAGGCAGGTCTCACAAGCGCATATTAAAAAATTGAATTCCAGACAAAAAATATCGGAATTTGTGCGCAGAAGCCTCTGGAATGCAACAAAAAGAATAACACGAAGATGGCGAAGCTGCTTGTTAAAAAAGTGAAAAACTACCATGCACGTGATTGCCTAAAGAATTGTTATATACGAGATTGCTAGAATTCGACGTAATTTTAAGACTTGCCGATTTCTACTAAGACGTTTGCGATAATACGTAAGTATACAATATTTAAATCAAGGGGGGTGAATTAAAATGCCGTAGGAAGAAAAAGAATTAGGACAGTTTAGAATCCGAGTTAAAAAAAAAATTTAGGCATTCGTGGGATATTGAAAGATACTTTATACATATGCTTATATTGGTTTTAGTGAGGATGCTTTGCTACGGTTAAAATGATACAGGATGAGACGATAATATTCGAGAATATTTTGCCTGAACATCCGCCTTAATAGGAAAAGAGCGTTGTATCAGCGTCATTCTGTCGAAATTGTTTGAACAGCTCATCTACGTTATGACTCGATATCAACTTCGTATATGTTATTTCCGTTATGTTGAAACAAAATGTTCTCGTGTAATTTTATCATCATTGTCTTATTTGTGATTTCGTATTCGCGAATGGGCTAAATATGGGTAATGTTCTGACGGCGACTACTTTCGTAAGACGAATATCTCTGATAAAGGACTGGCATTTTTGAAAGGTGATAAACATCATCTCTCTGAAGAATACCTGCTTCTGTACCCAGATCATCTGGAACTGTTTGTATTCGTCTTAGTAGGTGCGTTCGTTGTATTTTGTAGTTTTCAAGGCAGAAAAACGGATTAATTTCAAATTAAAAATTGATCCTCTGCCACAAGCATATTTAAAAACAATTTAAGATCATGCGTTTGATATCATTAGCACAGTTTGTGCTTCTAAGTACTTTGTTCCAAATTAGCGTTCAATAATGTTTACAAAGGGTGTTTCAGAAAAAGAGCTACTATATTACATGGTGTATTTGAGGGGGTTACAAAAAACAAAATGTCTTCGGAATAAGGTCGGTACAACGCTTCGTTCAGAAGAAATGAGATTTCAAGGTTCCACAGCGTCTTTTTCAGCAAACCAAATCTCGGCGAGGCTGTAGATTGCCAGCTTTAGAAATCCACTAGTTTCATCTTACATTGCCACATGAAACAGATTTTGTGTATGAATAATTGAACAAACATTAGACAGGAAATCACTGCACGCATTCAATTAGCTTTCGACAACAATCAGAAGATCACACTGTGCCACCATCTGTCTTCGAATGGGTCAGGCAATCCATAATGCAAAGGATACAGCACAATTGGTAGTGATGTTAATGGTCTGCGATTTGAGAATATACTATGAGATATAGTACTGCAGACCTTAGAATGCATCCAACACCGTAGGGGGTTGCTACATCACGGTGTTCCTTCGCCTGGCCAGAAGTTATGCCATATGACTTTGGCAGTGTACTGCATTCATTCTAATGTAATTATGTTTCTCTACGAATATACCATGTTATATTGCCGCGCCTTTCTTGAGACTGTACTGTATATGCATTTATTTAACAACAAATTCGATCGCCATGGGTTGCACAGTCGGATATTAAGAATGCACACGTGAATTATATATTTCGCGATTTTTTCCGACGAATAATCACTTAATCATAGAAGTGATTAATAATTCATTATAATAAAATAAAATATACTCGTTATCTTTATGTGAAAAGATAACGTACTAAGATACTAAAACATTTTTATCAATTTCATACTTTCAGAAATCAGGCTGTTCATAATCTTAGTATCTATACCATAAGTAATGAAGATTTAAACGAATTCTTATCCATCTCATAGCTTCCAAAAACAAAAGAAATCTTAAAGTGGAATATGTTGTTAGTGTCTCTGGGACTCGTACCACGCATGTTTAAACAAATTAAATCGAGTTTTCAACTGTTTACCTCTATCTCTAATATTAAGTAATGAAGAATAATGTATGTTTGTGTGCTTCTCCCATTGCGGGAAAACGGCGACACCTACAGCTACCAAATTTTGAACAAAAGTAGTCCTCCATCCGAACATGGGCACTTTGAAGTCAGAATTTTGAATTTCGAATTTGTTTTTGATTTATTTCTTATTTTGTACGAATTTAATGAATTTTTTATTAATAAACTCAGCGATTTAAAAGCGAACAATGGAAACAACTGTTCGAAATAAAACATTTTTATCTGCAATGTTGCTATTCGGCAAAATTATGTATTAAACTTTCAGTTTTAATTAACAAACTCCGCTAGTTAAAAATAATGTGTTGCTACGTATCTTCCACGCATCAGAGTGTTGCCATTTAGTAAATCGGAAGTTATTTCATTTCAAATTTAATCTTTCAGTTACCAAGTAGCAAAGCAAGTGATTGAAAAGCAATAAACACGGCTCTCGAGCATGTTTTTTCTACTTTTTAATCGGATTGATTCAAATTAAATTCATTTAAACCATGAGATATCTAATCAGAAATATAAAATGTTTTTTCTGAAATTGCACTCATTAAAATCATTGATATATTTTCCTTTTTTATGATGGCCCACCAGCGGCCGAGCGGTAAAGACGCTGAACACTGGTAGTTCGGTCCGAGGTTCGAATCCCGCGAACGGGCTGGCTGCATGGGTGTTTTCGTGGTTTTCCCCATGTGTAACGTGCATACGAGCCAGTTTCCCTTAGAAAGCCCTCCACGAAGGCATCCCTCCCCTTAGGCAGATAGCCCTCGTGTGCTTTGCCATAATTGAATAACCTAACCTTTTTTATGATAAATTTTCTACTTTAGGGGCTGACCACGTAAGCTCTTAGGCAATTTTAAGTAATTTATCTTTTAAGAACAATCGTTTCTTGATTATTTTATATTCTTGACCAGCCATGCACTTCACTGTAAACTTAATAATTGTCCTTCAAGTTACTTCTCAGGCAGAAAGCAACAAAATATGTAAAAAATTTTAATTATGCTTGCGGCAGCGGATCAGCTTTTAATAAATACCTTTGCATAAAGTTGCATCTAATGTTGCATAATGTAGTGGATGTGGAGGAATTTGTTTTTGAAACGTATGAAAATGAAACATAAAATTACCGTAAAAAATATCTTAATATATTTGGATTACTTTGATTTGCAATGTTTTCTAACAGAAAAAGAAAAATAATATGTAATAAATGTTGAGTACCGTATCCGAACCCGTAATTATCTTATGACTTTCATTTCTTGTCTCTCATCTCTTAAATCAATAAATGTTCGTGTGTTGGATAAGTTAGTAGCAACAGCGTTTTTAAGTTAAAGATGTAGTATGTACCCTTATTATTTTAAAAATCTAATTTTATCTTTATTTTGGTAAGTGTTTATGTATTTTAGATTTTGTTCGTTTGTATCCTGTAAACAGTGTGCGAATGGTGGTAGTCTTTTTTGTAGAAATGAGTTGTTTCAGACCGGTAGGTTTGGTTTATTTGATTACGACAAAGCGCACGAGGGCTATGTGTCTTAACAGGAAAGACGCCTTCATGGTAGACTTTCTAAGATACACTGGCTCGTGTGCGTGTTACACATGAGGAAAGCCACAAAAACGCCCATTCAGCCAGCCCGTTCGCCGGATTCGAACACCGGAACCCAACTACCAGTATTCAGCTACTTTACCGCTTGGCCGCTGGTGGGTGTTTTGACTAGTAGAGGAAAATGGGCATTCGTGAAGGCACTTGTAGTGCGCTTTTAGAAGTTGCATCTGACTTTTAACATCCTTTTTTGTCTACGTTTGTTCATTGCAGCAAAACATGTCGCTTTAAGTTTGCATTCAACTTAGTTTTATGGTCAGCTATTTGAAGATGCACCAGAGACGAAAGTACACAGTCAAGAGGCTATTAAAAATTTTTCAAATTCAATAAATTCGTGAATTATGCAGTGATAAAGCAAGAAATGATGTGTCAACATTATAGCGTCAGTTCATAGTGACACGGTTTCTGTAGTTTGATTAATGTTCAGAATTTGTCGCGCAGCCCGAGTTCGTCTAGTTCGCCCTTTCTCAAAAACATTTTGTTAAGTATGTCATACATGTGAGCTCGATATCATCTACTTCTGACATAGACGCAGTGAGTTAGTTATTTCTTAGCTTATAAAACATAGTAATGAAAGAAAGTGCACATTAACTACCAATACGGACACATTTAAGAACGCAGCTTTAAAATTATTTCTTGTCGTTGCCAAATCTCATGTGGACACCACATGACTTCCTTGTACGGCCTATTAAATTGTACACATTTTTTGCTGCAAAGATAAACTGATACTATATTGTTAGATATTTATAGTAAAATGACATTAAATATTGTTACACTGACTGCATATATAAATTGTTATTATGGATGTAGTTAGGTGTGGTTATTTCCCGAAAATAAATTTTTACTTCCTTGTACGAAGTAAAAAGAAAGTATTGTAATCGCGAAAAATTAAATTTCATAATAAATTATAAAAAATTAATTATTAAATTAAAAATAAGTACCATATTTCAACGAAAATATCCATTTTGACCGCTATCGAATGCAATTTAACGCTATTTTTGCATGACATCTGTACGTAAGGCCAGAATAAAGAACTTCTTCTTCCCCAAAAAAATTATAAAATGGATTCAGAAGAGATTTTTTCGTGGCGTCTGTGCCTGCGTATGTACGTATGTATCTCGCATAACTCAAAAACGAGTAGCCTGAGAACGTTGAAATTTTGTATAAAGGACTGCTATAACATGTAGGTGTGCACCTCTGTTTTTGGTTGTAATCGGCCGCACGAGAAGTGTATGTATATATATACGCTACTCTGTTACTCGGCTCAGGTGAGCTCAAATTTTTTATGCTTATATATTGGAAAATTGCGCATTTTTTTGTTTTAAAAGTGATTGAATTTTGTTGTTCTTATCTTCCGGTTAAAATTTTTATGCATTTAATAATCTGCATGCAATATCTGTAGAATTATCAACAATTTAAAAGTTGTATAAGTGCAGCTAAGCCTAATTATTTTACCATATGGCAGCCATATTAGTTTACATTTAAAACTTAGCAGAATGGTGGATTTGTTGCCAATCTAGAGAAACTAAGCTTCGCAACAACAAAGATAACGCTTTCTTTTATTATTGCGAATTAAATCATGCTTAACGCATTCTGGAATTTATTCGAGGAAATAAGTAATTAAGATTTACGTCGTAATTTTTAATATAGATATTTTGAGATTTTATGTATTTTTGTTTAGTCGCGAAGTGAGAACTAAATTGATTAAATGAGAAATACTTAATTGTCTGTGAAAAACTTGAAAAAAAAAAAACTTTTACACATCGTTTTAGATTTTTTATAGTATTTGTATAGGACATGTGGCAACGATTAGGTAATTCTCCAGATGATATACGGAATTTTTGTCCGTTCTGAATTATGAAATGAATGAGATGTAACCTGTTAAGTGAAGCTAGCGCCAGAGTGTTGGCATGGTAAACAAATATAGTGAATTTTAAAGGGCGCATTTATTCTATTGTGGTTTATGCGCTATCGACGAAATAGATAAAGTCAATCCAATACCTTTAAATGAAGTGCAAGAAAAAATGCGTATAATTTAATATACCATACAAGGAAGTCATGTAGTATACACATCAGATTTTTTAATAAAAAAATTTGGTATTGCCGAAACATGAATATTTTTGTTATTTAAAATACTTCTGTAATTGGGAGTATATGACTACGACCGAAAATTGCGAAGGTAAAAGGTCGGTAACGAAGTGAGTATGTATACTATACATATATATACACGTTTGGTACTGCCGATCGCAGTAAAATTATTTTATGATCTGTGGATACCATATAATTTATTGCTATAGCGAAATCTTGAATAGTAGAGGGAGTTTTTTTTTATTTAGCTCTTTACCCAAGGTATGGGCATGGAATTTCATTTGTATCAACATTAAAGCTTCTGTTAAAGATTTTTGTATGATATACCAGTTTTTCTAAGACTTATTTTTAGCTCAAACGGGACTATCTCGAAATGGGATTTTGCCACGTTTCACTTTTCATTCAAACTGTTGCCATTCGGCAAAATATATATATATGTTTCGAATTGAATCAGTCTGTTGTGGTTTAACAAGCTAAGCTATTTGCAAGCAATTCATGCAGTTCTTATATTCGTTTTAAACATAATTTTCTTCCCACTTAACGGTTAATACAATTCAACAGTAAAATTACAAAAATTTTAAAAGCAGCATGTGCTTAAAATTTTCTATGAAGTGTTAAGCGTTAGCATACATTTTTTCCTCCTCTCCAGTCTTTTCTAATTTTATCATACCAGTCAATGTACAGTTGTTCAATAATCAGTGTACATTTTTCTAATTAAGATGGCTTGCAAAACTCTTTTTTTGTCTTTTCATTATTAACGTTTTGTGTGTTAATTTATTAATTAAATATCATGTTCTAACCCTCGCCATAAAATTCAACTGAATAGCAAAATCACAAAATATTTAAAAATAGCACATCTCTAGAATTTCCGATATACAGTCACGGGCTTTGGAGATATTAATGTTTTAATCCGTACAGTGTTACCACTACTCACTTTCAAATCGTTGAGTTTGTTAAAAATTCATTAAAGTTTTACAAAATGTGAAATATAAAATTCGGGTTTCCAGGTGCACATAATCGGGTAGAGGACTACGTTATTCAAAATTTGATGACCCTAGGCACTCGTTTTTTCACAGTGCGAGAAACATATGTACATTAATGCAGATTCTTCCATTATTTAATTTCTGTAAAAATCATACAAAGCAATAGTATTTCGTGCCAACAATTTGAAAAGTGATTCAGACATTTAAAGTGACACGCGCCAAATTGCGTTTCGAAACTAATATCGCATTCGGGCCAGCGCCCTTTAGGTTTAAAAATGCATTTAATTTCTGAACTCTGTAATTTAAAATATTCAGTATTTTCATAGAATGGCGTTATATATATTTTTTATAATCTATTTCATATTCTGTAAAACTTAAATGAATTTTTGATTAACTTACTTAGTAATTTGAAAGCTAACAGTGGCAATACTGTGCAAAATAAAGCATTTTTAACTCCATTGCGTGAAACTGTCTATCGAAAATCTAAAGGTGTGCTGTTTTTATATATATTATGATTTTGCTGTTGAATTGAATTTTATTTAAATGCAAGGAACGGAATAGTTTATAAATAAAGTTACGACATAGAAAGTTAACTATAAAAAGATCCTCAAAAAATCGTAAACCATCGTACTAAGTAAAGTGGACATTGATTTGATGAACTTGAAAAAATAGAAAAATATATGCCACACTATTTCATAGTTGTATATGGCGAAATTGAATATCGAAATTGTATATGGCGTTAAGCAGGGGGGGGGAAGAATCTTTAGTAATAGAGTTTTGTTAAGAATAAAGAATTAACAGGAGTGAGTGCAGCAGACTGGTAGACTGCAAGCTCAAGGAGAGTGTAAAAACCTTAAAGAAAGGGCGACCATTAATATCTGAAACCCTTTATATATACATCATCATGGAAAAAAAAACTCTCATGGCTGTGTGTTTTTAAGGAGTTAACAATAGTATTTTTAAATATTGCAACCGTTCTTTAAACGTTTAGAAAAATTTCTTAATGTTACGTAAAAAAAAAAAAAAGTTTGGGTGCTCCTGTTAAGCAAGCTTCTAATATCTTTTTTCTGTTTTGGTTGGAAAATGATAGAATTGAAATCATTTTCACCAGCTTCATGAATTGCGGATGTTGTCTTTGAATCCAAAACTTCTCCGATGTAAAATAAACTGCCTACCGACCTCAAAGTGTCCCGGCCGCATATTGGACCAAGGAACCTAAGAACTCCGATCAATAAAGATGACGTTGCCAGCGAAAAGAACTCGAAGCTTCACTTTTATCTCAGGGGATTGGGCGTGAAGCTGTCTTCGTCGTCATGACGACTTCTTAGATTGTCATGGTATTTTCTTAAAGGTAGAGTTCAATTCCCTTAAGTTCCAGAAACCGTTATAAATTTGAAATAATGTTTTGGAAAACGAAATATGTTAAGGAGATTTTAAAACTAGTTGCAATGTATTCATAAAGTGGAAGTGTAAAAAATGCAGTACGTAAGGAGCAGCAGTTTATTATTTACAAGTCAGTTCATGTTTCCGTATCTTGGACTTATCATAATGCCCTCCGATTTGGAAAGGAATAAAGATATAAATAGGTTCTAAGCTAGAAAAAGCGCATCATGAACAAATGGACGGTATTGAGAAGTACACGCTTCCTTTTACAGTTTTTCGATTCTTTACAGGTCATACCGGAATAATGGTAGTTCAACCTGGGTTCGATTCCAGGCGAACGGGCAGGGTGTGTGGACTTTTTTATAGTTTTCTCCAATGTTTGTATCGTGGATGCGAGCCGCTTTCTCCGCCTCCTGCTGAGGCATCCTTTCCCTTACGCAGATAACCTTAGCTTGCTTTGCCAAATAAACCAAACTGTTTTTTTACAGATAGTCTTGCGACATCTGCGACATCT
>KK113797.1:115857-127102 GCA_000611955.2 Stegodyphus mimosarum
ATCTTCCCATGGCGACAATGAGGGCATTATTAGAACCGATATTTCGTTGCTTATGTTCGGTTCACGTGGAACAATGTGATATCTCTTATTCTACCATTTCGTCTAGATAGCTCACTCGTGAATCATCTTGAGCAGTGCTGGCACAATGCTGTAGCGCATTTTCATCCTGAAAAATCCTGTGGTTTGGGGCTACATAAAATCTATTAAATTCACCATAAATTGTTACCAAGTAGTTTGACTTCGCGATTCCTATTTAGTGATACGTTTATCAGATCAAAACACCCATATCATGTTATCAGAACATGCTCCGCGCTGTTATGCCATTGCCAACGTGGAGATTGCTTGGTTGACAAATTAGGTCTGTAACCTCGTAGATCTACACGGCCCACTCCTTGCATAAACGCGTAATTCTTCAGGATAGGTTACTACCTTTTTCCAAGTCCGTTAGGAACCACTTAACGTATTCACGAACCTATAAGATGCACTGTGGGCAATGATCTCTTATTAATGGTATATATCTGTAACTGTTTCGTTGAATTGACCTCATAGAAAGTCTTTTGGCTCTTTTTACATTTGATGTAACTATTATTTGACTTGCTTGTTTGTTAGGGTAGGCAGATGTGTGCTTAATTCACGGAGAGATCAGCATTTGGAGTCTGTCATTGCACTGTTGATGGATAGGAATTTACTTTATGCTCTTGGTACACTTCTGATGTTGCGCATTGAGGAATGTTGAATGCTCAGAAAATTTCAGAAACGTGATGTCCTGAAGCTCCAGTTCGTATAAAATTTGGCTGTTCATATCGGTTCGCCAAAATCATGGTGAGAATTGGTTCATAACTCACGAAAATTGTAGTGGAGAAGTTAAGAACATTTCTGATATTCATATTCTTTTACGCGACACAAGTGCTCTTTGAAAATATATGTAAAATATGCCTCCGATGCCTTTTGACATTTGAATTTATTTAAACCTTGTAATATGCTGTTTTGTATACATTAAACTTTCAAAGCGGATCGGGGATGCCAGTACTCGAGATTTATCTCTAAGTATTGAACCAAGAGTAATGTTTAACGCCATACTACTACCAAAATTCTGATATATTGCAAATTTTACTCAAAACTAAGATTTGGCGCCAAATTAATACTATATGACAGCAAGATATGGAAGTTCAGTAATTGTATGAAAAATTCGCATGGTGACCTATGCGAAGGTACCTGTTTTGAAATGAAGAACTTTCAAAGATTACACATGAGAAAAATACAGTACACCTGAATTCAAGGATTTTTGATGTAGCAATCTAGTGAACAAAATGCTCATCAGTATCTAGAATAATTTTCCCTCCGTAACAGATTTTTCTCGCCGCTTAGCGTTGTAATTTTGAATTAATAATTTTAAGTATATCATTTTATGTTTTTGTGGCTTAAATTTCGGAGAAGTAATTCTTTAATACACTTGTCTTAATATTTTAGCTATGTGTTAGACTTAAATCTATGTAAATGTGAAATTCAGTTTGCAGTTTTTATACTAACCGCATAAAATAATTATATATGTATATATATATATATATGATAAAGTAAGTTTGCAATAGTTCTTTAATGCTTAAAGTTGTTTTTTGCCCGTCACTGTTCTAAAAATAGTAATCTTTTTCTGCTGTGCGTCATTTCGAGACTGATCGATGCCATATAACTCTTATAGAACACTGGTGATTTAAATGGAATTAAATTTAAAAAAAGCTATAATAATTTACGCTTTGACAACCTAAACTAGCTCATTCTGAATTAAGATTTCGTCCTGAACATAACTGTCTTGCTTCGGCCTACCTGGACTGCTGCTTCCTGCTTTCTTCTCGCTGCAAAACTATCAAAAATGTAAACGTTTTTAAGTAGACATAAATTATAACTCCAAGATGTTTATGGCTGCAACATGTTTTTTTTAAATAAAGATTAATCTGCCTCAGTTCTTTTCATTATGATTTATCAACATTCTGTGCAATTCGTATTTCTGCATCATTACTCTAAGTTTGCTTTATATATATATATATATATATATCCTTGACAGACATTTTTTGCTTACCTGTTTACTTCCATTCTTAACTTCTTCATATTCTTTTTAATTTTTCTTTTTTGAAAAAATTATTTATTCTGTTTTGACCTTTTTGGAATTGTAGGAATAATAATGCGCCGTTTAGCTTACAGCTCTTGGCTTATCTTGGCGCAGTTGGCTCTTATCAATGCGCGCGCAGTAATGTCATGTGATAACGCTATCTCTCAGTTGTATTGTATGCATACGTTGCATTTCGCTTCAACGTTTTGCTTTTCTACTGTGTGTGTCCTTAATCTGTAAACGTTCATCTGTTTAATTAAAATGTTGATTAATTATATATTCTGACTGCTCATTTTTCCTTCAGGAATTGGTACTTAAATTGCATTGTTGATTTGGATGGAATATATGTTGACTTCACATTGAAATTCCTAATTTTTGGCTAAATTTGTACCTTTAATATCCGTTATTCATTTCATTAATTTGATTATTAATTAATAAATCTTTGTAGCCGAGGCTCAGGATTCTAAAAATTGTCCTACTTTCCATTTTTGATTGTTATTATATATAGAGAGAGAGCTAAATTTTATTTAAATCAGTGCGATTAAAAATTGGAAAGAAATGTTCTGAGAACTGCAGTTATTCTTCTAGATTGCTTGGCTTGTTAGTAACATGCATAGATTAAATTTGAAAGTTTCAATACCTTACGCTTTAACGAATAACAGTATAATGGTGCATGGAAGATGAAAGTATTTTGATTTAGATAGTGGCAGCATATAAGCCGAATTTGTTGATTAAATGTTGAAGATAAATATCGTAATTATTGGCAGTAGTTCGGCGCTCGGAAATAAAAATGTTTTTTCGAGCAGTGTTGACACACAACGCTTTTAAATCGCTGAGTTTGTTAATCAGAGATTCATTGAAATCTGTAATAAATACTTTAAAAAATCAAAATTCTAGTTTAAGGGCTCTGTGTACCGTCGATTTTCCACAGTGGGAGAAACACTCGGGGTGCTTGTAAAAAAGTTCACTGTTATATGTACCCTTAGCGGCCTCTCCGCTCAACCAATCGAAATAAAATTTCAGATACCATTTGAAGGCATATGTTCAAGATTGGGATGATTTAAGACAATGTGAAAACATTTCGAAATTTTCGAATGGTAACACCCACTTTTTTCCCTGCGCAAGTCTATCAACGCATGGAAAAAATATAAATGATGTTGGAACGATACTTTACAAACATGACGAAAATTACCGAGTAAAATACACAGTCCAGTCACATTAATGTGACCATCTGTCAAAAGCCAGAATAACCACCTTTCGCAGAGCGGACTGCTGCGAGATGTGCAGGAAGAGAGTCACATAGGTCCCTGAAGGTGTTCTCTGGGATGTTGAGCCATGCCGACTCTAATGCCGTGGCCAGCTGCGCTAGATTACGCGGTTGAGGATCCATGGCGCGAACAACTCGATCGAGATGGTCCCACAGATGCTCGATTGGGTTTAAGTCAGGTGAGTTTGCTGGCCAGGGGAGGACGGTAAACTCATCCTGGTGCTCTTCGAACCACGCACGTACACTGGCAGCTGTATGGCACCTCGCATTGTCCTGCTGGAAGATGCCATCATCCTGAGGAAAAACAATGCGCATGTAGGGGTGAACATGGTCCGCAAGGACAGATGCGTACTTGTATTGATCCATTGTGCCTTCCACAATGATCAGTGAACCTAGAGAATGCCAGGAAAACATTCCCCAGACCATAATGCTCCCGCCTCCAGCTTGGACCGTTCCGGCAATGGTTGCAGGGTGGTTCCTTTCAGAGGTTTCACGCCTTATACGCCAACGTCCATCTGTCCGATGGAGCATAAAACGCGATTCATCCGAAAACGCAACCTGTCGCCACTCAGTGGACGTCCAGCTGCTGTACTGGCGTGCAAATTCTAGCCTTCGCCGTCGATGAACAGCAGTCAGCATAGGTGCACGAACCAGGCGTCTGCTTCGGAGGCCCAGACGCAGCAATGTTCGCTGAATAGTACTTTGGGAGACACTTTTGGTAGCCCCTTGGTTCATTTTGGTGGTCAGTTGCTCAACGGTAGCCCGTCTATCTGCCCGAACGCATCTCCGCAACCGTCGTTCGCCTCTGTCATCTATGGCCCGTGGTGCACCACATTTGCCACGTCGCTGATTTTGGACAGTCCCATTTTGCCATGCACGGTACACTTTTACCACGGCGGCACGCGAACAGTTCACAAACTCAGCCGTTTCGGAAATGCTTCCACCCTTGGCCCGAAAGCCAATGATCATGCCCTTTTGGAAGTCGGATAAATCGCTTCGTTTCTGCATTACGCCAACGATTGAAATGTTTTCCGAAGCCCTCACACACCCTTTATATACGCTCAACTGCACTGTGCTGCCACCTGCCTTCTGTGATTGGTTATTTAACTCTGACATGGAAAGTACGTGGTGGTCACATTAATGTGACTGGACTGTGTATTTGCAAAGAAGAGCGTTCGTTGTAAAGGACCAATGACAGCGCAAGCGAGGAGAGAGGGAAAAAAAAAATTTATTTGAATTACAAGTTTTCGACGTGACCCATCTTTGCAGAAAATACGCATTGCATGCCGAAGATTGTTTACGAGAATTGGCGACCATAATATTGTAAGAGGAATCTCTATGACTTCACGTTTTATGGCATCTTTCAATTCTGACAACTCTCGTGGATTTGGTTTGTACGCCTTACACTTTAGACAGATAACCCCAGAACCAGAGATCCATCGGAGCGAGGTCGGAGGACTGCGGTGGCAATGACATTTGTCGAGTTATGGGAGATAACACTTTCTTGAAACTTTTTTTTTTCCCAATAGCGGGCCCTCAGCCGACTTCGGTTTGGCTACAGTGAAGGCCAGAAGTGGTGACCACCACTTGACTTTATTATAGAGGCACCCAATAGGAGGGCCACCTTTGCCTCCTATGAAGGGACGGACTGTTACAACCGTGCCTTCTCCGGGATTCGAACCCAGGCCCTTAGGTATTGCAGTCGGCTTCCCTAACCACTATACCGTCTAGGCGGCTTCTTGAAACGTTTTACACGCTGAAAACTCCTAATTTCAAAAAAAGTTTTTCTTTCTTTTTTTTTCCCCTGTACTGTGTTGTATTGTCATTGGACCTTTACAAGGCAAATATTTACGCAGGCAGTTTTCGTCATACGTGTGTCGTGCCAGCGTCATTTAAGGTTTTCCGATGCGCTGATCGATTTGCGCAGAAAAAGTGGTTCGTGCCACAATTGTAACACAAAATTATCAATAATTTCAAATTATTGAATGGCACGATCAATTCTAACGCAAAATTCTTTTTTAATCATCAGTTTTGGGCAGCGTCTCTTCAAATAACAATATCTGAAATGTCATTTTCGATTGGTTGAGCGTATAGGCCGCTAGGGGTTCATAAAAGTGTTTTTTAATGACTGTCTTGCACATACGTACAAATTTCAGAAATTTCTGTTTTTTTTTAAATATATATATATATATACATACATTATTCTTAGTAAATTGTTTTCGAGTTAAATCTGAAATTTTCGTTATTATTATTAACTGGTTCTAAAAACAAATATTTTGTAGAGTAGTAAGTAACTCCTTTGAAGTTTTGTGTTAGAATCAGTAAAAATTATAAACTTATATTTTTCAGATAATGAGAGGAGTGTTGTTATGTAGAAGTTCAATTTAAATTAATACAAGTATATTTTCTTTAATTTTGTTTTGTTATTTATGTTTAAGCGGCATTATTCTAATTTTTCAACGGGCAGATCTGTTTTAATGTGCTCAGCAAAACCGTAAACAAGTGAATTCAGTGATTGCTTTAGATTCACGTGAAGAGTTTATTTTTGCTTTCAGTTATATTTGTTATTTTAAAAGTGTCAATTTATATTTTCATTTCGGAAAAAAAATGTACTTTAAGTGCAGTATGGAGTTTCAGATTAATCAGGTAAAGTTTTCTAGTTCGTGTTTCTTTATGTTGCGCAATGATCATGTAGCAATCATTTTGGTTTCAAAGAATATTTTATTTAGTTACTTAGTTTTGAGTATTCAATATTACGGAAATATATTTTTGATTTTTAAGTTGCGTCGTGGGATCCACAGCTAGATGAAGCAAAGTATTTTGTGTTATGTATTTATTCATTGCATTTTAATCTCACTTAAAAATTTTGTTTTTTGTCGCCTTCCTAAAGATAAGATTTGCTTTCATCTTTAAAAATGCGGTTCTAAAAACCGTACGTATCTTATATGTATAGCCTGACATGTAAATTATAGGTAACATGTATATTTAAATATAAAAAGATAATCGTTATTACTTGAAATATTTACTTTGGCATTCAGTCTATTATTATTAGACTATTTTAATGTTTTTACTTTTGAGTGGTTTTAGTTTTACTAGTGTATGCATTTCAATCCATATTATATGCAAATCTCTTCTTCTACTTGACACTTTCATAAATTCAGATTATTTGCACTAAGTTCTCAAGTAGGTTGTGTGGCCCGTTTTGAAAGATTTTGAAAAAGGTATGGTTCAGTATTTTTATTCCAGTAAAAATCATTGTAAGCAGTGCAGCTTCGAACGAATCTACTTGCGTATTATCACAACCACCTTAGCACATCTGAATATTTGGCGAATTCACCTTAGTAGAATTCACCAAATTTTCAGATGTGCCAAAACCTGGTCAAACTGCTTTTTAAACAACTAGCTTAAAATTTATGGGTTATATAACCATTGTAAGAGTTATTTTTGGCTAATCTGTGGAATATGGTAACTGGTAGTTTGGCGACTTTTGGCGACATTTTAGTAAGGCGATAAAAATTATAATAATAATAATAATAATTTTTATTAATTTAATGTATATGTTTATTTATATTTTAATTAGTGTTCTTTAATTTATTTATATTTTAATTAAATGATAGTCATTTTGTGCATTACGCGTTTGTAGCATTTTGCAATCCATTTCAGTACAAGTAAACCTGCATGGAAATAAGTTAAATATTTGACACTAAGTATTTGCAACCATTTTTAATGTTTGCCTTATAAATTCGCAGGTGACTTTTATAATGGATAATTTAGAGGGAAAAGAAAAGTAATGTAATTTCTTGCATATTTTATTTATTTTATACGTGCAAATGTTCATCCTTGGAAAGGGTATATGCAAGCTGAACATATAAAAGCTTGCATAGTATACATACTTTTTAGCGATCAGGTAATTTCATATATGTCCTTTTTTACCAACTTCAAAGATTCACAAAATTTTCCTGCATTTTCGTGGAAATTTTTCTAATTTACGAGAAAAATTATTTACATGTTTCATATACAAATTTGCCCTGTAAAAACAAATTTCTGTGCACGTTTGTTCCACTACTTTTCGGAAAATTCCGATCGTGATTTTAGCTATTATTAGCTAATCACTTGGAAACAATTCGCACCTAATCTTCGTCATGATTAAGCACTTTTTTTCCACAAAAATTCTAGCATAAACGTAATTCGGCTAGCAGATTGTTGGAAAAAATTTTGATTAAAAAAAAAAAAAAAATCTTTACTTCGTGAAAACAAAATGGCGTCCCACAAAAAAAACTGGCAGGTTGCTGTAGCAAGGTTGCTCGCCAAATTTTCGCCAAAAAATTGCCAAGTTACCATAATCCAAAGATTAACCTTATTTTTTAATGTATCGTTATAGTACTTATTTAAAAATTTTAATTATCAAAGAGTATTCATATGTTGATAATGTTTACGGACTTAAATACTTAATATTGATAATTTGGGAATGTTTTAAAATAAAAGTAACGAAAATCGCCAATTTGCACTCGATCCATTTCATTTGTAGAAATTCGCCAGATTGCGCCAAGGTTGTTGCGTTAATACGTAAATACCAATGTATTTTGAAGCTGGATTCTCACAGTTTTTACAGTTGTATGTAATCTTGTACAACCTATTTGTACAATTTATTTAAAAATCTGGGAAACTGGACTTGCACCACTTGGAAACTAAAGGATTCATGCATAGTTGACATATATTTAGTTCAGTGTGTTTGTGTTTAGTTCAGTATTACATTGTCAGCCTTTCAATGAATTTTGATTATGGTGTGAAGAAACTGACGACATATCCAAAAGTACTTACGTAAGTTTGTTAATGCATTTTTCGTTGTTACAGAGTAATAAGAACTTCGATTGGCGCCCCTTATAAATAAATCATATTAATAATTCAAAGCGAGATGTACCTTTATTTAATTGCCGCTTGTGTGAGCAACTTATCTGGCGCCCTCAAAAAAATCGATGCCACTGCCTATTACTGGCCTACTAATGGCTAGTTTCGCCGTTGCGAAAAGATTTAAGTTCAACAGAATCATATACGGATATGTAGGCGATGAAAGCAGTAGGCCTTTCATTTCTGAATTTTGTCCATAAAAGATCTAGTAGCTTTGAAAATGTGACAAAATCTGAAAAGATTTCCCTTCTGCTGAAATGAAGTTTGGAAAACGTAGTGAATTAATCTTGCGTTATAAGCCATTTATTCTGGATAGCTATTGATGAACATTTCTGTGTTAATTTGATAGTCCGTCATGTCTTGATATGTAAACATGTCACCAGGACAACGTACCAGAAATTTTGCTTTTTTATCTAGGCAGAAGCAAATCGAAGCGAAAATAAGGTGTTACGTATTATAGGTACTTCCTTACTAAAGTATAAACCTACAACTTAGGTTTTGGGTGATAATTAATGTTACTGATTTTTCAGATTAAAATGCCAGTTTGACAACTGACCGTAATAGTCTCGCGAGCGCGTTAAGTTTGTTTTGCGCACGATATCCGATTTCACCGACATATTGGCGGCAAATCTTGTATCATCAATCACCGCTGTTATTTTGCTCGAAATCTAAGCAAAATTGATCTATGTATATGTGGGGAAAGGGGCGGCTCTGAGTTTTTTATATATAGCTGTCAACATACGAAAGAAAACCATTGCAAAACCAGGCCATCGCACCAAAAGATATCAGATATAACCCGATTGTGAAGGAATCAAGGCAAAAATCTCGAAAATAGTGATGCAGTTCCTGACATATGACAGGGCAGAAGAAATATGCCAAACTAACAACGAAATATTTTTACATGCATCCAGCATGATCCTCTATGAAACGAATAAAAAAATGTACGGATAAACAATGAAATATAAATATGCACCAAGGCATTATCAAAACATCAATTGGTATTTCAAAATAAAATAATTAGGGTTGCATGTAAAGAAACACAGAATGTATGACGAGACCGGCAACATTGGAGGGATCGCCCAGTAGGAGAAAGGTGAGAACGCTGTACACTGTGTAGTGAATTCCTTGTTGAGTTGGTCCGAGGTTCGAATCCCACGAACGAGCTGCGTGCATGGGAGTTTTGTAGTTTTCCTCATGTATGTGTAACATGTATACGAGCCAATTTTCCTTAGAAAATCCTCCATCCCTGCCCTTAGACAGCCCATGCAAAACCCATAAATCCATAAACTGAAGTTCTGGTGCTCCGTCCAATTTTCCCTCTCCCTGTCAGTCACCGATGACTGATTTGACGCTTAACGTGTTAATAAGGAATTATGTTACGTAATTAACTGTGAATGTGTTGGGTAAAATGTTTTGAACTGAAGTGACGCAATTGAGTAAAACTGATACTTGTTTTATGCCAGTTTGAGTAAGAATTTTTATCTTGCACTTACTGGTATAGGGGCTACCACACATAAATTTCCTCATAGGAGGCACGACTTCGGGTAGCTTGTAGGAACTAAAATTGAGAATTTCTGCTATTATTATTTGTAAATAAATAAGGAACTAGTGGTAAAGTATCCAGTAAAAAATTTCACTAAAATGCAATCAAATCAAATCAAATCTCGCACCATGTAACGCCTTTGCTTTGTTGGATTATGGAATTTTTTTCAGAATCCAGCAAATATCGCTTGGGGGTTCGGGATGAGACGTCTGATAGTATTTCAATCATTGTTGATTGCCGTTATGTGAAACCATTCAGAATCTCTTGGTCTATGCTTCAAAGAACTGAAGTTTTTTGTCATTTGTTTCTTTTTAAAATCCGTTGACATCTTTAAAGCGCAAGCTATTTCCTCGAAACATACTATTATTCTAAAAAAATAATGTCATGTGATGATACGCATGAGGCATTTTTGGGACTACGGAAGCACCTAAGCTAGAATTAAAATGCATTTTTTTTTTTCCTCCGGAACTTTTGCTTCTTGGGATTATTCCGAAATAGCATGAAATCCGCTCCCGCTTTTGTCTGTTAGTATCGTAATATCAGCAGCGTAGGTTTTGGGGCTTAAAAGAAAGCTGTGACCTTTCCGTTTGTATTAAGAACCGCGCTATTTTTGTTGTACCGACGCGCTAATGTTAAGACAAAAATAGGAACCACCTGAAGCGCGTCTGTGTGCGCTGTAAACAAGAGTTCATGAGGCCACTCTTAGTGATAAGTTGTTTTTAAGCTATTGTCTTTTGAAATAAACATATCGATAAGGTATCTATAATCATTAGTAACATTTTTTTAGATAAGATTAGTCTATTATTGATAATATTAGCTATGTAGAGAATTTTATTTCTTGGGGTTTAATGTTAACACTTGCGTTATTTATTTTTAATCAAGATCTCATGCTAAGCTTATTTTTAAGACTGTTTGAATAACAGCGTGGGATTTAAGGTAGCTGTTTTTAATTATTAGTTTAACCATGTATTTAATTAATGTGTACTACGTAATTTTTCAGGGCCCCCTGCGATAAATCGCCAAATTATGTAAAAAAAAAAAAAGGCAGCCAAAAACGAGGTGCAACCATAAACATTTTCACTTTTCGATTTTTATTTAACGAATAAATGTTAACAAATGTGCAGTGCAATAATATACCTGAAATAAATAATAAATACAGTAATATAATCGAAATTGACGAGAGTTCGTCCGCGTAGCGAAAAGACAACGATGGCAGGGTACTTCTCCAACAGCTGATATTCAACAGGCATGCCGTGAAAGTGCCTTCAGTTCCTAATTGGGAATCAAGCGCACTGATATCAACGATTGTAGACCACGTACTAAAAGGATCGACAATAATGTTCAAGTCTTTGGTTAGCTTATAAAACAGACGACATTGAAAACGTCGGTTATAGCCATTTAACTGTGAATGACACATTCGGGA
>KK113797.1:130951-142202 GCA_000611955.2 Stegodyphus mimosarum
GCAAAATACTATATTTCTCCAAAAATTTCGCAGAACTTTCTTCATTTGTAAGCAGATTCCACAAGCACATATTTAAAATTCAGCTGAAGACCAAAAATATTGCAATATGCATTTAGAGCTTCTAATACAATCAAAACGGCATGTACGAAAATGACAGCATTGCTTATTCAAACTTACGGTTATCAATAGGGTTATCTGAAGAATTGTTATGCACGTGGTTAGGACAGTTTGGCAGTTTTTAACATTTTGAAAATTTAATGATGTTAGCTGAAGATTCCGTTCAAATTTTTTTTAAATTATATATATGTATATATAGGGTGCCATGTCAAAATTATAAATCATTGTTTCAAGAATATGTTTTTTTAAATTTTGGCTGAGTAATGATTTCATATTATTGTTCTTTTATATGCATCTGCCACATTTGGCATAGTGAGAAACAATCTGATTATGCATTTACTTGAGTAGCATAAAGATGCAGGTTCATGATTTTAGCATGGTGTTAGGGAAGTAGTTTTTTAGAAATGTATTTCATTCTTTAAAATGTTTTTTTAGCATGTCATTCTGATTATTTTAATTGTGTACTAGTCTAGGCTTTCAAGAATGTAAAAGTAAATGCATTTCTGTATGGGTTGTTTATGGTTTGCTTGAATTTCAAAAATGTTTAGTTTATGTTTACTGGGTACTTTCTGATAAGTTGCACCCAATGAAAAGTCACCAACTCACTAGCAACTTTGTGAACAGATGAGAAAGGTTTGTTTAGTTAACTTTGAAGCTCTGGTTACGCGTCTGTTCATAAATAATTATAAAAAGAAACAATAACATAAAATAATAAAAACAAGAAATATTTTGAAATAAAGCAGAAATTTATGTGGTCAATATTTATGTTTTTGCAGCCAATAATGTTTGGCAAAATAAGTAAAATGTAATGTAAATCCACAGGCGTGGTGTTGTACACCTTGGCTATTACCAAATGTTTACTTGATTATATGCCAAAACATGGCAATTTTACATTATGCTGAAACTTGGGATGTAGGTAATCAGAAAGTATCTTTTAGTATTACAATTAGAAAATTTACTGAAACCTACGACTATGAAATTACTATAAAGTACTGGGCTAGCATAAATGATTCATTCATTTTGAAAAGGCTATATTTTCAAAAGTATTATATGTACACACATGAAAAATACAATACAAAGTCCGTAATCTGGACTCGCCGGGACCTCGGCGATTCCGGTTCATCAATTCAAATCTGGTAAGATGGCATGCAGAAATTATACAATTAAAAATATGAAACAGTAATTTATGAAATAAAGAGCAATTATGATCTAAAGGGTATCAAATTTTACAAAAAAAAAAGCGTAACATTTATTTGTTTACTTTATTAAACATTTCGGTACTTACGTATTATGACGACTACCTAGATATCTCGCCAAATCCGGCGACCTTTGTATGTTATACAGGTTAAGCCTAACATTGGTTATAAGCGGGATTTGAACCTGAGCCCTTCGGCACGGCAGTTGGCGACGCTAACCACTATACCGGTTGGGCGGCTATAAAAAAAGGTTAACCCTAATATAGGTTATAGAGGGCGCTGAAATAAAGAGTATTATCTCGCACTAGTCCGGCATTTGCCATTACCACAGCTTCTTTTGCTACATTTATGCCGATTATTACGTTTAGGTGAAACACGTGAAACTTCTTGCGATTATTTTTTCTTTTAACCAGTTTTAAGTAAGTTAACTATATTGTGCTGCCATCTGTTATTTTAAGTTAACTATTGTGCTGCCATCTGTTATTTAAAGTTAACACTAAATGCCTCTCAACTTTTTAAAAATTTATACGCATATTATGTATCAAAAATATAATTTATTTATTTAACTTTCACTGAAGCTTATCCAGAAGTAAGTTTAATAATTGTTAATTATCATTTACAGTAGTAAAAATAAAAAAAGATTAATTTTTTCTATTCGTATTTGGTATATCATTTTTTTATATGTATACATATATATATATTCGGGATTTTAGTATTTTAAGTTTTTGTTCTTTTATAATTGGGGCTTGCATTTTTAAAAGAATTTAAATTAATTTGCTTTGATGAAGTTCTTTTATTTAATTTGTAAACATAAACTAAAAAATGCCAATGAAGATTTTTATCTCCAAATGTCGCCAAGGTAGTCGTCATAGTACGTAAGTACCAACATTTCTTTCAATGTAAGTTGTTTAAGTTACTTCGTTTTTTGTGCTAATACTTTATCTTTAATTCTATAAACAGACATAATTTCTTGTTCAGTTACAAAGTTCCACTGTTTAAGTCCTGTAATTTGCTGTGCCGACTAACTTGTTAATTGAAATTTTTTCGTTTTCAATAACCTCTCTGTCACTTTCTTCACTATCGGAAGCGGTATTTTCTGGATCTAGAACCATACTACAGATTTTGCCATCCGTTAATTTGATTGATGATTAGGGCATTGTCGTTGCAATGAAAAACTTCTGTTATATCATCTTCGTTTATTACTTCTCCACATTTCTTTACATAATCCGATAACTGGAAAATTTCACCTTTAGTTTGCGATGTTCGAAAACCTTCAAATTCGCGACTATCATCTTTATCGTCCTCACCATGAAATATGTGGCTGACCATAAATTATGACAAGCAATTTTTAACGTATCTGGAAACACATCCTCCCACGATCTTGTGATGATCCACAAAGTAAATTTTATTCTAAAATATTAAAAAAATTCTTGAATATTCTTCCCGTTATTCAAAATATTTAATATGGATTTTAAAAATTCTACTTTATATTTGTATTACTTTATATTACTTTTTGACATAATTGAAAGTTCAAGATTAATTTTTATAAAATTGCTCTAACAGTCTGCAAAAAAATAATAAGCCAGATCCAATTAGAAGATTAAGGAACAGTGCAATCTGCAACATTAACTGAAATGCCTTAGAATCAGTAAAGATAATTTTATCCTAGCTTATCTCTTTGAAATCCAGACCCTTCACTATTTTGTATCCTCAAAATACCAAACCGCCCGAAATACTTTTCCAGTTTCACAGCAATTTCCTCCCATCCCTGTCCATTAATGCAGAAAATAGGTGTGAAGATTTCGAATGACATCCGTTGTACTTTCTAACAAAGATTCTATTATGGCTTTGACCCCATTCTTTATAAAACTATTTTGAAGTCAGACCAATAAGCCTTTTCTGGCTTTGTTATGATCACGACTGAGATTTTGTTTACTTCCGTTATTTTTATAGGACCTTTATTGCTGTTGAAAGCTTTCTTGCACTTTTATTGCTGTTTAAAGCTTAAAAGCACACTGTACCACAAAAGAATTCAACAACAAAATGTAACCAAACGATAAGAAACCTCTTAGGACAAGCTACCTGCTGTAAACTGGTACAATGCACTTGGAGAAACTGCACTTGCTACTGCATACCTTAGGGGGGGAAGAAAACAAGATTGCAATCTTGGCCGTTTTTGAAAATCTCCACATGTTTTATTATGGAAGGAAAAAAATCAAATGTGCATGCGTAAAGCATACAAAAAAAGTTTGTGGCTTTGAGGTTCGGATTATAGATCATTCCGGATTATGGACGTCCGGATTACAGACTTTGTACTGTTTACGAAAATAACTACAAGCTCACCAAGTTTCCCAGATAAGTGGAACATAGCTTCATTGCTGAATATCAGCTTCTAAGCAAATCTTCATCGTTCTATGTGTCCTTTCCAATTGACATAAAAATCTAGTCGACGGACATAATCGTTCGGCTTTAATTGTTGCAGGAATTACTCATTGTACAGGATGAAAAACAACCGTTGGCACAAAATCTTTCACACAAGATTTTTCTGGTATTCTACATCTGGTCAATTGACAGGACGAACATCTGGACAACAATGCTACAAAATGTATGGAATGAGCTCGATTATCATCTGGACATGTGTCGTGTCACCAAAGGAACACATACTGAATATTTGTAGAGAGTGTATAAACTTGGTGAGTTTGTGGTTCTTTTCATATATCTTTTATGTGTGTACTTGAAATGCTTTTGAAAATGTAGCCTTTTCAAAACGAATGAATCTTTTATGCTAGCTCAGTATTTTTTTGAAATAGGAGTGTCTTAAGTGCGTAAGTTTTCATTAGATTTTCAGAAATGCTGTTGTATCAGTAATTTTTTAGGAAATTTTTCTTCACATTTTTATCAAATATTAATTTTTTGTTACTTTAATTTTTAAATTTAGACTCGTTCTCCCCCTTTTTTGTCTTCTAAATATGAAGTCATGAGAATTATATGAACATCTTCATAAATTAGAGGGAGGAAAGGACAATTTTGTGTGGTTTAAAATGTTCTCATGTTAAATTAACTACTGCAGTAGTGTTTGGTAACATCTGAAATTTCCACATTATAAATTCATTAAATTTGTTAGTATTGGCACAATTAGCCATTAAAATAAGTGCTTACTTATGACATGAAGTATTGATTTTTAGCAGAAGTGAAAAAATGTTTATTATATTGTTAAAGTATGAAACTGCTTTATGACTTTTGATAATGTGCAGACTATAATTAGCCCCCCATCCCCCCAAAAAAAACTGTGTTAAATATTTGAAAATGAGACATGTAAAATGATTATAAGTAAAGTTTTTATAAATAATTATAATTTTCTAGTTTAGTTTATTTGTTTTTCTGGCAAAGCACTTAAGGGCAGTCTGCCTAAAGGGAAGGATGTCTTTGTGGAACACTTTCTAAAGGAAACTGGCTCGTATACACATTGCACGTGTGAAAAACCACGAAAACACCCACTATAATTTTCTAATTTTATGTGGCATTATTGGTAATCCACAAGAAAATGGACATTAAAAAAATTTTCTGCAACAGTAAATGTAGGGTTATGGGGACCAGATTCATAAATGCATGCATATATGTCTGCATATACGTGCACGCATATATGCACATACATATATGTAAACTGTGCCAAAAAAAAGACAGTTCTATATCTCCTGTTCTACTAGGCCAGTTGACCAATTGATGCAGTCTCGAAAGCATGATTTATATATAACATTGTTGTATTTTGACACACAATTGGACTTTTTCAGGAATGACATACCAATTTTTCCCCCCGTATTTCTATTCTACGACTCAAATTATGTCTAAATGTTAAATTTTGTAAAATTTGGAGTGAAATTTAAAAATTTATCTTGCTGCATTTTTTTCAGTTTGTGCCAAAAATAATTCACTTGAGAACTTCTTAATTTATAGCAACCTATTTTCCTTTCCTTTTTTTCATTGTACATGAGCGGGAAAAAAAGTCACTGTTGATACTTTCAAATAATTTTCACAAAGTACATAAACCACATTTGGCATTATTATCGCTTATAACAATTATGCGAAATTTTGAGTCCTGCCATTATGTAAATTCATGTACATCTTAGGAAATTTTGAATAAAAAACCATAATTTTTTGCAGTTATGCTTAGAAATACATCTACTTTAGGATGATGTTAAAAATTTTATTGGTTATAATTTAAAATTGTTTTAAAAAAATTTATAAAAAATATTTTAAAATACAAATTTAAAAAAAATAATAAATGTGCAAATTATATATCTATTAAGCCCGAATTTCGAATTCTGGAAAAAGGAATCAAGTAAGTTTAATTAAAAAAAAAAGAGATATCAATAAATATATATCAAATTCAATTAACATTGAAGAGCTAATTTTTTAAAAACTAATTGTGCGATTTTTACAAAACATGGCAGTTTGGCATAATTTGAGTCGTAGAATCGAAATATGGAAAAAAAAATTGGCATGTCATTTCAGAAAAAGTCAGATTTAGTGTAAAAATAGCTATATTAGAACAATTTCTGTATATAAATCTAATATGTATCCTAAGTTGTGCTTTCAAGACATGGAAAAACACAAGTTTGAGTTTCGTCAATCGGACCAGTAGAACGGGAGATATAGAACTGTACCTGCCCCCCCCCTTTTTTCCCCGCAGAGTATATTTTTGAATTCGGTCGACAGAAGATAACCAAATATAGAAATTTTTATTTGGGTTTTTCATAATGGTTTGCAAAGTATTGCTTCATGTTCGTTGTCATAGCAACAGATATATATATTTTCCATGCAGGCAGTCAACAATAAATCTGATATTCCTGTAAATGATAGGAATTATAAATAGGTCCATATTAGGCTGGAAATAAATATGTGTAACTATTTACAAAGTACTATTTCTTGTTTATTACCATAGTAACTAACATATCCGAATTTTATTATTTCCCACCAACCTGTTTACATAGGTAAGGTAGGTAATGTTTTCAATCCAAAATCCGATGGTGGCTTTTAGTAAATAAGCATGAGTTTAGGGTCATCACAACATGCTTTTACTGTTTTAACATCATTCTCAGTCTGTTTGTATGTGTGTGTGGTTATTTTTTCATCCACAAGAACTCTAATAACAATCTTCATAAAATTTCTATTTTCCATATTTAAGGTTTTCTTCATTCATCTAAAGAATTGATTAGATTTGGCATAAAATTAGACAACTGGATGTAATAATTTATTTGAAACCCATAACATTTTCCAGTAATCAGCATAACATATTGTTGCATATATTAACCATAACATATTTTTGTAACTGAAGGAGCATTATGACATCTAAAGATCTCCAAAGATACACAGATCAAAATGAGTTTAGATTTGTTGTTACTGTAGTAATAACATAAAAGAAAACTAAATTATGTCATTTGTTTCAAAGTATTTATTTCATATATCTTATAAATACTTAATTTTCTTTAATTAAAAACCAATTACGTGTTATTTAGCTGCCCAATAAAGTAGCTTTTCATGAAGAAAAATAAGACGACAAAACTTTGAATGCGCTAATAAAAATTTTGAAAAAGCAGTTTTTACAGATGGCCAGTTATAACTAATGAAATATAATCCAAAATTTTTATGAGACGTATTTATTGAAACAACTCTGTGAAGTGATACTTTACTGAAAATTTATTGCTATTTAAAACATGAAATTGGTGGGAAGTCATGTGTTGGCAACATCAGCTTCTTCTACCCCCTTTTTTGTGAGTTAATAGTTTAAATGTAGTTAGTTATCATATAATTTTCACTTTTAAGTATTTCGTCTTTAAATATGGGATATTCTTAGGCATGTTCAATTTATTTATTTCATGGTATAATTTTAAATTAAACATACATCTCTCATCTTTATACATTAACAATTATTTTTTCCATGATCTTCCTTTGAAGATATCATACTTAATACAAAATTTCTTTCTTGAAAGGACTTTGTGCTTTTGTATCTACATAGTATAATAACCTATTAATTTTGACTTTCTATAAGTCACTTGCTTTGGATTTCCATTTTTTAAAACATTGTTTTTATAAATTGGAAAGGTGACTTTATATCTAAAGTATTATCTCTGTATAATTAAGTTAAAGTGTGTGGAATGCTGTAACGTAAATTATGAAGGCAGTAAGCATATAAACACTTTCAAGAACTTTTGGTTAATGTAAAATATGAATGAGAAGCATTTGCAATGTAAAATTGAATGAGAAGCTTATTTTTACAGCCAGTGGTAGAGTGAGTTATCCTAGATCCTAAACTCCCAAAGCAGAGTGTTTTAGACTGTTCCCCACCCTCCTCCTGATACAAGAACTTGAATTGCTTGTCAAGGTACCAGATGGGTTCCCAATTGCATGCTCTTCCAGACAGCAAATGATTGGGCTTCCCATTTAGCTGTAGCTGAAAAATTAAAGAATTTAGCAATTTGTGTCAATGAAAAGCTATTTTCTACAGTTTTGAAAGTACCAAGAAACGAAGTGCCCAATTGCAGGCTGTCCCGCAAAGCAAATGAATAAATTACAAGTACTTATTCGCAAGTTTTATACATAGTGTATGTTATGAAGTTTTCAGTTTTGCAATATATATGTATGTATATAAAGACAGTGTCCCATAAGTCTGTAAATATTTTAAAAATTCATAAAAATTTAACGAATTGGTAGAATTGAACGCAGTTTTCAAAAAAGTTATTCTCATGATTTCTTTTTTGGTAAAGAAAAAAGAATAGTTTAAATTTTCCTCAATAAAGGGATGCTGTATAACAGCAAATCACAAGTTTCAAGGAAGGATATCTTTATTTGCATGCAGGCAAATTTTACAAGCATATTAAACTTGTTCTATGTGCCTGCTATCACAACAAATTATGATTTGCAAATGATTTACAATGCAGTTAACTGCAGCACATAGCATGTTCAAATGGATGCAAGAAATTTCGTGACAAATGGTGTTCTTTAACTGCACCAAACAAGATGGGCTGTGCATATCGGAAGTACAGACCTCTGATAAACTTGATGCACCACTATGATGGCAGTGACACAAACTTCCCTTTTTCAAAACGTCGTAGCAGGGAAATCGGAGTGATTGGATCTAAACCTTTCTTTCTTGTCCAAAATTTTTGTAAAGCTTTAGTCACTGAGTCTTGGCCAAGTTAAAAGAACTTCACTAGTAACACTTTATCCACTAATGTCAGCATCACAATTAAAATTTATGCATGAGTAAATAGGAGGAAAAGTCAGAAAGGGGCTATTAATCATGAAACTTACAATTTATAGGACTTAACTTTTTTTTTTCCTTTTTCTATACCGCCCCCCCAAAAAAAAGCTGTCTTCACAAGAATAACTTTTTTGCAAACTGTGTTCAATTCTACCAGTTCTTCAATTTCTATGAATTTTTAAAATGTTTACAGGCTTATGGGACACTGTTCACAAGCTCTCTCTCTATATATAGAGAGGGATTTTAATGTTTCAACCTTACTTGTTCTACAGTGTTTTGTCATACTTTAGGTATAGTTTGTTGTGGAGATTTTAGAAACATAAATTGGTTTTGTGAATGTATTAATTGTATTAGTGGTAATTGTTATTGCTGCAAAATGTCAGTAATTAACATTTTTTGGTAATTATTGTGGTAAATTTGGTAAAACAGTACATAATTTGCAACTTCTTTTGACTGACATATAAATCAGTTTTTATTATGTTAAATGGTATTTGTTCAGTACATTTTGTATTCTCATAAAAATTATAATACATTTTTATAACATTTAATATTGATAAATTTGTTAAGTTTTTTAGTTTTTATTTGATTTGTTGTTTTTACAGTGCATAGAAAACAAAATATAGATTCCGTTGTAGTCCCATTATTAAACAATGAAAATGTATTAGTTTTTAAATAGTGATTGCATTATTTATTTTTGATAGTGTTTTTGTAATAAACTGTTAGCATTCTTTGAATAATTTCCATCTTATTGAAGTTTTTCTGGTAAGCATATTAGCTGAACTGATTTGTTGATTTTGGCTATTCATTATGTGAAATGGAACTGCATATCTACATTTTAATTTATGCCATCTTTTTCGTCATTCCAAAAAAAAGTGTTTCTTGACAAAATATTTATATATCTAACTTAAGCATTTTGATCTATACATTGAGTACATTATTTAAAGCATGACATCAGAGAAATATTCTTGTCTCATTATCTCAGAATGCTGAATTTCTTAATTATTTAAAAAGAATATGTACCACAGTTAAAAAAAGAAAAAAAAGTGAAAGTTTAGGTGGGAATTTTCCCCCTCCGAGAGTGCCAAACAAATTGTGGCCACAAATGTGAATTTAAATAAAAATTTGAATTTAATCTGCCTCAACTCTCAAGTTTCCTATTCATTATGGATCAAAATTCCTCCTCTTCAGTATGCCATGAGTATGAGCAATGAGTATTTTTGCATTTCTACATCTCATTGTTCAGATGTTAAGTACTTCCAAATGTGTTTTCATTGTAATGAAAACACATTTAGAAGTATGTTTGATAATACACACTAAATGTGTTTTCATTACAATGAAAACACATTTAGAAGTACTTAGATGTACAAAGAGGCACATTTATTATCTTCCTTAATGATAATTTCACATCATTTTTTGTGAACATCCACTTACTCCTCTGTTGTAAACTGTTTAAGGAAGTATGTGACCCTATTTTCCAAATGAGTTGAATCAGTTTTGTTACCTGTTGCCAGTGGAAAGTCTGTTGTCTGGTAAAGAATTGAAACCTTTCTCTGTTAAGTCTGATTGAAGGACCGATCAGATGTGCAGGATTTAACACTTCAAGCTATCTGGATCTGCTGACAGAGGGGAACTAGACAACTATTAAGTATTCCTTCAGTCTGATTTATCACCATAAGAAACTCCAAAGTTAATTTCACACTACCTACAAAACACTTTAAATGGTTATTGAAAACTTTCACCCAGCTTCCCATGTTTTTCCAAAATCTGGGGATCAGATATCGTTTTATACTTTTCAATAATGCTGCAAAGCTTCTTAATTTACTGGAGCTTGTGTGCTCCTGTAAATGTTTCATCATTATCACTAAATAATTTGCTACTCTTACCATGTCTAGTAAAGAATCTTTTTTAGATAGCTATAAAAGATTCAAATGTAAGATCTGTAACCATTTCTAAATGTATGGCACAAGTTATGAAACAAATGAAAATACATAGTTTTTTATAAGCATCATTTCTTTGGTGTTTGCATCTGATAAGGAATAAAAATCGCTGCTTATAAAATTAAAAGCATAATTTTGATTCACTCAATTCCAAGGTAAGTTGCTTAGAAGCTGACTTGTGCCCATTGACTTGGCCTTGAAACAAGAAATACATTCATGTGCAACTTTTCTACTAAGCGATTTGCCATTTAATGGCCAAAAGTCTTGCCGAACATGATATGACAATGATCGAGCTCCATGCAAATATTTTTTATGAAAAAAATTGTAAAATATATTTTGTTTGAACTTGATAATAAATTCATAACGTACCAACTTTCAAATTATTACTTGAAGTTTTTAAAAATGAAAAAGTAGAAGTACAAAAATATAGGGATATATTATGAATTGTAAATCTTCTTGTTCCAGTCTAGTTGCATTTAAATTTAACTGTAATTAAGGTAATAGTTTTACATATATAATGAAACCTTGGTTCAAAAACATAATTAATTTCTTTTATCCAGAAAGTTTGTAAATTGAAACTATTTTCCCATAGGAATTGATGTAAAGTAATTTAATTCATTCCAATCATATAGATGATTGCCTTTTAAAACTTTTAAACAAAGTACCTTATGCATAAATTCATAGCAGAAAACCAATGGAAATCATTAACGAAGATTTAAAAAAAAAAAAAAAAAGGAAAA
>KK113797.1:142216-159619 GCA_000611955.2 Stegodyphus mimosarum
AAATGCAATATTAAACGGATAAATTTGATGAAATTTAATCTGTCTCTATTTGAAGGTGAATGGACAGCATTAGTGAAAATTGATGAAGAGATGTTGTTTTTTGGATGAGGATCCTTTTTCTTTGAGAACATAAATGTCTTTCCAGGGCATTATTTTATTTATTATTATTTTAAAAATTACTTGGCCCCACCAGTGGCCAAGTAGTTTAAACCTATGAATAGTGGAAGTTTATTCCAGGCGAACAAGCTGGCTGCATGGTTGGTTTTCATGCTTTTACCCATGTATGTGAATAAGAACCATTTTCCCTTAGAAAGGCATCCCTTCCCTTAGGCAGCTAGTTTTGATATATTCCAGTAATTTAAGCAAATTTTGGCACCACTCTGTTTATAATTTCCTGAACTTCTGTTTTAATCAAACATTTGTCTAATGCAATTTGTTTCTGTTGCATTTTTAAATGTTTTCAGCAGTTGTACATGTCTGTTATTTTATCAGACTGATATCATTACATAAAACTTTGCTCCTTATTCCTTGTTGTGCACATTTCATTGATCAAATATCGTATGTTTGTCATCTTTTCCTTCCTCTTCCTCTGAAGACATTTGTTGCTCCACAGTTGCATTTTGTTGTCGCTTCTGAAGTTGCTTAATTCTTCCTTGTTCTTTGCTCATTTTATGCAACTAGTAACTGTCCTAAAGTGTCAAAGCTAAGGATTTTGCCTAGCAGTATAATATCACTGCTAATTTAAAAAAAAAAAAAGTTTCAAAGCCTGCAAAATGTTTTTTGTAACAGAGTATGGCCATAATTTCCCCCAGGCCAAATTCGTGATCCTTTTATGTCACTTGCTGTTTAGCTTTGTGAATGAGAGTTAGACAATGGGAGATATTAAAATGATGTTTTTAGAAGTTTCTGAATGTTAATTTTTGTGTCAGGGCTTACCTCCAAACACTGTTTTCATCTGTATTTTTTTATGCAGATATTGTTCATGATGCGCAATTCCATGATCCAAGATTCAACTGTATTGGGTATTATATAATAACTTTGCCTTCTACTGTATCTAGTATTTGACTTGTAAATGGTAATTCATTATTGTCATTAAGTATGTAGTTTTATAGGGATTTTTCTGTTAATTAGAAAATACTGCTATTGAAATTGTGCTTGGTAAAAAATAATATGATAAATTTCAAGATTAATGCTTTTTTTTTATGAGCATTATCTTATCTTAGATTTAAGCTGGATTTCATATTACTGAATTTATTTTGTAAGAAATAAAATAACTGCTTAATTTTTATTTCTGTGCCTATTTTGGTTTTCATCATAATTAGTATTTTAACTTATGATTAGGCTAAGACTGACTGCCTTCAATGATTTCTGTTTTACATTAAAAATTAAGAACAACAGGAACATGTAAGTGTATTGATATCTCATTTTGAAGTATCTAAATATCAAAGGCAGATTCTGTGAAAAATTTTATATTAATCATTAATTTGCGTTTTCTCTCAACTTTCTTATTCTCACAAATTTTTCATAAAACTCTTTAAACAAAGATTTAATCCACTTATATTTTATGGTCAGTTTTCTATGCAGCACATGTCATGTTACTTAATGCTAAGTTTAATGATAGAATGTACAGAAAACATTTTAAAAGTGTGTATTTTATTTCAGGTTTATTATTTTGCGAAGGTGTTTTGTAATAATTGGCCTTCTATACTTCATGCGCAGTATTACAATGTTTGTTACTCAAGTCCCTGTTGCCAGCACAACATATTATTGCTCTCCAAAAGTAAGTAGCTAATCACTTGCTTAATATAAATTTGTATTGTCAGGTAATTAAAAACTTTTGTTTATTTAGAATCAAAGGAATTTGAGTTACAAAGGTAGTAAACTATTCACTACCATAAGTATAATTTCATTCAGCTAGTTGAGTGAAATTATATTAATGGTAGTGAATCTGTGAAATCATTTTTTATGAGTGTGGATTGTTTAATTTAGTTTCAGTCTTTTGTAAAATACTATATGTATGTAGAAATATTTATATATCTAATAATGGCATTCTGGTTGTAAAATCAAAGAAGAATCGTTAAAATTAATGATGGTTGAAATGTAAAAAGTATATGATCTGAATGTAGAGGCAGGAGATACATTTAGAGTTAATGTATAAATGCTAATTTGCAACTGAAGTATCTGCAGTTTGATGTTTAATATTTTAGCAATTTTTAATACTTTTAATTCATGCAAATATGCCACTTCTGAACTAAATTACTATCTAGGCCTACAAGTCCCGGATCTAGGATTTTGTTCTAAATCACCCTATAGATTCTCATAATCCTGTTTCTTACTTATGAAAACAAAGTGGGCATTAGAGGGCCCTAAAAGATTGTTATGCCTATGGCCCTAGGCACAACAATCTTTATATATATAGTAATCCCTAATTGGGCCTTTCCTAAGAATAAAAAATAGTAAAACATTTATGTGTATATCATTTCTTATGCATTTATTATCTCTTATTTCGATGATAAAAATGTGTATGATCTGTTAATAAAGTTATGTGTATTTATTGTGTGTACAAAATTTATTATTTAAAAAATAAACAAAGCATTCTTCTTGTAATTTATGAAATTAAAACATTCACTATAATATCAGTATTAAGGCTCACCATTGCAGTAGTCTAAGGCAACATATCCTGAAATATAAATTATAGTTAAGAATTTCTTCAATGTGGTATGAAATGGAAGATAAGTATTATCGAATATAGGAAGGGGAATTTTGTTTATGTGTATATAAAATATATATTCGAATAGATAGATAGATATGGGTTTGAAATACATCAGCATTCATTTTAAAATAGTGAATGATAAATTTTTAGGATGTTTCATATTTGTGTTCTGTTAATAATTCAGAATTACATGATGTAATTTGTTAGAAGAATTAAGGAAGATTTTATAGAATGTTAAAACATTATGATGGCTTTAAGAATGGTGATGAATCTTTATTATTAAATAATGAAGCATCTATAAGCCCTGATTTCAAAATTAAATCAACAAAGATCGATAGAATTATGCAGTAAACTGTACATTTATTAGCAAAACTGTAGCAGTGGTGTACAAAAGTTTAGAAAATTTAGTTATGAAAATCATTAACAGATGGCGTTCTAATCGCAGTGCCTTATCAATAGCCTTTAAAATGTGTTTCGAAGTCGAAAGTGATCAGCACGACTGTTGGCTAACGAAAAGAGGCTAGCGTTGAAAGTGAAATAATATATTCCATTGAACAACATGTTTTTTTGGTTCTGGAATTTCACCGATTAGAACACAGTCCTACGGCAACACACCGCAGTTTTCAAACCCGATTCAATGTTCCAGTTGGTCCCGATGCGAAAACCATTCACATGCTCTTTACGAAATTTGAACGGACTGGCAGCGTGGTTGATGATCGAAAGGGAAATGTTGAGCCTATGCAAACTGTAGTCACTCCTGAAAATGCAGCCAAAGTTTCTGGAATTGTTCAGCAAAATCCTAGGAAAAACATCCAACGGATTGCATCAGAGACAGGTTTGAAGTATACACGAGCACGCAAAAAATATTAAAAAATAGCCTACTGCTGTTTCCGTACAAAATCCAAAGTCATCAGGCCATACGCATAAAAGCTGTGCAGCAAAGGGTTGACTTTGCAAATCAGATTCTAACAATGATGGACCACATGTTTATGTGAGCTGTATCTGGTTCACAGATGAGGCACATTTTCATTTGAATGGAATCGTTAATAAACAAAGCTGGAGGTTTTGGGGTTCCGAAAATCCTCATTTGTGTGAAGAGAAAGCATTGCATGGGCCGCAGTATGCGCAGAGCCATTATCGGACCCTTTTTCGTACGAGAAACGATAACTACTGAATGTTACGTTACAATTTTGGAACAATTTGTCAGCACTCAAGTAGTGTTGGAGGATTGACCAAGTATCGACTGATTCATGCAAGATGAGGCTCAACCACATCGAGCAGAAAAAGGTTTTCGCTTTCTTCACGAATACTTTGGGAATAGAGTAATTGTGTTAGATTATTCGCAATTTACTGACACATTAATAGCTTGGTCTCCATATTCTCCCGATCTGAGTCCTTGTGACTTCTTTCTGTGGGGTGCATTGAAAGACAATGTCATACCTGCCAACTTTTATGAATTTTTCGTAATTTTTACAAAAATGCGTTTGTCTGTACGATTTTATGATCGTAATCCATTTTTTACGATTTTTTTCCTTTTTCAAGTGTTTTTAGTGATTTTTGTCAAAATTTTAGAATTTTTCGCCAATTGCATTGTGTTTTACCGCCAACTACCGACTAACTTCGAATCCAGTAACCTGCAGTTTCTCCCAACTCGCCGCTTAACTAGCCAATCCAATGCGCTGAACTTGTTTCTCCCACTCTTTTCTTTGTGGGCGCCAAATTATTTTTTTCGCGTTCGCTTCAGCAGCAAGGGAATTACTCAGCAAGCGTGGATTGTCGCATTCTTTTTTTTGTGTGTGTGTTTGCATGTGCTATGAATTTTCTTAATATGTCGTTGCATTTTGCAGCGTGTGTGACTTCATAATAAGTCACGGTGGAAGAAGCGACATTGTGAAGCATGCTAAGTCAAAGCATGAAGTTAATGCTTCGGCTTCGACAACATGAAAGAAAGTGGATGATTTTTTTTTTTCAAATTCGGCTACGAATTCGGATGCCGATGTCATTTTGGCAGAGTGTTTGTTTACTGCATTCCTCATCAAACACAACGTGCCGCTAAGCACTGCTGATCACGCCGGTCAACTTTTCAGACGGATGTTTCCCGA
This sequence comes from Stegodyphus mimosarum, assembly GCA_000611955.2. NCBI lineage: Eukaryota > Metazoa > Arthropoda > Arachnida > Araneae > Eresidae > Stegodyphus > Stegodyphus mimosarum. Next base: position 147,032 of record KK113797.1, read on the forward strand.
CTCCAAGATTGCTCAGAAATATGCTTGTGCTCGCACGAAAACATCTTCTATTGTGAACGAAATTGCTTGTGATGCACAAAGTAAAACGATAGCTGCGCTCCAGAATTCAGCATTTTCGGTGTCAATCGATGGCAGCAACGACAGCGATTGGAAGCTTTACCCTATCGTTGTCACATATTTCTGTGATGTTTCCAATGAAATAAAAACTCATCTTTTGCGTCTTCCATTGTTAAATGGAGACACTACGGGGGAAAATATTGCCTCCTTGGTAATTAATGAGTTGAAACAACTTAACATCCCAATATCAAACTGCATTTCATTTGGTGCAGATAATGCTCATGTCATGGTGGGTGACAAAAAGGGAGTAGCCTCTTTCCTCAAAAAATATTAAAATGAATGAATTGTTATTGGATGCCCATGCCACTTAATTAATTTGGCAGCAGAAAAAGCTGCAGCTGCTTTACCATTAAATATTGACCAGCTTCTGATTGATGTGTTTTTCTATCTGGAAAAAAGTGTAAAAAGGAAAGAAAACCTAAAGAATTTCCAAGAACTGTGCTCTGGTGAAACGAGAAAAATTCTGAAACATGTATGCACGAGATGGTTATCCTTAGGCAGAGCGCTAGGAAGGTTTATTGAACAGTGGGATGCATTGCTAAAATATTTCCATGAAGAGACCAAAACGAAACCACAGATCCCATCAAATTTGTCGGCATATAAGATTCCGAAAACCAACTTTGCTTCTAATCAAAATGCTTTAAAAGGGAAAAGCCAACACACAGAATCAAATCTTTTAAAAAGAAAATGCTTAGAAGACTCCTCAAAGGTCAACTTTGTTAAAGAAGTTGAAGGGAAGAAGAAACAGTCTTCTATTAGCCGGGAGGAAAGGATTTTCTATCTTCTTTCTTCGGATTTGAACAAAGCATATTGTAGTTTTGTGTTAAGTACCATTAAGATTTTTGAAAGTGTAAATACCCTTCTACAATCAGCTTCGCCAAAATCTCCCCTGCTTATCCAAATTCTTAATGATCTTTTGAAAGAACTTTATACTAAGTTTGTAAAACCGTCCGTTGTGAAAAACAGTGTGTTGATTCGTGTTGCCTATAATAGTTTGGCAAATCAAAAGGATGACAATGATCTTATAATTGGAAATCAAACCAGGGAACTTGTAAATTCTTTGAAAGATCATGAGAAAAAAGAATTTTTTCAATGTGTTAGAAAGTACTTTTCCTCAGCCTGTGATTACATTGTGAGGAAGTTTCCTTTGCAAAATGAAGTTCTTTTAAATGCTGAAGTGGCAAATTTGAAACAAATTGAAAATTCATCTTTTGAAAAGATTCATTTTTTTTATTGATAAATTTCCATTTTTGTTAACAATTAATGAAAAGGAATGCCATAATGATGCTTCAGATAAACTACAGAACCAATTTTCTGCTGCACAGTTTGAAGACTTTGCCAGTTCTGGAGAAGATAGACTTGATGTCCTCGTTGGACCTTAAAAGGAATAAAAAGAGCTGATGGAACACCAAAATATGATAGACTAGCAAGAGTTTTATGTGCTATTCTCGTAATTCCACACAGTAATGCTGAGTGCGAGAGAGTCTTCAGTGTTCTGAAGAAAAACAAAACTATGTTTCATTCTTCAATTTCACCAAAAACTCTAGAAAACATTTTAATTGCTAAATGTTATGAGGAAACTAATTGTTATGACAGGAAATTTTCCAAAGAATTTTTGGCTAAAGCCAAAAAATGCACTCTAAATTCATTGCAGTAATGTTTTTGTGTAACATTAAGTTCTTGTTTTATGTTTCCTAATACATTTTTTAGTTACTACTTAACTGAGATTTACTAATGTAAGTACAATTTTCTTTTTTCTATTTGTATAAATTGTTATTTTTTTTAATATCAAAGCATGATATTAATTCTTCGTGTTCTTCTGAATTTTTATCTTTAGAGGTTGGCAGGTATGCACTGTCTATTGAAACAATCCCACTACTCTAGATGAACTTGAATCGTTGATTGGTGTTGCATGTGATTCCATTGATTGGTGTTGCATGTGATTCTCCACCCTCACATATGCACTTCAAAGCTGGAAATTTTAACTTTGAGTTTGATTCATAATTTATGTGAATTTAATGAACTTTTCATTAAAACTTAATGAACATTTCATAAAAACATGGCAATTTAAAAGCTTTCTGTTGTCACTTTGCAGAGAATAAGATATTTATGTTTCAAATTTAATCAGGAAACTCGGTGATATAAAAGAAGTATGTTGTCATTCAGCAAAATAGAATATATTTGCCTTTCAAATTTAATCGGTAATCTCAGGAATTTAAAAGAAATTTGTTGCACATGCTTAAATTAAAATATTTTTATCTTCCACTGGGCATGGTACTGGTGTTCAGGAAAGTGAAAAATATTCTTCTTTAAAATTTATTCTGTTATAAATAAATAGATTAAGCGATATAAAAGCAATAAACAGATTTGTTTTAATTATTAGGTCAACCTGTGAAATTACCTTAGCTAGATTCTTTAAAGTCGTTGTATGTTTTTTTTTTTTTTTTTAATAATAATAACTATTTTAGAATAAAAATTCTTTCCTTCCCAAAGGATTCATTTAAAATTTTTGTATGGATATGTTATAGATATTCTGAACATTAAATATTATTTTCAGGCCAATTCAACAAGTCCACTTCTTATTGTAAAAAGAGTCCTTTATATGATGTCAGGGTTTGGATTATCTATTAATGGCAAACATACTTTTTGTGGAGATTACATTTACAGTGGCCATACAGTGGTACTGACTATGGCCTATTTAGTAATTAGAGAATGTAAGTATCTTCGAACACACGTTTTTAATTCATTGTATATTATTCATGTGCCAAAATTTAAAACAATTTCTAGCTGTTTGTTTTCACAGATAGCCCAAGGAGGTTTGTGATTTTCCATTGGATAGTATGGCTGTCAAGCTGTACAGGAGTGTTTATGGTGCTCTTATCTCGAGGTCATTATACTGTTGATGTTGTTATAGGCTACTATGTGACAACACGAGTATTTTGGATTTATCACACTATGGCTAATAATGCTTCTCTCAAAGTAAGTTATCTATATTTTCATGTAATAATCTATAATTTACATATATTGTATTACTTTTGTTACTAATTATTAAAAGAATTTTTATATTGGGTCATCTGGAATGCCCTTTTATTTTTATTTATTTATTTTTTAATGATTACAAATGAAAACAAACATAAAAAAAAATTCAATAAATCACATAAGCAGCATTTTATTCTATGATTTTTTGCCATCTCTCTAGTAGCCAGAATAATCCTTTATTTATATATATTTTTTTTTAGAAAAGTCAGTAGGTTTATTTGTAAAGTTGTCATCAAGATGCCATTTGATAGTTTCCATAGAAATGAATTCCAGGTATTTTAAATTGGCATGATAAGATAAAAAAAGAGGGGGGGACACAAAATGTCAATGAGTCTGACATTCATCCAAATATGAGAGGCCAAGCATTGGTATGATGGAAGATGACACTTTGGCGATTGGTCACTTCTGAGCACCTAGCTTTTAATTTTTTGCTTTTAACTGCTGTTCAGGAACAGTATTTTTCCAAATTTATAATCTGATTTGATGGTAGTAATTCATAACACAATTCCTTTGTAGTTCCACCATACACAAAACATTAATTTTTTTAAAATACATCCCCCTCTCACTGTCACAAAAGGAAACTCTTTTTGCTTACTCCGTGGTTTTTTTCTTGTAATATTATTGTATAGTATCCACTTCTCATGTCCAGTGTAATTTGGCGCTTCAAGAAAGGAACTTCTTTATTTCTTTTCAGCAAAGAATCACATACTGTGACTCGAGCAAGCATATTCTGCTCTGTTAAAGTATAGGGCATCTATACATGGTAACAGCTTACATACCAGTCTTCTTCAGAAGATCATGTACTGTACTTTCTGGAATATTTAGTCTGCCTGATATTTCTGAACTGTGTAATGTGGATTTTCAGAGATAGCTTCTTTTCATAGGGCCTCATTTACAAAGGTTTGTTGTCTAGAGTGGGATCATCTTTGAGGCTGAAATTTTTGCATTTCTCAAACCACTTTTAAGTTATGTCATTAGAAACAACACATAATCCATATGTAGTGTAAATTTTATGAGCCGTCTGACTAGCATTTTTTTTTCCTTTTTTTAAAATAAAAGGGCATAATATGGTGAAAAAAGAACTTTGGGGTTCTCCATTCTTAGTACTCCACTGCAACGTGAACAGGAAATTGATAAATTGTTTTGGACAGGTGATATTTATTTATTTATTTATTTATTCATGGTTCAAGGTTTTGTAAATTGTTTATTTCAAGGGTTTGTAAATGTAAAGGGTATTACTGAAAGTTTCTAAGATAGTATTTTATTTTTTATGAGAACGATTTCAGCAGTGGTGAAAAATTGTTTCAGAAAATATAAAGCTAAACATTTTATATTATTCTTATACAGAAAAATGGTCGTTTAGAAAAATTAAGAATATATACAATGAATTTACTGCACTGTAAAAAGACAATGACACCTAGAGCCATCAGATTTTGAACACATGTAATCCTGAACCCTAATGTAAAACTCAAAGCTGGAAATTCAGTGTTTTAACTATGCTTTTTTTTCCCCCATTCATATGTTACATTGTGTCTTTTATAACCTCAAGCATGAGAGATTAAAGTTTGAACATTGTATAGAATAAAAATTCTAAAGTACTGTTACGGATTTTGTATTTATTTAGCTATTTATTTAGAATTGTTTTTATTTCTCCATGCAGTGCAGCATGAGACTTATTTGGAAAAAAAAACTACGTTGGAAAATTAAAAATACAAGGTCGCATGCGTTTAGTATTTAATAAATAGATATCTCGTAATTCTATTGTTTTGCTATCGAGAAAATAGATTTTACAAGAATTTTCTCGTGATTATTAAAAAAGTGTATAAAAGCCGAATTAAAACATCTCAGCTTACTTGTTTTAAGCGAACTGTTGTTTACTTAGTGCTGTTATTGATTGTAGCAAATTCACTGGGAGATCGAATTAGTTTCTCTGTATTTTGAATTTGAGTTCTGTATATTCTAGTAGTTTAAAAATATAACTGCTGTGTGATATTATGCGAATATCTCTGGGGAAATATTTCAGCATTTTGTTTTATTTCTTGTGAACATAAAAAATTTTATTAACTTTTTAACGACGTGTGCATTCAATCCATTACAAACCCGTACGCATGCAACACTACTAAGAGTTTTAATTTATTCTTTATATTTTTAGCCAATGAGATACTTATAATAAATCTTTTATTTCAATAGTGATGGTTTATTCTATATTAGCTGTTTGCACAACCACTTTTTGATCTTGTGAGTTTTGCATGCAAAATTGAAGCCTGATTGCTAGCTGTAATGTAAAAATGCAGTTTTTAACATTACATTGACATTTTCTTAGAACATTTGGATCTCTTTGTAGAAGTCAGTTGTTGGAAGAATCTTTAATCGTTTGCAGATGACAAAGGAGTTACATTTATGTGACTATGAAAACATTGACATTGGCTTAATACTTTTGTTTGAATTTTTCTCCTCTCAAAATTGTACCTGTTTTAAATATAAAACGTGACTTTAGGGAATAAAAAGCAACTTCCTGGTGGTAATTTGTATTGAATAATAGAAACGATTTAAAATAATTGAGCATGCCTTTGCAATAACTGCCTCAAAGCTGTTTCTTTGTGCAGGGAAAGCACAATTGCTTCTTGCTGTTCAATTTTTGAATCTGTGACAGCAATTATTCTTGCATTAAAAAAAACTTAAAAGTAGTTGGACAGATGTGCTCACTTACTGTGATAGTTCAAATTCTGGCGAATGGGGCTGGCTGTATGTATATCAAGACCATGAAAAAAATTATTAATATTTAAATATTATTAACGTTCTTTGAATATTAAAATTGTTTTGCTTGAAAGGGTGTTCCTGAAGTCCGGGTAAATAGTCCTATAATAATAATAGATCTATGTGACTCAATAAACAAACAAAAGTGGTATTGAAATGATTTAATTTTTTTTTTTTGGCAAGTTTGTTGAAATCGGATATCGTGATCTGAACAGAAAGGAAGATAAAACCAAGCATACATTTGAGAAAATGTTCAAAGTAACACTCGTCTCAAATCCAATGAATGGAATCGAATGTATTTTACTGTGAAGAGAGTGTTACTCTGGAGATGTGAAAGAAAAAAGTAGGTTCCCGATCACAGCACTAAAAAATACAATGAAACTGATAGCTCGTTGGAAGATAAACGATTCGAAAGTGAGCACTGTTGTACGTATAGTAAACAAGATGTGTGGGATTTTGTGATCACATAAGGAGAAAAATTTGATTTAATAATAAATATAGGTAATATGTTTAAAAATATGTGTTAAAAAAACTGCTGCTGCTCTTGTACATTTGGGGGGAGCTCAAAACTATACAGACATGTATATAATAATTTTGAATTTGCTGTATAAAGCATTTATTTCTCAGTAGTTTATTATTTATTTTATTTTTTACATATTTGTTCTTCAAAAGTTAGGACTACTATAGAAAAATGAGTGCTAGTCATAGAACTTAAAAACTGAATAACTTGTGTAATGTATATGAAAAATTGAATGGAAACTTATGAGCAAAAAGTGCAGAATTAGAAGGATTTTGTATTGTTATATTTAATGTAAAAGTGTTCTGGTCTTATGGTACCAGACGTTAAATACTAACTGTTACAATTAAAACCTGAAATTAAATAATTTGCCTACAATAATATCAAAAACCAAATCTGCATTTGCGTTGTGTTTAACCTTTCCCCAAACTAACTCAAACAACCCCCTAAGACCAAGCAGGAGTACTGGTGTTAAGAACATTACACAAGACATAATAAAAAAAATACTCTGAATCAAATATATGTATATATATAGCCAAGGATATTTATTTCAGCATTATAAGGAAGACACACAATCTTACAACTTTAATTTCTAGATCTATGGTACCAGGGTGACAACTATTTAAAATAATGCATTTAGAATTTATAATATATATTGCTATTTTCAAATATGCACCGAGATGAAATTAATATTAACTTTTCATATGCAGTTATCAAACTCTGCTGGCCAGCATCAAAATACACAGGAAATTTTATGAATCACCGAGCATGGTGATATTGATAGAGATTACTTAGTTCAAAGAAATTTCTTAATTTACTCAGGTAAAAATTACATACATCAATTTAGCAATCCCTTAGGCAGTTAGAAAATATTACATATTCAAGTAGACCCGTTGGAGAAGAATGACTACATTTATTCCTACGTTCAATTACTCAATTAAAGGTAAAGTCGAATTTAAATTTTTATTTGTTCCTTAATTTGCAAAAGTTAATTCTCAACCAAAAGTAGTTACAACTTAAAATAAAAAGGCAAAATTTTAGATAAGTTAACAAATTTAATACTCTCTTATTTCATCATATATAAATTTTAGTTACAATCCAAGAGGAATAATAATAGAGTAAAATAGAGTAATAGTGCAACAGTTGCTTAATTAAACAGCCTGGATTTAAGATCCAGCAGAAACACTTTTGACTAAAAGTTAAATAGAATTTAATTGGAAATTAAATATACATATTTAACTTTTAGTCACCTTACCTTAACCTTACCTTAATAATTCATAACTGGAAAATTTTTCTTCAATTAATCAAATCTCTTAAAAATTTTAATTAGCCTTATTACTTAGGAAACATGTTCACGGAAGTTAGGTTGAATGCTGTGCTAAAATTTCCGGTGAAAGGAACAATCAAAGGCTGAACTCACTTGAAGGGAAGAATTTTGAAACTTAATTGAGCATCGCTAGTGACAATCTTGAACTTAAATGGAACAATCTCCAGACGAGCAGCCGTTTGAAGTTGAAGCCCGAAGCTGGGCGAGATTCTAACCCGCACAGAGATGATGTCAGCAGTCCTGAAAGCCCATCCTAGTAGGAAGATGGTGAAAAAGCATAGATGTTTCGAAGCGAGAAAACTGGACCTATAGACCGATGTGAAGAAGGTGGAAACTTGTAATTCTCGGAACTAGACCCATCCTAGTGGGGAGACAAAATAATGCCTCTATATAATAATGCCTCAGCATCATTCGTTTATAGGAGTGAGCAAAAGCACGAAGGTGGCATTCAGGATACGGGCCTTGGACTTCAAATTCTTTTAACCGTCGTCCAGGATATACATGGCGGCTCTTCCCAAGGAAGAAAAACGAAAAGTGCTTCTTACAGCTGCAAATCCGAGGCAAAAAGGGCTGAGCATGGCCTTGCATGCCGATTTTAATCGTCCAGAATCCAGAATTTTCGAAAATCAACAAATTTGGTGAATAAATTAGTATGCGAATCTCGCCAAACACAAAACAGTGCTGCGAAAACTTAGTTTTTCCTTCTACACACCAAAAAAAATTCCACCCTCGCCACCCCCTTCGCCAACATAGAGGGGTGAGGGAAAGAATGTAACAACCCTACCTCCCAACCGGACGCAGTACATGACCTTGGACGGAGGGTGCACGAAAAAGACCCTTTTAGCAGAATAAATTTTGAGACACGAAATTCAACAATTTTAGCAATTAAATGGGCATAATTCTCCAACGGGGCGACGTACAGTCATGAAAGTAGATTCATAAGAAGGCTAAATTTTTTCTCTCTAAGAGGTATAAATTTCATCCATGTGAATAAAAAGGAAATATTGTTAAATTACAAATATTACGCTGAAAGCGACCGATTTCCCATTGTCTCCTTTTCCCGAAAGCTATTACTATCAAACGTGTAACGTAAGAATGAGAACTGTTTAACTCGTATAAAAATTATTGATTCAATAATGTAAGCAATACAACTCATGAAGAAAAATTTAGAATAAGCATAAATTAGTGCATATAATTTTACTCACTCAATAATTAATTAACAAATAAACTGCAATTAACTACATATTAATCCATAGTTCTAAACTAACTAAAAATCGCTACATAACAAAAGTTTGAATTGCTATTAAGAAATAGAAGAAAAGAGAAATGGTGGAAAATAAAATATTCTTTATATGTGAATTTCTTTGTTGTATATCATTATTTATATGATGTTTTTCTGTATGCTTATATTGTAATCAATTTTAAAATTATTTGGTGTTTACAAAATATTTATAGGGATTTAATTTTTTATTTTTAAAGGTGAAAGAACATGCTTATGTATTCATCTTATGTAAATTGGTTTCATTTCTTGCTAACAGCTAATTAATTAAAATTATCATAATTATTATTACATTTTTTAATTTTAGGTACCTGGAAACAATAATTTCTTGTCACGTATTTGGTGGTTTTCTATATTTAATTATTTTGAAAAGAATGTTGGTGGTGTCGTGCCTCGTCAGTATGAGTGGCCCCTTCCTTGGCCTCGCAAGTTTTCCCGACACACGCGAATATCCTAGCACAGTTGAATATGTGGCGAGTATAGATATCTTGATTTTGAGTATAATTTTTAAATGTCTGATATATATTAATTTATGTGTAGTTATTTGTGAATCTATGATTTTTTTTTATTCGAATTGCAGCAACAAATATTCAAGTACTAAATTAGGTGTAATGAGTACTTTTTATTGCAGAGCAAAAAGGTATTGGTTATATGTACTTTTTGAGTAGCTTGTCAACTATGCAGTTCCATACTCTTAGGGAAAAAGGAGTGTTCTGCAATTAATATTAAGGATTTTAAACTTATGTTTTTAAGTTTAAAACCTTATGACAATCATATGGTGTTTCAAATAATTTTTACACTTAAAAAAAAAACTCCCATTGAGGTTATTTTAATCTCGAACATCTCATTAGTGATGTGTGAAATAACTTTATACATCTTACAAGCTGAAGCGAATTTTAACGTTTGTAAACATGTCCTGCCAATCTCATGCAAATTTACCATAACTATAAAGGAACTTAAAATAAGTATTTATGCTGAGAGGTGCACATCTTAAACAAACTGAGAAAATTGAGGTGTAAGTTCTGAACATAGTCATCTGATTTAAATTCTTGGTGTATTCCTCTGGAGCTACTTTTCAAAAGTCATCACCTCAAATTTTGCTGCCATGAGCATTTTTGTTTTAAAGAAAACTTACTTGTGAAAAATGTTAAGGAAATACACACTTCAGAGTAATGTGCAAAAAGCAATTTTTCATTTGTTTGCCCTAATTTATTGTATTTTCCACATATTTACTGAAATGCCTATTCTTAGGTAGTATTTAACACTGAAATGTAAAAAGCTGTACATGTGGCTTATTTTAAATACTGTTTTATGTGTCTAAAAGAAATCAGGTAATTTAAATCTCTCAAATATAACTTTAGTTATCAAAAGGGAACAGAAAATGCAGGTCATATATAATTTTCTGCAACAGCGTTTTCATGGAATGTTATTGCCAATAATAATAATAAATAAATAAATAATTAAAAAGGGGAAAATTTTAAATGATAAAAATATTTTTAAATTTTTTGTAAAAATATGCACATCATTACAAACTATGCATGAAAAAAATTTTGAAGTTTACTTGTTTCCATAAATAAGAGTTAAAAACAGAAGAATTGGGTTGAATAAGGTGAAAGGTTTTAATGAAATTCATCAAAAGTATGAATAATTAGTATGTTGCTTAAACATATTCTATAGGCTTTTTCCTCAAATATTAGCCATATAGATGAACATACTCAAAATAAAATGTTGTAGTGCATTATTTTAGGGGAATTACTTTCCATATGAAATATGGTCATCTCTTTAACCGTTTGACGGTCATCAACAAGCTCAGCTCGCATTCCAGTTACACACTGCAGTGGATGCAAATGAACACAGCTCACATTACAAATTACAACTGGCAGATTATCCATTTGAAAGAACTCTGCTAAATTTGCATCTATTTCTGTTTTATTTTGGATTATGGGTTCCTCTTCTTACCATTTCAAATAATGTGTAGCAGAACAACTGCCCCCCCCCTTTCTTTTCAATCTTAATGCTGGACCTAGGCTTTTCAGTCATTAGCATGTGTAGGGGGCAGCTTGGTAAAGTCTTCAAGCAAGCAAAGCATTAGTACCTTCTCCAGAGTTACTGTTTGCAACATCATTAAGGTGAGAGCAATTAATTAAAGATGTGGTCACAGCTATATCAGCCAAGCTACATAAAGACACAATGTTGGGTTTTCCAGGCACATACAATTAAGATGTTTTTGTGAATAGTCATGGCCAGTCGTGAGAGAAAAATTTCTTACAGTTAAAAAAATGAATAGGTAACCTACAGCGCTAGGAAGGTTATGAGAACTTGGTGTCTTAAATAAATAACTTGAGATATTCAAAGAGGTTGTGCTGATATAAGTTGATGCTGTATTAAATAAGTTTCTTGATAGTAGAAAAATGCAGGTGACTATAGTTGAGGTAAATTAAGACCAACTACCAAATCATTTCATGTTATGCTATAGCGGCTGGGCATCCACTTTCCAAAAAGCATCAAAGTAATTTTTTAGCATTGTAGGACAACACTAGCACTGGTGCCTTGACTTTCCAAGTGGCAAAGGATATGATGCCCAAAACCATAAACTTCAAAGAAAGGTCATGAGTGAATGGTGTTTCTTGATTATAATTGCCTGGTCAGATTTCAAGGTGTTTTCTCTATACTTATTGTCTGGTAAAATTTCAAGATGTTTTCTTTATACTTAAAAGTGTAACAAATGTTTTTGAATGTATGTATATAGGCTTGGTGTCTGTGGAAAGGGTTAATCGACTGAGAGACAAGAACGAAACAGCATTTGGCTCCATTCTTTTACCTGTTTCTTCAAGAGGTAAAGAAACAGCAACTACTTGTGTAGAGACATTAGGTATTTTTTTGGAACAAGAGAGATGAAAAATATGCAACGCCTTCGTCGGGGATCGAACCACGGACCTCTGAAATATACCGTCTCAGTGTGCTGACCATTACACCACAAAGGCACGCTAAGAATGTGGGAGATATACCTTATATACTCCCCTTTTTAAAGGGCGACTAGGGTTTTAGGGGACCTAGTCGCCAAATCCTGGGTGTGGACAGTCATCATCCACAACCTTTTTAGTTCGGGCGCCACTGTAGAGACATTAGGTATTTTTTTGGAACAAGAGAGATGAAAAATAAATTGCCTTCACCGGGGATCGAACCACGGACCTCTGAAATATACCATCTCAGTGTGCTGACCATTACACCACGAAGGCACGCTAAGAATGTGGGAGATATACCTTATACTTGATTATCAATAATTGCAGAATTCAGCTCTGTTTAGTTTAAAGTGTTTCTTCTGTATCTGAGGTGCTGATCCAGTGTTTTGATGGCATCTACAGCAGAACCATTCATGTACATATGCAGCTAATTTGCAGAAGGGTATTTTTCATCAATTGCAGCTGTTAAGGTTAATTTTATTGGTATGCCTTTGATAGATGGTTGGTTTAAACAGAGAAAAGGCTAGCATATCAAATTTGGCAATCATTTCTTTTGCCAAATCAAAAAGATTTTCTAAATAAAAGTTCA
>KK113797.1:159647-173237 GCA_000611955.2 Stegodyphus mimosarum
AGGTGTGCTGGCCATCTCAGTTTGGCAAATGTTTTCAAAGCAAACATTGGTCTCTTGATTAATCAATAGTATGAGATCGGTCTGTTGGTTTCAGTTGGAGGGGAGTGAACATTGTTTTGAACAATTTGCAACTTTTCTCAGAGGTCTCAGATATAGTAAGCAGTTCCATATTCAGTAGTAGATCTTGAAGGTGGTGAAAGTCCCATGAAGGATCCAGTTTCATCCCTGCGAATCTAGTAATTTATTTTTATAAGCAGGCTTCCACAATCTTAGGAAAATCCTGGCTCGAGCTCCATGGAGAATCCAGAGTGATCCCGAGTACGTAGCTTTTTTGGTTTTATTTAATTGGTGTAGTACATAGGTGTAATATTTTTAGGTTTTGTATTCAAAATGAAAACTTGATAATTGGACTTATTAATATTTATAATAATTTTATTCTCTTTTGACTATAGTAAATGACTGTCAAGAATGTTGTATAAATAAACTATTCTTAAAATATTCTAGCTCACCAGTGGGCAAGCGGCAAAATCATTGAACACTGATAGTTCAGTCTGAGGTTCGAATCCCGTAAACAGGCTGGCTGCATGGACGTTTTCTTGGTTTTGCCCCATATGTAACATGTATATGAGCCAGTTTCTCTTAGAAAGTCCTTCACATTAGGAAGATAGCCTTTGAGGCTTTGCCGTAATCACATAAACCAAACCAAACCAAACCAATCTTAAAATATTCAAAAAATTAATCTGTCTGTAAATACAAATGGTTGTCAGGAGCATGATCAAGTATGTTGCATCTGTCTTACTAAAGGAACTAATGTGGATTCAAAACCATAATTGATGGACATATTGTGGTGAAATAATGGCTTTAGTTAATCTTTAAATAAATTGTTTACTATTCTCCAGTATGTAGCATACATGGTTGCATGTGCAGTCATGTAAAATGGCTTGACTACAGTGGCTTGAGTTGAAGGATGTGTGAATTACCAATTTTTTAGAACAGGAGTTGGCAAAGTTTCTTTTAGAAAAAGCCAGATTGGAAGTTTTAGGCTTGGTGGGCCAGATATATGTGAATGGGTAATTTTTTCATAGAGACCCCCACCCCAAAAAAATTATGAAGTGATACATATTAAAATATGTTTTTATTAAGTAGATTAAAAATTTTCAAAAAATAAATGCAAAGAACGTTTTCTGAAATAACATTTCATCGTACTGGACCTCAAAATTAGTAATTCTACCATTAAAACTGTTTGCAAATGCTCATCTTTTAATAATGATCTGAATTGCGATTTTGCATACTTCACTTTAAAAAAAAAAAAAAAAAATTTTGCATTGTTAAGTACTCGCAAATGTGTATATGTATCCCCATGCATATGATTTTAATTGAGTGCATTTATCTTCCGAAAGATATTTGTAAAATTGAATTAGATCCTTTTCGTTACACATTTTTAACATCATTCTGACAGTCGGTCACTTCTGTTTGAAGGTCTGATGGAAGCTCCTCATTTATACAGTCAAATGAATTTTCAAATATGAAATTATATTGTGCCCTTGCATCAAGATCCATGAAATGCTATTGTAACTGAAGTATAAATTCAGAAAATATATCGTGGGGGAATGAGGATTTCACTGATATTTGAAATTTCTTACAGCAGAGAAAATGATCAGATTAGTTTAATGTTATTTGTATTTCAACCCGTACGAATATTCGGCAATATGTTTCACATACAAGTACTGTTTTTCCTTTAATTTTAAATTGAAATCATTGAGAGATGCCACAATATCTGTGGCAAATGTTAATTTCCATAGCTATTCATTGTTTGATAATAAAGGTTGGGAGCAGTTTTCTAATCTAAAAAAGTATCTACGACTTCTTTCAGTTTGAAGAATTTCAAAAAACTTTCCAGTTGCTGAGCCACTTAACAGCTATATGATAAGACAAGTCAGAACATTCAGCTTCAGTCTCTGATAAAAATTGACAAAACTGGCAATCACCCAGGAGTGATTGAAGTTTATTGCTAATACAACTAGTTCAGTAACATATGACAGACTCAGGTCTTTCCCACAGAGAGCTTGCTGGTGAATAATGCAGTGAATTACCAGAGGTTTTAAACTTTAGCATCTTTTCCAAGCCTTAAAAATTTATCCAACTAATCCTTTCTCTGTTCCACCCATATTTTATCAGTTGTGATACATTTTAGCTGATTCCATTGTAAATCATAATGTGTAAGCATATTCTCGACTTCCTTGAAGATATCTTCACTTGTAGTTGTTCCACGCAGGCATAGACATGTTCACAGAAGCTAATACTTCAGTCACCTAAAATTTAGCATTGATCCCTCGAGCAATTGAGCAGCATCATTAACATCTGTTGACTTATCAAGAGCCAATAAAAACCATTTGAAATTTTTTGCCTACTCTTTTAATTGACTCTTGATGTGGCTCTTAGATGTCCTGAAGCCTTATAACGGTTGTTCTCCCCCAAAAAACTGACAGATCGAAAGATATTTATTTTTTCTAGGAACATTTCTTCAGCTACCATAAGCAAATATGATTTAATTAACTCATTATTGGTAAACAGTTTCCCTTTTGTGTCTGATAAATGAGCTATTCTTAAGCTGACTGTAGTTGCTGTTTCAAACTTTCCAAATTCCTTTTCTGTGAGATTAAAATGCCTTTATTATATCATTGCGCATTAAACATAAAACTTTGCCATTTAATTCTATAAAAAAATAATAGGCTCTCCATTCTGATTTAAAAGCACGACATTTGACGTCTACTTTTCTCATCTTATTTGATTTAAAGAGCAACATGGTTATGGTAGGTAATGAATGAAATAAAAATAACAAAATATCGCACAGTACCTTGAGAGACGATACGACACGACACACATTGCTGTAGCAAAACTGTCGACATATTTGTACGATGCACAATCAAGAAAGAACATGCATGTGAAGAAGAAAAATTTCCATACAGGTTAAGTAAACCAGTTTAATACTGGATGGAGAAATTCTTGTCACCAAATCTAAAGGTGTATAGGAAATTGAAGAATATGGTACGAAATCAAAGAACTTACAAGATTTTTGCTTGACAAAACTTTTCACTATAATTTAAACTCAAATTTTCACAGATTTTACTTCCTTGTACGAAGTAAAAAGGAAGCATTGTAATCACAAAAAATTTTGTGTATCATATTTCAAAGAAAATATCCATTTTGATCGCTATCGAATTCAATTTAACGATGCTTATGTGTTATATCTAAATGTAAGGACAGAATAAAGGACTCTTCTCCCACTCAAAAAAAATATATATAAAACAGATTTGAAATAGATTCTAAAAAGATTTTTTTTGGTGGCGTCTGTGCGTACGTATGTATGTATGCATCTCGCATAACTCAAAAACGAATAGCCTCAAATTTGAACACTGAAATTTTGCATATAGGACTGTTATAACATGTAGATGTGCACCTCCCATTTTGGTTTCAATCGGCTGCACTAAAAGTAGATAAATATATGCATATATCCACTCTGTTACTCGACTGAGTGAGCTCAGATTTTTTTATTCTTTTATGTTGGTAAATTGTGCATTTTTTGGTATAAAAATGATTGAATTATATTGTTCTTATCTTCCAGTTAAAGTTTTTATGCTTTTAGTAAATCTACATGCAAGATTTGTAGAATTATGAACAATTTAAAAATTGTTTAAGTGTGGCTAAGCGTAATCATTTTTCATATGGCAGCTGTGTTTACATTTGAAACTTAGGAGAATAGTGGATTTGTTTCCAATCTAGAGAAACTAAATTTCGCAACAACAAAGATAACACTTTCTTTTATTATTGCGAATTAAATAATGCTTAATCTATTCTGGAACTTATTCGAGGAAATAATTTGTTTAAGATTTACTTTGTAATTTTTAATATAGATATTTTTAGTTTTTATGTATTTTTGCATTGTCGTGAAGGGAGAACTGAATTAATTGAAGGAAAAATACTGAATCGTCTGTGAAAAAACTTTTTTTTAAATTTCTTTATACGTAGTTTTAGATTTATCATAGCATTTGAATAGAACATGTGGCAAAGATTAGATAATTCTTCAAATGATATACATAATTTTTGTGCATTCTGAGTTATAAAATGAATGAGTTTAACGCTGTTAAGTGAACCTAGCACCAAAGTGTCTCTATGGTAAACAAATATGTGCTCTCGACGAAGTAGATTTAATTCAATCTGATAAGTTTAAATGAAATGCAAAATGCATATAACATAATATTCCGTACAAAGCAGTCGCAGTGTACACATCAAATTTTTTACTCAAAATAAATAATCCATTAATTAATCTACTTGTGCGAATCACTGACTTGATTTACTTAGATACAGCAGGAAAACAAATGGTATCACAGAAATTTGAACTCTTGACAAACATGACCTTTGACACCAGCTCGACAGCTATTTTGTACATGCGTAAAATGGCTGGATAGATAGCCTATTTAAACATGAACTTTGTATGTACTCTTCCCTCTTCAGTCTGACGGAACCACGCCTTTTTTGGCAAGGCTTTCTTTCTCAATCCTAGTTCTTTGGCACAATGCACAAATGATATTGGGGATCCTGTTGGGAAAGCTTTTAAAAATGACAACAAATGTGAGAATCTAATGGTAACATCTTTCATGGTCATTTTTTTATTCATAACGTTTCAACTGAGCTATTGGCTATTGCAAAATAGTGCATGATTTGATTCATTTTTCATATAAAATATAATATTGAGCCATGGGCTAGATTAAAAACAAGCGCCAAGCTGTTGTTTCCAACCCTTGGTTTAGTATACAGAATTAATGAAGTTATTTATACCCACGAAGTTAATATTCCCTTAGCTAAATAAATGGACTCTTCTAATCATAACAGTAATTGACTGCATATATCCATTTTGTGCAGTTTTCTTAAAACCAGATCTTAATTAACTGAGCCTTCAAGATAAGTAATCTATGCTTAGAAACTGAGTTCCCAATCTCTGTATTTTAAAATCTACCATTGTTTTTTATTAAGTTTTGATATTTATGCAATTCTGTGGTGCTGGTTAAAATATTTTTTATTAATGTATAGTGAATGTACTCATTAATGTTCTGCTTTGAAATACTAAAATATGTTCCTTTTAAAAATTGAAACTTTTTACAGGTTAGCAAGGATGTCGCTGATGTTCTTCACCTAGCCACACTACTCTGACATCATATAACCTACAAGCTATTCTATATTTTGTTTTGTATAGAAAAAGAGATCTGAACTCATCTATAGTGTGAGAAATATATATATATATATAAAATTTTTAAAACTTTTCATATTGGATTAAATTAAAGAATCAATACAGACAATATGTTAAGGTCCTCGAGTTTTTTTTTTACTGTGTTCTCATAACCTTCATTCCTTTAAATACCTCAAGCTAATTTTTTGCAAAGAACTTTCTTATAGAATATTTTCACTTTTAATTAATTATGAAGTGTCTTAGGTCAAACATAATTAATATATATATATATATGTGTATGTATGAACTAGTTCTGTTTTCCCTCGTATTTCTGTTTCTGTAAGTATAGTTTTGCTTTTTACACATTTCAACTGGGTGAAAATAATTGCAAAGTGTCTCAACTTTGTTTTGTGTTCAGAGAAACCTTGAGTCTGAAAGTGCCATCAGCAAAATATTTATCAGAAGTCAACTTTGTTGATGAAACAGAAAAGTTTCTGCAGTTAAATGTGGTTTTGTTGGTTTTAGTTTGAAAGACTATGTATTTCCCCAAGTTATTGGTTGCATTTTAGGTAATTATTTATTAAATGCTTTTTACAAATGTTAAAACTTTTAGTATTTATGAATTTGTGTTTTTCAGAAGAAAATATTTATATAGTTCAGGAAGTCAGAAACATGTTACCTTCATATTTATATATAGGAGCTTCTACTTGTCTTGCAGTATTTATTATATCAGAGCATTCAAACCTATCAGTGTACAGAAAAAAATATATATATGCAGAAAAATAAGTCTTACTTATTGAAATAATGTACCTTTGTGAATGTACTGAATGGAAAATTTCATTTTTGAATGTCTCAGGATATTTTGTGAATTTTTTGTCTGAATATTTAGATGTATATTTTTCTCTGTGAATTATGAATCAAAAGTAAAAAGCCATTCCCCCCCCCCATTCCACTGAAAAGAAAATATTTTGATATTTTTCTTTTGGTGAATAGTTTTAAAGTGATGAAAATAAGCTTCATAAGCTCATTAATTTGAAGTAAACTATCAGAATTAGTTGAACAAG
Organism: Stegodyphus mimosarum; assembly: GCA_000611955.2. Lineage (NCBI taxonomy): Eukaryota > Metazoa > Arthropoda > Arachnida > Araneae > Eresidae > Stegodyphus > Stegodyphus mimosarum. The sequence goes on from KK113797.1 coordinate 165,939, forward strand.
TCATTTTTGGTGTGGAAAAATGGAAATCGATAATGAGGAGTTCAGTTTCCTGTCTTTAACATGAGCATATCCTGAATAGATTGATTGATAACAGTAAATGCACTTTTAAATTAATAATAACATGGGTAGTAATTTTATTCTGGGTAAAAAAGGCAACATGGTCAGTTATGAAGCTCCCAATCCAATAACTAGTATGTCATCCTAACTGAAATATGTGATTGTCATATAATGATGTAATCTGTATAGACTACAGAAACCAGTTCTATAAGAATAAAATAAAAAACAACAAAATAATGGGGAAAATTAAAAAAAACACTACTAGCCATGCTAGTTGTATGATTTAAGTTTAATGTTTCATGTTAAAAAGTTTTAGTTGAAGTTAAGCTAAAGTTTAATGTTTGAGGATGGTATTACATTTTTTTAATTATAAAAATAAATAAGTATGAATAATTTAGAAGGAATCTGGTCAGTTCTGATTATTATAATGCAAATATGTTTATTGAACAGTATTTCCATCTAGCATACTTTCTAAGTCAAAATATGAAGCATAATTTGGATTTTAAATTGAAAATTAAGTAATTGATGGTTGAGGCATAAATGAAGAGTCCATACTCTACTGTTATGCTGCTAATTTATAATTTTTAAATACATATACATTGTGTTATATATACCGATACTTAACATTCATAACATCAGTCAGAATCCAGTAATGTTCACTAGGCTATTTTCCAAGACCAGAATTTCTATATAAGTGTACTTTATTTTATATTACATTAGTACAGTGATGTAATAGCTATTCTGGGGATTGGATCTCAAGATGGATCAAGTGTGCTTTTCATTAAAGTGTACGGCCAGTTAAAGTTCTGATTACAAATTATTTTTTTGTGTAGATTCTAATAACAGTGAGCTCTCGATTAACTACAGATGATATCCATATTAATCCAAAAGTAGTTAAACAAACATGGCGGGGGAGAATCCATATTATAATAACAGAAAAACAGTGTTAACGTGTATTTTTAAGCAGTTTTAGAGAATAAGATTTCATTTGTTTGCTTAAACAAAATCGGCCTCTTTTTTTGTGTGTGTTGTTTACATTACTCTTGCTTGTTGATAGGATTTGATTTAAAACGTGTCTGTATTAAGATTAATGTCTGTACATTTAATTTATTTTTACTATTTAACAACTTATTTTTAATCCATGATTTAACCATGTTTATATACCCAGATCATTTGCAAATAAATAACATAAAAAACTCCCAAATTCTCTACCATCATTTGCCGTTCCTGTTATTCCCACTTTTATATTATCTGTAGACAGTTTTCTTTAATGTGGATGGCTTGTGATTGTAATTTTCCCATCAATCTGCAATAAACAAGCTTAATTTGTTTGACAAGGCGTCCTTTACTTGCTAACCACAATAAAGTAACTAAACTGACATCGTTGTAAAATTACTGCCTTCATAGCAACAGTTTTGAAACAAGTTATATATCTGTCATCACCAAAGCCCCATAAGTTGTTGTTATCTAAGATAAGGTATTGAACAATAACAAGCTCCTTATGATATGTATGTTTTTATCACCAGCATATATCCATTTAATGTTGTTTTGGTACTTCTGTGAGATTTTGTAACAGAATGAATTTGGGCAGATTTCATTATTCACATTTTCCAAGTCCGCTTGATAATTCAGTAATGCAGAAAACACTTTCTTTGGAATTCCATTTTCTTCTTGCCTGAGTTATGGCAATTCTTTACAGTACATTATGAAATGTGAGAAATAGCATCATAATAATTTTTCATAGATAACTTATGCTTTCTTCCTTCACTGTCCTTTTAAATATTTCATTGCTATCTGTGTAATAACGAGAGAATTGGATTCTATTACTGCATATATTCATTCATAGAAGATATTATTACATAAATGCATCATCAGTGTATTGAGAATATTTTTGGTAGCTTATGTATTTCCACTGTGAAAAAATACTTTCTCCTTAACTCTGCATACTTTGTCTATCGCTTAAAAAATAAGATGATGGAAAAAATATCTCTGTGGGTGGAATTACAATATAATAATTTGCCCACATGGGTTCAGTGCAAAAATATTATATGCATACATATGTATATATAATCATGTTGCTTTTTTAGTGAATTGATATGTGAAATAAGATTTGAAAATTAATAATTACAGAGAAACTGATTCATGTTTAAATTTTTATATTGTGACGTAACTAAGAAAGGAAAATTGATATGAATTGCTAAATTTTGTATATTTTATATAAAATACCCTGTGCATTTATCAGTATTTTGAATAATTAGGCAATGCCCTGCCCTATTCATGATAATCATGAAATTTTGAAATTTTTTTTGAATTTTTGTAATTTTTACAAAACAAAAAATATCAAGTTCAGGGATTATATATAAGAAACATTAAAAGAAGAAATGGTAGTTCTTATTATATACAAAATTGTTATTGTTTTGGAAAATTTCCAAATGAAAAATTTTGCTGTGAAATTGATGAATATTTTAAGTAGTCAGTCAGAAATTCAGGAATTAGTTTTAAAAAAAAGTTATATTTGAAAAATGAAGCATATTGATGTGTTTTTCAGTCATTTGTGTGTCACAGTTTCATTCTGAAAGTTTATTCTATTTGTCATTCATTGTGTTCCCTTCATTTAAGTTCTTGAAATACTGATTGATGCACTTCCAATGCTTATGGGCTGAGGAGGTATTTAAAAGATTATTCAAAGTATGTAAAAGCCAAGTTTATTGGTTTCCAAACAAATATTTTACATGTATATTTTGATTAAATTGAACATGATATGTATATAAATTGTAAGAATATAGTTTTTTCCATCAGTTAAATCTTTTTTTATTCCAATAAATTTTATAGTTATAAATGTGTCTTGTATTTTATATTTTAAAATTCAGAAGAGTTTCGTAGTTTGTTCACTGTAAATTGCAATGGTCATCCAACACACCTGCAGCGTACCTATTTGAGGTTTTTGATATTATTTGAATGAATAAAAACTTAAAACACATATTAAGGTTGAAAATTTAATCTTTCTGAAATAAAAAAAATCATAACACTGAACCGTTGAGACCAACTAGATTTGCCTAAAATATGCACTCATCACTTTTTGGGGTTGGGGGGTGGGATATTGTGGGCTGGTTCAGTCAAGTAGAAAGCATGTCATTTCACCCTTAGCTTGTTAAATTACAAGTGTGTAAAGCTTGTTCATTTCTAACAGTATAATAGTGTTTTTCAGTCTTTTTGTCTCATGCACCCCTTTCACCATTACTAGATTATCATTCTCCTCCTTTCCAAAACTGAAAAACTACATATACATTTATTTAAATTTAATTTATTTTTTAACATGTTATATAAATTTTACAAGATAATTGTAGAAAATGATGATAAATGCCAAAACTTCAATAACAGTAGCTTTTTTATGTTCCTAAAGTAAATGCTGAACAGTTAAATGAAATGCTGACTGCATAACAGTAGCTTTTTTATGTTCCTAAAGTAAATACTGAACAGTTAAATGAAATGCTGACTGCATTGATATGAAATCCTGCCCTCTCCTGGAGGAAGAATACATCAGCCTTTCATTTAGCTGTTGAGTAATTAGTTTATGAATATGAAAAACTACTACTATTCAAGTTTTGACATCTATCGACCTTTTTTATACTTTTTCTTGTTTTTTGTATAATGTGTTTTATAAATTAATCTAAATAAATAAATATGTATTTGTCAAATTTTGGAAAGAAGTGGGATAGTCTTCCAGTATTAATGAAAGGGGTGCATGAATCAAAACAGATTTAGAACTTAGAAATTTTAATACCATGCATTTCACAATATTTTTTTAATTGTGGAATAGCGACATTTCTTTTTGGAAAGGGCAAAAACCTGCCCTTCAATCCCCAGCTTATTTACCTGCAACATTTTAAGAATGAATTTTAAAGTAGGAGACACTGTTTCCCATTTCAAGTAACAAGCTGTTCCAAAACAATTGGTTTTTTGTTAATTCTTTATTGAAATTGTTCTAAAAGCATGTAAATGCCCTTTGTATAACTTGCAGGATCCTGCTCTGATAAGTTACTTGTGCATGTTTCTTTATTTTCATATAGGTTTGCTGTTTCTTAAGGTGGATATTGGATTTATTTTCTTCTTGCATGGCAAGATAACATGTACAGTACTATATACTAGACAGAATATATATGAGAATATACTAGACAAACAGATTGCTTATTACATGCATTTTCTTTCATTTCAGTGAGAGATTCACTAATAAGTATATGATCAGGAGCAGTTAAAACCATTCAGAGTTTGGGAAATAATCCAAAGCACCTGTGGTTGTAGCACCATACTACGCTTTGATGCTAGCAGTTTAAAAACTACTGAAGTTATAATCATAAATGTATAAATCATACAGCACAAAACATAAAAACACACAAAAAGCACTTAAAAGTGTTAAAAAAATTGTCATAATTAATTGAAAGATAAATTAATGGCAAAATTGTTTTTGAACTATGTGTCATTAGCGAATTCATCTGTTTTTTACTGTTTTGCATAAGCTGGCTAATCTTCATGCCCTGTTACTGGAATATCATCACCTTTATACAAGTTGCCAATTATTTTTCAAGATAAAAGCCTTCACAATAGGGAAGATGCCTTCATGCTATGGCAAGTAGTGACATGTGTGAAAGCACTGGAACTTACATCTGAGAATCAACAATCAGTCCAGTAATCTCTTGCCAGTAACATCTAAATAGATAAAACTAGACTACATATCATGTATTGATTAGAAATGGAACTGTGAGTCAAAGTTTGCCCAGGCTAGGTTTTGCCTTACTAATGCTGCATCTATTTCCTTGAAGCAAGCGATTTTGCAAAACCAAAACAAATGGAATTCATAAAAAAAAAAATTACACCCAAAGGGGCTTTCTCTCCCCCCCCCCCATTTTGTGTGTTGCTTTTATTTATTAAATATTATGTTTTTCTCACTTAAACCACATAAAAGTCAATTGAACAGCAATATCACAAAATGTTTAAAAACAGCATATTTTTAGAATTTCCGATTCAGTCTCATGTTTTTTACATACAGTGTTGCCATTGCTCACCTTGAAATCGTTAAGTTTGTTAATCGAAAATTCGTTAAAAGTTTTATGAAATAGGTAATAAAACAAATTCAAAATTTGTTGGCTATACCTACTGCCATTTTTTTCACAATGCAAAAAACATACATACATTCACTCAGATTCTTCATTATTTAATTTCTCTGGGATCCTTCTGGGCTAACGCTCCTTTGGGCTACTAATGAATCATCGTGATTACGTTTTAGATATAAACTAATGGTATGTATAAACGCTTTAGATATAAACTAATGTTTTAGATGTAAACTAATGGGGTTTTGTTTGATTTAGTAAAAAAGAGTTAAAAGAATGTTTGAAGTTAAAACATGAAACCTGTATCTGTGGCCTATATTTAGTGAGTTCATACACTGACAAGCCAAAACATTTATGACCATCCCCACATTTTTCAATGAACTGAGCTCATCTGGATGATGAGGGCATGTGATTAAGTGAGAGTTATTGCTGGGTGTTTTTTTTTTCGTGTGGAAAAGGCTGCTGATCTAAGCGAATTTGATAGATGGCAGATTGTAGTGGCCTCAAGACTCGGAACGATTATCTCAAAGTGCACTACTGGTAAGTTGTTCACGATCTGCTGTTGTTCGTATTTATGCAAAGTGGATAAATGACAGTGAAAATCAGCAGTAGATGTCAAGGTATTTTACGTCCATAAATTGTCTCGATTGGTGCAGCAGAATCTGTGGCAGACATTGGCTCATTTGAAAGCCCAGTATAATGCAGGTCCAAGTGCAAGTGTTTCGGAACACATAGCTCAGCGGACACCGTTGAATATTGGACTGTGCAACAGACATCTCGCTCATGTACTTCTGTTGACTAAGCTTCAACTACGCCTCAGTGGGCCCGGGAACATCAAGACTGGACTATGGATAAGTGTAAGACAGTTGCATGGGTGGATGAATCACGATTTCTCATTTATCACATCGATAGTCATGTCAGGTTATGCAGTCTTCCAAGAGTACAGTTGACCCCCCCCCACACACACACACACACCATACAGCAGGTCATATACAGGCTTGGGGGGATGTTCTCATGGCGGATCTGGGACCCTTAGTTGTGATAAAACAGAGTATGAAAGCTGCGGACTGCCTGAACATAATTTCGAGTCATTTGCACCCTTAAATGCTGGCTGCCTTCCCAACTGGAAATTGAATCTGCCAGCAGGACGTCGCCCCATGTCCCAAGGCTTGAATTATGTTGGAGTGGTTAGAGGAGCATAAGGATAGTTCCAGTTAATGTTCTGGCCACCTCACTCGCTGGATCTTAACCTGACAGAGCGTATTTGAGATGTCATAGAGCAGCAGCTAAGAGCTCGAACACCACATCAGAATATCTCAAATTTGCGTGACCGCTGCTTAGACATTTGGTACAACCTGTCATCTACCAAGAACTTGTGGCACCCTTGCCAAAGCGAATTGCAGGCCAAAGGTCATGCAATGTGTGATCAAGTAGCTGGTCATTGTTAAAAATACATTACGTATTTTAATGTTTATTATTTTGTATTTCCTGGTTCATGAGCAAGCCTCACTTACATTTTTGTTAGTATCGTTTAGTAATTTGTGTATGGCAACAGTAATAGATATTCAAGTGCGAGAACGATATAACAGCGCTAGGAGCGTTATTTTTTTCATCCGTGATAATAAAGTTTGTTTTCCTTGCAACTGATTTGTGAATAATCACCGCAGTTATAGTGTTTTAATGATACTGACTATTTTAAACCTATGATGCGAGTCTTTAATTAAAGGCTACTTCGTGCTGAAGTGTGATTTATACGTTTAAGTACTCAAAGCTAGAGAAGTGGTGATACTTTTTCTTGTAAGCTTTAACGGTCATAATGTTTTGGCTGTTCAGTATATTTCTAAAGCACATTAATAGAACTCATTATTTAAAATGCGAATTAATTTTAAAAGTTTTATTTGGAGAATAATTGATTAGGATAAATTTGTTTGTTATATTTTAGTGACTGGATTCAAAATTATCCATTAACTATAAATTCAAAAATATAATTTTTAAATTTAATAATTTTAATTACCTGGTGTAAACAATAACTACAATCTCATTTAGATGCGTTCATTCTGATGAATTATGAAGATGATTTATTAACCCTATTGCAAAATTTTAACATGATTTATTGACTTATTTCAAGTAAATA
>KK113797.1:184092-194984 GCA_000611955.2 Stegodyphus mimosarum
TGAGCTGTTTCACCTCGGCTTTTATAAGCTTTTTAATTATTAGTAGAACAATCTCGATTTTTCTAGACTTTTCTGGATGGCAACAGTAATTACGAGATATTTATTTATTAAGCATTAAATGCACGCGCTCTTTTATTTTTATTGTTATTTTTTTTTTACGTAGCTTTCTCTTCAAAAATCGTCTGCGTTGCTAAGGCAACGTGAAGCAAATCTAATTACAATTCTAAATAAATAGCCAAATAAATTTGAAATTCGTAACAGTATTTTTTATTTAATTCATTGATTCAAAAGCATCATGAACAATTTTAATCAGTTTCAGTATGTATACAACGCCAAAAAAAAAAAAGTGGGACAGTTCCTATATCGCTCGTTCTACTGGGCCGATTGACGAAATTCAAATCTCGTTTTTCATTTCTTGAAAGCGCAATTTAGGATATATATTAGATTTATATTATAGCATTAACCTAACATAGGTATTTTGAAACAACGTTTTCTGAAATAACATACCTTTTTTCCCATATTTCAATTCTACGACTCATTATGCCTAGATATTAAATTTTGTAATTTTTGGTGGGAAATTTATGGAGAAATTTATCTTGGCGAACTTTTTAATTTTTAGCAACCTAGTTTCCTTTCCTCCCTCCCCCATTATCAACACATGGGGGAAAAGTTATCGTTCACACTTTCACATAATTTTCACAAAGTGAAATTTTCACATTTTCGGTGTTATCGCTTATAATAAATACACCAAAATGTAAATTCACGTATATGTTAGGAAATTTTGAATAAAAAACTAATTTTTTGCAGGTATGCTTAGAAATACATCTACTTTAAGATGATGGAAAAAATTTTATAGGTTATAATTCAAAATTTTTTTCGAAAAATTAATAAAAATTATTTTAAAATAAATCATAAAAAATGGGTGAATTTCATTTGAAATGAACCTTACTTTTGAAATGTGAAAGAAAGATTCAAATAAGTTTAATGAAAAAAGGAATCATATACCAAATTCAATTAACACCGAGGAGCTAATTTTTAAAAACTACTCGCGCGATTTTTGCAAATCTTGGCATAATTTGAGTCGTAGAATCGAAATATGGAAAAACAAATTGTCATGTCATTTCAGAAAAAGTCTGATTTTGTGTCAAAATACCTATATTAGAACAATGCTATTATGGCTTTCGTAATGGATGCCATTTTTGATTGCCGTGTTTCTGCTGCAGGTAGAATGATAACATAGTCTGACTCGGTAATATTAACATTTAATTTAATTCTAGGATGGATATATGTTTTAAAACATACTCTCTAATACACAATCACATTGAATGCAGTTTACACGATGAGCAGTTTTACAGTTAGCAAGTCTGCGTGAGTAAAAATCAAGAAAGTCATATCACAGCTACGGAAACATGACGCAGGGGAAGAAAGGAGAGGTGAGCGCATGCGTCACCGACGGCAGCCAGGAACAGAGTAACCAGTCCGAATTTTCCTCTAGTGGAGAAGAGGGAGAAAGCTGGTAGCGCCCTCTCTCGGGTCAGTGGGCAAATAATAATAATAATAATAATAATAATAATAATAATAATAATAATAATAATAATAAAGAGTTCTCCATAGTATTCCCACCCCCGAGTACCAAAGGTACGATGAACACGTCAGTTCACAAATATCTGGTGTTGAAGCGCACACATCTACCCGATCGTGTGACGACTGGTGGAGCACTGGGAGGAAGCGTAAGGTCGATCGAAGGAGGAGTATTCGGAGAAACACTTGGATCCGGGGAATCAGGAGGAGAACTTGAGTGTTTGAAGCTTCGAAGAAAGCAGGCTTCAGACGATGTATTCCCAGAACGGTTTCCTTGTCGCGCACGAGAACGGTGAAATGTTTATTGTTACGTGCACAGACTTTGAAGGGTCCATCGTATGGAGGAGTGAGTGGCAGTTTGACCGCGTCATTTCGCACAAACACGTGAGTGCAAGTGCTCAGTGCATGATGTATGAAAGGGGCGGATTTGTTATGGCATGACGTAGGAGTCGAAGACAGGTTCTTCATCGCCTCTCGGAAAGTCTGGACAAAGGATGCTGGATCGACTGGAGCAGAGGATGCCTGAAAGAACTCAGATAGTAATAGAAGGGCTGTGCCGTAGACAAGTTAAGCGGATGTACCTGCGAGGTCTTGCTTGAAGGAAGAAGGTAAAGCAAGAAGCACCAAAGGGAGTAATGTAGTCCAACGGATGCCATTATGGCACTTGAGGGCTACTTTGAGGTCGCGGTGTAGACGTTCCACTAAGCCGTTGGCGGAAGGATGGTATGGTGAAGTGCGAATTCGGCGTATTCCAAGTATAGATGTCAGAGAAGCGAAAAGGTGTGACTGGAATTGTCGACCTTGATCAGTTGTCACAACTGATGGTACACCAAATCGTGCAATCCAGTCGGAGATGAATTGTCGAGTCACAGAGTCAGCAGAGATGTCCTGAATGGGAAAAGCTTCAAGCCAACGAGTAAATCCGTCAATGCAGATGAGTAGATATCAATAACCGTCAGATGGTGGCAGAGGACCGACTATGTCTATATGGACATGGTCGAATCGTTCGGAGGGCATCGCGATTTTTTCCAAAGGGATATGTGTGTGCCGAGTAACTTTTGAACGTTGGCACATGATGCAGGAACAAGTCCAATTGGCAATGTCCTTTATCATGGATGGACAAACGAATCTTTCTTGTATGAGCTTTTTGGAAGCCCGGATACCTGGGTGTGATAGGTTGTGGAAACAGTCAAAAACTTTTTTCCTGAAGTCAAGTGGCACATAAGATCGCAGTCTGTTGTTAGAGGTATCGCACAATAGCTGGAGGTCCCGAGTAAGTTGTAATGACTGGAATTTCAATGAGCAGTTTGGGTCTTCACACAGACATTTTAACTCTTCATCAGTGGCTTGCGAGTGAGCAATAAGCGTGAAATCCAGTGGTGCATTGGTATCGATGCCCTGAATACGCGAGACTATCCGCGACGACATTGCTGGAACCTGATATATGCTGAATATCAGTGCTGAACTGAGCTATATAATTCAAATGCCGAATTTGTCTCGGGGAGGCAGAATTTGATTTTGATGTGAATGCATAAGTTAGAGGTTGGTGATCAGTAAATATAGTGAAGTGTTGGCCTTCGAGATTATGCCTGAAATATTTTATAGCTGCATAAATAGCTAATAACTCTCTGTCATACGTGGTGTATTTTTGTTCGGTGGGGGACAGATTACGTGAGAAAAATCCTAGCGGCTGGTAGTCATTAGAGTGTCGAACGTTTAAGACAGCTCCGATGGAAATGTCAGAAGCGTCGACCATAACACTCAGCTTTTGGTTAGGAGAGTGGTAGGAGAGAGTTGCAGCATTACTAAGGTCGTGTTTACATCCCCCCCAATGCCTGATTAAGTTCGTCGTTCCAAGGAACGGGGCGTTTATCATTTTTACGTGAATCTTTTAAGAGTTCATTCAGTGAAGCTTGGGTCTCAGCTGCCTTTGGTAAGAAGCGGCGATAGAAGTTTATCATGGCTAAAAAACGTCTCAGCTCGACCATAGTGGTAAGTCGGCAATTGCTTTTGTTTTTTCAGGCAGGGGTTTTACACCTCAGGCAGTGTAATGAGGCAACCTAAAAAGGAAACATGGTTTTCCAAGTACACATTTGTTAGCGTTTAAAGTCAAACCGTGTTTATTCAAACGATTAAATACTTGACGAAGATGACGGATGTGCTTTTCTTCGCTAGTCGATGCAATAAGGATGTCGTTAAAATAAGGGGTGCAAAAACCCAATCCAAATAAAACTTCGTGTATAAAACGTTGAAAGTTTGGTCTGAATTTCGTAAACCAAACGGCACAGCCAAAAATTCAAAAAGAACAAAAGGGGTAGTGACGGCCGTTTTCGGAATGTCTGCAGGGTTAACAGGAATTTGATGATAGGCACGGGCTAAATCAAGTGTTGAGAATATGTTCTTTCCTGAAAACATTTGAGTGCAATCCTGATCATGGGGTACGGAATAACGATCCGGAATTGTAACGGCGTTTAAGCGACGATAATCCCCGCATGATCGCCTTACGAACCATGTGGAGGGGACTTGCCCAGGGACTTTTTGAAGGCTGAATGATGCCTTTTGATAGGAGAAAGTCAAACTCTTGACGTGCAGCTTGAAGTAATTCTGGAGATAATCTAGGTTTTTAAAAAATAGGAGGTCCTTTAGTTTCAATGTGATGGAAAATTGTTGACATTGGTGCCCTCTCAAAAGTTTGCGAAGAATTCGTCAAGCTAGGGTAATCGGCAAGAATTTTGTCAAATTTTGAGTTACGCATAAAAATATGAATTCTAGTACTGAGCGGGTTCACATTGGGAAGTCTACCGCAAGAATATAGTTTTGTTTGTCCATCAGTTAAACGGTTGTTTTTAACATCTATAAGTAAGTTGAACTTCGTGAGAAAGTCAACACCTATGGTGGGTTGATTGACGTCTGCCAAGACAAAGGCCAAGTAAATGAGCGACGTAAGTTTAAATTGATGGTCAAAAGTTTGGTGCCATACGCTGCAATTTTAGTGCCGTTAGCGGCAAAGAGTACCAATGCAGCCTGGTTTTTTGGCATACTGACTAACTGAAATTTGGGAATGACAGATAAATCGGCTCCAGTGTCAATTAAAAAGGTCAGCTTTGAGGATGAATTGCCCAAAAGGATTCGATTAATACGGCGGTCGCAACGTTGGCCGACAAGCGATCGCCGATCTAGTTTTCCGACTGCCGGAAGTTGCATGGAGAAACACATTTTCGTGCTTTGGAACCAAAATTAGTATGGTAGAAACAGATGTTGTTGCACGGTTCTTTATACTGTTGATAGCGTCCATTGGATCTATTACGCCTACTGTTGCGTTGGGGATAATTGTCTCTTCGTTCACAGGAACGCTCACGGCTGTTTTTGATGGCTAGCGAAAGTTCATTTACTTGCTTTGTCAGCTCTGCAACTTGCTGTTCAGTGGAAGAGGTAGATGCCGTAGCAGCACTATTTATGTGTGGGAGAGTTGTGAGATCTGTAATTTTATCAGCTACAACTGCGAGTTTTGGTAGATTATCACTTAAGGCAGGAAGAATACTTCGTGTATTTTGCGGCAGACGAGATATCCATAGGGACTTCAACAAGGGTTCTCCAACGTCTCTCCAGCGAGGTTCCACATACGGCAAAGTAATTGTGAAGGGCGTTGATCGTACGTGTCTTTGACTCCTCACTTTCAAAATGCAATTCAATTAAGCGTGTTTTTAGTGTATCGTATTTGCCAGTCACTGGTGGATGTTAAAACGATATCACAAACGCTATTCAAAATATCGGATTCGACTGCAGATATCACACGATTGAATTTTGTGGAGTCAACAGTGATTCCGGCGATCTCAAACTGGGCCTCCAGTTGTGCGAACCACAAAGCAGAGTTGACCTTCCAAAATGGCGAAGGTTTGACGGAAACACGTGAAATATTAAGATCGTCTGCGATGGGTTGTGGTGGAGCCCTCATTCACAAATATATATTGCCAATATGGCACAAATAAATACATAATAATCTGTCACTAATAAGTTCACATACGACACTAGTGCAAAATAAATAATGTAAACATTAACGTGAGAAAAACACTTTGTGTAGGTAAGTTATCCGAATATAAGCATAAGTACTACTAAGAATTTCCGTGCCTTACCTCCGAATTATACGAGAAATATTGGCTTAGTCAGCATAACACAATTCACTGATAGAAAAAATATTCCAAAAAAAAAAACTTATTTTGCAATATGTAACTACGTTGTAGGATTTATATGTAGATCACTTCAAAGCACTTTGACATTTTGCATGAGACATATGATAATTCACACGCACCTTGTTAAGCAGACACAACTGTTTTTCACACTATTTTGACGATAACACGAAAATAAAGATGGATTACGCTATTAGTTTGCATGAACAGACGATATTTCCACTGCACAGCCCATTATAATCACAGAACTTGACGATGCAAGCAGGTTCCAGGAGGCACGTGTTCACTAACTTGACCGGTCACCATTTATGGCTTTCGTAATGGATGCATTTTTGATTGCATGTGTTTCTGCTGTAAGTAGAACGATAACATAGTCTGACTCGGTAATATTAACATTTACATTTAATTCTAGGATGGATATATGTGTTAACACATACTCTCTAATACACTTTACGGAGAGACGGGGACGCCCTAACTTTACCTTTTTGGTTATACAGGCATAGTCCCACGCATACTCTCTAATACACAATCACATTGAATGCAGTTTACACGATGAGCAGTTTTACAGTTAGCAAGTCCGCGTGAGTAAAAATCAAGAAAGTCATATCACAGCCAAAGAATATGTACCAACGAACCTCTATGTAAAGAAGGAAAGGCTTCATAGACGTAATGTAAACCACTTTGTCTGCAACGCCGCTACAAAGAAAAGGGAACATTCGCCAAGGGATTTGGCGACGGAATCTGTTGGCGAGAATTTCCCGTCTGTGATATGCCGGTTCTTTGGTACCTAGCCGACATTTTCCCCCTCCGCGACGTGTATAGGAAATTGAGGAACACGGGTTAAGATGAATCGTTCTTTGACTTGTCGCAATAATTTAAACTCGGATATGATGAAATATTAGGTGAAGCTTCACTTTCACTGGCTGTTGAACTTCCATTGTCCATATCGCTACTTGAAACCAAAGAACCTATTCTTTGTTTAAACTCTTGCTAAACGTAACGGTCGAACCTGTCCGGTTCGACATTCAGCTTCGAGCTTTGGCGCTTTTTGGCGACAGATATTTCACGCATGCGCAGTTGTTTCCCTTTTCGTTGGAAGGGAGCCACTTCTGCTTCTGCGAAGTTTTCCTTCTTAACAGTAGATATTCTTTGTATGTACTGTTAAGAAGGCATTATCGGACTTTTGTATGAGGAAAAAATTCACACGCACCTTGTTAAGCAGACACAACTGTTTTTCACACTATTTTGACGATAACACGAAAATAAAGATGGATTACGCTATTAGTTTGCATGAACAGACGATATTTCCACTGCACAGCCCATTATAATCACAGAACTTGACGATGCAAGCAGGTTCCAGGAGGCACGTGTTCACTAACTTGACCGGTCACCATTTATGGCTTTCGTAATGGATGCATTTTTGATTGCATGTGTTTCTGCTGTAAGTAGAACGATAACATAGTCTGACTCGGTAATATTAACATTTACATTTAATTCTAGGATGGATATATGTGTTAACACATACTCTCTAATACACTTTACGGAGAGACGGGGACGCCCTAACTTTACCTTTTTGGTTATACAGGCATAGTCCCACGCATACTCTCTAATACACAATCACATTGAATGCAGTTTACACGATGAGCAGTTTTACAGTTAGCAAGTCCGCGTGAGTAAAAATCAAGAAAGTCATATCACAGCCAAAGAATATGTACCAACGAACCTCTATGTAAAGAAGGAAAGGCTTCATAGACGTAATGTAAACCACTTTGTCTGCAACGCCGCTACAAAGAAAAGGGAACATTCGCCAAGGGATTTGGCGACGGAATCTGTTGGCGAGAATTTCCCGTCTGTGATATGCCGGTTCTTTGGTACCTAAGAAACAAAAATAAGTTGCGCGCGTGCGGGTTCGTAATGAATTGAATGCGCCCAGAACCAATGATAGCTCTATAAAATTTATTTTTTATCAATTTTAATTATTATTTAATTTATTTTTTCTGGAACTTTGTACACACAAGCGTCTAGACCCCAAACCTCACTTTTGCTCATCGCCCGGGTTTCGGAATGACAGAGGGAAAAGGGAATTTCATCCAAGCGCTCACATATGCTCATGTTGTATTTCCTCCAAGCGCTCACATATGCTCATGTTGTATTTCCTCCAAGCGCTCACAATTGCTCACGTTCAAAGACCGCGTGCTTATGTTGCTATCGCTTTAAATTCTAACGAATATGTGTTAGTGGTGCTATATTTACTTAGCTTAGTTTTCTTAAAAATAAACTGGCTAATTTTATTATATATATTGTGTAAGATTAAATGTGTATAAAATTTCCATTTGTAAATTGTGCAAAGGTTTGTCTGAATGCAAATATTTCGCATATTTATATTATGCAATATGAGCAGGCGATCCCATGCCAGCAGGCTAATTAATTTGGGCTAATTAATTGTTAGCTACATTAATTTAAATCTCATCTCTATAATGGGTAAATAAGGACATTATCGGACTTTTGTATGAGGAATGTACTGTTAAGAAGGCATTATCGGACTTTTGTATGAGGAAAATGAAGAGTTTTTCTTTTCATTAGTAGCTTTGATTTATGAATGTAAAAACCCTTCTTTGTATGAGATTGAATCTTTTTCAAAGCTATACAAGCATTTATTTAATATTTTTCTTATCTTACGATTATTATCTTCTAATTCATTCAACTAATTGACGACTTTGTAAAATGGCAAAAATTGTGTGACTAACTTATGGCTCATAGGTAATGTTCTGTTCTTTAATAAACAGGAAATTGAGTGTGAAAAAAGAATACCCTTTATGGCTGTTATTTACATTTTAAGAGCAGGTAGATACTGTTCTGTGAAATGACAATTAAATAAACCAATAATTACAAACTGATTGTAAATAAGCAGATATTTTAAATTATTTTTCCCCTTATCTTTGGGTGGGTTTGGCAAATTTAATATTGACTTTCACGAATTCTGCTAAAATAAAATTCTCATTAAAATTTTTTAGTTCATTTTCTAGAATGCTTCATATTTTTTTAACTATTAAGTGCATACACATAACCAGTCCGAATTTTCCTCTAATGGAGGAAGTTGGTAGCGCCCTCTATCGAGTCAGCGGGCAAATAATAATAATAATAATAAAGAGTTCTCCACAGTATTTCCCCCCCCCCGAGTATCAAAGGTACATTGAAAACGTCAGTTCACAAATATCTGGTGTCTAGATCTAATATGTATCCTAAGTCGCGTTTTCGAGCTATGAAAGACACAAGTTGAATTTCGTCAATCGGGCCAGTAAAACGGGAGATATACAACTGTCCCATTTCTTTTTTTTGTGTGTGCAGTGTACATACATAAAACTATTATAAGAGGGTTTAAGCATATTCATTAGCGAGCTAGAATGAAACTGTGTTGCCGTGCTATATGAGGGTTTCGGCAATTTTCTTATTATGCAAGAGAGTTACTTGTATTTTATAGCATTAAAACTTTAAAGTATATAAAACTTTTATAAAATTTTACCTCCCAAAAATATCAGATTTTCGGATCTTTTATTTTATAAAACCGACTTGAACAGATTTCAACCGACATTGCTGCTTTCTAAATTAAATGCAACCTAAATTAAATGCATCTTCCTATCTTTTATAACGGTAACAGAGTTCTTGATCAGTTCTTCCGCAGTGTACATCAATAACAGCATTGTCATTATCATGGTGAAGACCTAATTTCCACAGGAGCAAACGAGGCCTTAATGAAACCTTGGTTCACAAGCTTTACAAGCAAGGTCGATTATAAATCATAAGTTTTCCCCTATAGGAATTAATGCAAAATGGATTAATACATTTATAGACCACAGGTGATTACTTATTTAAATTTTACAAAAGTACTTTGTGCATAAGTCCATGCCCAAAGTCATTAAAACAAAATATTAAACAGATAAATTAGACAAAATCTTCATTACTGTACCCATTTGGAAGAAGACAGCATAGAGAAAAATTTTATTCCATATAAATATCAGGCAACTCTCTTTAGGAAGAAACTTCTTTCCTTTGTTTCTATGCACCATTCTTGTTGAGACTCACTGGGACCTCTATTTTATTAATTCATCCAGTGTGATTTTTGCTACCTATGTTTTAGAATGTTTCTTTGAGACATAGCACTATCATTGAAAATATGTAAGCTATAGCTTGCAAACTGCGTTATTAGGGTGATATTGTTTCGTGAAAACTTTGCATCTTATCCTATTTTGCAGATTATTGTATTCTTCCAAAATCACCTTTTGTTGTTGTAGTTTCATATTAAGCTCATTTCTGGTGATCCTCTAGTAACTTAACGACGCTTTCATCAACTTTTAGTGTTGTCTAAAGAACTTAATCTGGCCGGTTAAAGCGAAAATATTACAGAGAAAACAACACGAGAGAAAAATATTTTTTTATCATGATAAAAAATAAAAGTGCCTACAAATCATTGCAGACTTGTGTTCTTCAGGTTTTAAATTTATATTCTTGTAATGATTTGAGAGAACAAGACTGGATGACTTCTTTATTTCACATATTTTTAAATTAATAATTTTCTGATAAAAATTTAAGAAGAAAACTTAAGCATTCATAAACTGAAAATGAGTAGAACATTAATACCATGCATAACAGTTAACAGAATTTTAAACGTATTTAATTAATCTATTTTTAGAAAAGGAAATGAGAAACTGCTTAAAATTGTTTAACTCTCAGATTGTAAAATTATTTACTTTGTTAATCAGATATTCTATTAATAAAAACAAAATTTTGTTTTATTTCAGTTTATACTTCAAGTTTCATTAACATTTTCATGTACAGCATGTGATTAATCCTTTAAATATTAATTAGTTAGCTATGTTGAAACGTAGCTATTTAATATTTCAGTAGAGGATTTGGATTTTTTGAGTTTCGGAAAAGCCCACTATGGCTATCTGCCAATGGTGAGAGTTGTATTTGAGAGTATTGTTGTATGGTGAGAGTTGCACTTTCTCAGGAACTGGATTGTATCTCTATTACACAATAGAAAAACCACAAAAATCTCATGCAGCCAATTCATTCCCCTGGTCAAATACTCTTATTATTTTACCAATGGAAACTTTTTCAGCA